>CM042142.1:128177429-128182429 GCA_023376005.1 Doryteuthis pealeii | reverse complement strand
TGTATTATAAGTGCTATATCATATAATATATATATATATATATATAAAGATAAATCTAATGAGTCAGACGAACCTACCAAAAGTTTCACTTAATGCTCTTCAGGGCTAAGATCTGAGTCAGATTACTTAAATATTACAAACATACTAAAAGCCCACCATTGATACACAATAGCATATAATAATAATTGATTATGTACGAATTGGAGGCATTATTTACTTTTTTTATAAACAAAATCACATGACAATATCTCGAAAATTCTCGAAATACCTAAATAAAGGCTTTTAGTTAAAATAATAAAGTTTCTACGTAACTTTGTGTACTATTTATGATATTTGTACGGATTATATCAGTCGAATAAGTACTCGTATAGGTCACGGGTTCGATTCTGGCTCTCGCTAAGTCAGTGAATGAGTAGAACGGCTTGGATCTGTGCGGAAAAATGGGGAGTTTATGGTAGGTATGGTGCTCCAGCTTAGACGCGACAACAATCTCCCTGGTCTAGCACTAGAAAAGGGATAGACTCCCTCGCTGGCTAGCTGATACCGGCATTAGGCCGCCCCGACGACTTTACTTATATAGTTTCAAGTACAAATACAAATAAGTTTGCACACTATCTTATGGTTTCAAGTATTCCTACCTAATACAAATAATTTCCACACAATTATATGATACCAATTATTACTATCTAATTGTTTAGCTAGAGCGTTTGGCTAGAAACCACAAGGTTTCTAGTTCGATAGACTCTCTCGCTGTCCTGTTGATACCGACAATAGGTCACTCCGCTGATTTTTACTATATACACAAGTATTATAAATAGTAAACAATGTTAAGTATAAACTTTGTTATCTTAATTTTGTTTAAGTATAGACTTGGCGGGGACATTTTTTATCAATGTTAGGGCAAGGTTAGGCAAGCTTCGAAGTTTCAAAAGCATATCTCGTATAATGAACGATCCTTGTTTTTTTTTTTTGGGGGGGGGCGTAAAATGGTTTGAAACAGTCGTTCATTGCATGCATGAATATATACGATAATATAGATCGTTCACCTTTTCATCTTCTCCGCATTTCTTTTCCCTTGACTTCTTCAGTTTCTATACTTTTCCCTTTCATGACGACTTACACATTATAGTTAAAACAAAAGATGAAAACCATCTCTCTCTCTCTCTCTCTCTCTCTCTCTCTCTCTCTCTCTCTCTCTCTTTCTCTTTCTCTCTCGGGTTTCTCTCTCGCTCTCTCCCTTGAATGTGTCTGTTTTTCATGGCAACTTACATATTATTGTTAAAATAAATATGGAAAACAATCCCACTACCGTCTCTCTCACTCTTTATTCTCTGTGTGTGTGTGTGTGTGTGTGTGTGTGTGTGTGTGTGTGTTGTGCTTTTAAGGTTATATATTATAGTTAAGATCTCTCTCTCTCTCTCTCTCTCTCTCTCTCTCTAGTTTTGGAGGTTTGGGGATGTGGCACCCCTTCATCACCATTGCTCCTGGTCCACTCTGACCTAGTGGTAGTACCTGTTAGGGCCCATCTATGGTTAATAGAAAATGTATATATATTATTTATTTCAAAACTTTATCGGCATTAAATGACCCACTGAGGTTGATGCCGTAAACAAAAACAAACCAAAATCTCTCTCTCCCCCTCTCCTCTCTCTCTCTCTCTCTCTCTGTGTATATATATATATATATATATATGTGTGTGTGTGTGTGTGTGTGTGTGTGTTTGGGACGACTTGTAGGTAGGTATCACTCGAGGCCAGAGGCCAAGTCCGAAATTCCAAGGGATTGGCAAGACGTTTTATGCATGTCTGCCTTTTTTCGTCTATCTCTCAATCTAAGTCTGTTTTGTTCTTTCAGTCTATCCATATCTATCTATCTATCTATCTATCTAAGTCTGTCCATACACATGGATCGTAAGAGTATGTCGCCACTCATTCGAGCCAGAGGCGTGTCTATCTGTAAAGCATGGATATTCAACCTGGTTTTAACTCGATGACCCCCAATCAGCGAACAGCGGCGTCGGCATCGGAAACACACTGTTTATAGATGTCACCGTGAGTCTGACTCTTCATCATTGTAGGAAAACGCGTGGAGATTATGTTTTTTTGTTAAAGAGATACAAAGATAGATAACCGATTGGCTGAAATAAAAAAAATATTTACCAACCCCTCCGCACGAGCAGGATGCGACACAAGGTCAATTTCTTAAGCGGAGTTTATCATGCTTGAATTCAGAGTTTTCTTTCTCCTAGACTGGTTATCGCCATGGTTAAAGAACCCAGTCTTCCCTGCTATTTACCATAGCTGGAGGTAGAATTGGATTCATACCTTCCCAAGGGTATTCGCGATATCTGAAATGCAAACAGCTTCGTCCAGGAATTGAACTCGGGTTGTCGAGTCCATTTCTCACGACTCTAACCATTAGACTATGCGCCTCCATACATACAAATATATTGAAGCAGATGGTTGGTTGGTTGGTTGGTTGGTATTATTTTAAGGCATATCAACCGCTTATGTGCTGTTTCTTATGTCAAACTTTGATTCATTTGTAAACTAATATATAGTTATACGGTTTCAAGTATTCCTACATAATAAACTAAAAATTCAAACATATCTATTTTAACCATAGACAAGATGCTATCAGGTACAACCACTATGAATCAAAGTGGACCTGGGAGTAATTGCAATAAAGGGTACTTCACACTCTCCAGAGCTTCAAAACTGGAGCCTTGTTAGTGATTTAAAGTCATAATAAGGACAGTGTGGGCTGTCCTATCCCTTTGTAGTAGATGCAGTCGGCATATTCAAAGCCTAGCTGACAGAGATGATAGACAGATATGAACAGACGAGGATAGATAGATAGAGAGAGAGAGAGAGAGAAGAGAGAGAGAGAGAGAGAGAGAGAGAGAGAGAGAGAGGGATCTAAACAGACTGAGATAGATAGATAGATAGATAGCACAAACGAAATACAGTAATTTGATCTAATTAAGTGGTATAATTAAGTATAGGTTTAAATTTAGGGTGCCGAACAGAAATCGAACCTCCCACGGGACGGTGCAAAATATTGCTTAGCTTCTGTCTGCATTCTCATTGAAAGGCGCCTCAGGCACCGGAAAATAAACTCATCTCTTACCTCTTTTTTACACTAATCGATTAGAATGTTTTTAACATTTTGAACTAATTGGCGTCTGTGTTGGAGTTTTTATGTATATAAGGCGTGCGACAAGTAGTCACTTCAACTTATAGACTCGCTGACTAGCACGTGACCTGAGAAATATTCCTATTATCCAATCACTGACAGTGCTGCTGTTGGTGTATTTATAGAGGCCTGATTCTAATCTTAACTCATTGACACTCGGATCATCTTGGACGTCGGACCTAGAGGACACTATCCCACAAGGACTTGTTTACTTTTTAAGTTCTTTTACAACTGGAACCAAGGATGACGGCCAGTTACTCAACAGGCTGCAGAGGTGCAGTCGGAATATTCTAATTCCCCATCCAACAGGGTCACAATCGAGTAAGAAACGATGCTTTGTGCGACTTGACTTTAAGTCAACCCTAACTTTTACTCAATGGAATGCTAACGTCATGATCGAAGAGTGTGGGGGTGAGGGGGGGGAGCAAGGGTTCGGTCGGGCACCTGTTTCAGTGGTTGATACATACTGATTCAGATTTTTTCAAAGGTTCTCCTATCCGCCCACTTTCAAATTCTATGCATTCATAGTTTAGGGGTAGAGTGATAAAAGTTAGGCAATATATTTCAATGTTATAGTAACAGAAATGTTTTTTGGGTTAAGGTGATTTTTGCGCCCCACTGAAGCTGCGCCCAGAGGTAACTGCCCCTCCCCGATCCCCTTCTCTTTGTTCCGCTACTGATTTCATTTATTCTCATGTAAGTGGGGGTTTCTTTGGGGTGGGGGGCTTCAGTCATTAATTCTATTAAATTGGTTGTAAGAATTTATTCAGGGATTTTCAAATGTGTAGAAATCAAGGATTCGATAATATAACTTGGTATAGCATTCAACTTTATCTGCACACGTCATGGCGTTGAAATTTAGTTATTGCCATATATGGCCGTGAAACGGAAGCGTGTGGTGTAATGGTTAAGTCATGGGAAATGGACTCGTCGACACGAGTTCAAATCCTGGACGCGGTAACTGCATTTTCACTTAGCGCTAATACCCTTGGGAAAGGTATGAATCTACTCTCCTCTAGCTATGGATAAATAGTAGGGCGGACTGGACTCTTTAACCGTGGTTAGGCAACCGGTCTAGGAGAAGGAAAACTCTGAATTCAAACCTGTTGAACTTCGCTTAAGAAATTGACCTTGTGTCACATCCTGCTCGTAATATATATATATGGCCGTGAAACAGTTAATTATGTAATAAATCGAACTTGCATGAAAGGTGGGTCTGGGAAGAATCCTAATATTTTTTGGTCAGAGTGAATTACCAGAGCCCAAACTACAAAACTTCATCACCAGGTTGGGATATTTTTGTGGAGAAAATATAAACAATAATATTTATAACATGTTTGCATTGGATGAGGTAATTGCATATTCACTTAGCGCTAATACCCTTGGGAAAGGTATGAATCCAATTCTCCCTCTAGCTATGGATAAATAGTAGGGCGGACTGGACTCTTTAATCTGGTTAGGCAACTGCTTTAGGAGAAGAAGACTCTGAATTCAACCGCTTAAGAAATTGACCTTGTGTAATATCCTGCTCGTGTGGAGGGGTTGGTAAATATATATATAACATGTTAGCATTCTAAAGATTATATATTATGAAGAAAATGCAGACTTCTAATATGAGCGCCGAAAATTAGAAAATTAAAATCTCTGATAAAAAAAAAATAGATACCATAAAAATCAAGCTTGGATGGATATATTTGGAAAAAAAAAGAAACAAAGAAAAATAAATATTTGGGTGATGCCTATTCAAATGAGAGATAAAGAACCTCTCTAGTAATTATGCAGGAATTAAGGAAGCTGATTCCATG
>CM042142.1:128164929-128167429 GCA_023376005.1 Doryteuthis pealeii | reverse complement strand
GCTAACAATACCAGAGATGATCAAAACTTTGATCCACCCACCAACTTGAGACGCTAATGGACGTTTGAGTTTTATTATATTTGAATAAGTGTAAAATTCTCTACCGCGCATCTGATTGGCTTTTTGCACAGGGAAATTGTTGTGATGTTAATCCAACAGTAAAAAGAAGTCAAGTCGAGGTAGGGTAAAATAAGACAAGTGTATTTACAATAATGGTACAGGAACGGCTAGCTTGCCGTTAAACGGTAACAGTACAACCTTTTCACTCGGTGTCTCACTATTTATAGTGAGAACCGGTGTATATTCTCCACTGTAGGAACGGCCGGTACAACAGAAATATAATACAAAATAGAATCGAATACGCAGTTCTTCAACCAAGCGATAATGGCTACTCTGTTATCAAGACTAGCTACCCGCAATACCCTCGTCTAGTCCGTATCATTTATGTTTTTTTATTGGATGCGTCCAACTTTCTTGTAGGGAAAATGTTGTGATGTTAGTCCCAACAGTAAAAAGAAGTCAAGTCGAGATAGGGTAAAATAAGACAAGTGTATTTACAATAATGGTACAGGTACGACTAGCTTGTCGTTAACGGGAACAGTAGCACCTTTCCACTCGGTGTCTCACTATTTATAGTGAGAACCGGTGCAGGTTTACACTAACCAAAAACTATAAACCAAAATGAAGGCGAAAATAAATTTAAAAAATCTTACATATATGTATGTACGTGTTGTAAGGGAGGATATTTTCTCTTGTACCGGCCGTTCCTATAGTGGAGAACATGCACCGGTTCTCACTATAAATAGTGAGACACCGAGTGGAAAGGTGCTACTGTTCCCGTTAACGACAAGCTAGTCGTACCTGTACCATTATTGTAAATACACTTGTCTTATTTTACCCTATCTCGACTTGACTTCTTTTTACTGTTGGGACTAACATCACAACATTTTCCCTACAAGAAAGTTGGACGCATCCAATAAAAAAACATAAATGATACGGACTAGACGAGGGTATTGCGGGTAGCTAGTCTTGATAACAGAGTAGCCATTATCGCTTGGTTGAAGAACTGCGTATTCGATTCTATTTTGTATTATATTTCTGTTGTACCGGCCGTTCCTACAGTGGAGAATATACACCGGTTCTCACTATAAATAGTGAGACACCGAGTGAAAAGGTTGTACTGTTACCGTTTAACGGCAAGCTAGCCGTTCCTGTACCATTATTGTAAATACACTTGTCTTATTTTACCCTACCTCGACTTGACTTCTTTTTTACTGTTGGATTAACATCACAACAATTTCCCTGTGCAAAAAGCCAATCAGATGCGCGGTAGAGAATTTTACACTTATTCAAATATAATAAAACTCAAACGTCCATTAGCGTCTCAAGTTGGTGGGTGGATCAAAGTTTTGATCATCTCTGGTATTGTTAGCATAGCGAGGGAAGTCTGATGTTGAAAGACCCGAAACTTCCCAATGACCCTTGCATACTACATCACTGATGACACCTACAAGCGCCCCAAATGTAGGAGCGTATATTTAAAGTAATAAACCTATTTTTGTCAATCATTTTTTGGATTTAATTTTATCTAATAAAATTAGTCACAACAAAGTGCATGTATGTGTTGTGACGCAAGTATCAAAGTTAATAGAGAAATGATATGAAGAAACGCGAACGAGTATTAGGGATTGTCTTTGCGGTTAGGTGTAAAAAAAGAAGGAAAAACAAAAAATAAACGTCTCTGTGGCGTGTACACAAATGTACATATATGCATGTATGCATGTGTTATAACTCGAGTATCAGATTTAACAGACATAATAGGAAAAACACGAGTATTAAGTATAGGGGAAAAGGTTTACTAAGCAAATATACGAGATGAACAGAGTAATTATCAATTTCTAGGTTGAATTAACAAGTCCTGAGAGATCTTGTTGTTTCTCTCTCCCGAGGTTTCGTCAGACATTATTTTTAGGAAAAACTGACTATACATATTCCTTATTTAGGTACTATATGAAAATGTGTATGTATGTATATATGTATGTATTTATTTAGCAATCTCTCCGCACGATACAAGGTCAATTCTTAAGCGAAATTTAACAGGTTTGAATTAAAAGTTTTCATATATTGGTTGTTTTAGAAGGCTAGAGGCCAAGTCGGCCCTACTATTTACCCAGAATAAAGTTAATAAGTTAAAGCCCTGTCGTTGGAGCTGACTGTATTTTCTGCAGAGGAGGGGGTAAACCGGTTGCAAGGTTAAAGAATCGAGTCCATTCTACTATTCATCCATAGCTGGAGCAGAATATGTTGCTGCATAATTTTTCAAGGCGTATTAGTGAAATACAACCAGCCTCGTCCAGGATTTGAACTCGTGGCACCGTATGTATGTATGTTGGTGGATGTAACTTCTTTCTGATGCCTGATTCATTTTCAGAATAATCTTTGCTCGAAAAATCGGTCGCCCTGTCGGTGAGGTTTAGGATAGGGCTTGATCTCTCTCTTT
>CM042142.1:128128455-128163455 GCA_023376005.1 Doryteuthis pealeii | reverse complement strand
ATACTAAGACCTCTGTGTACTATCTAAATACTAAGAGTTACCTCTATGTAGTTAACTATCTAAATACTAAAGAGTTACCCTTCTGTGTAGTAAACCATTTAAAATACTAAGAGTTAGTAGTCAACCATCTAAATATAAGAGTTTACCTCTATGTAGTTCACCATCTAAATACTAAGAGTTACCTCTATGTAGTTAACCATCTAAATACTAAAACTTACCTCTATGTAGTTTAACCATCTAAATACTAAGAGTTACCTCTACGTAGTTAATCTAAATACTAAGAGTTGCCTCTATGTAGTCACCAATCAAATACTAAGACTTACCTCTATGTAGTTAACCATCTAAATACTAAGAGTTACCTCTATATTGTCACCCATTCAAATACTAAGAGTTGACTCTTTGTAAGCAACCCTCTAAATACTAAGAGCTGTATTTGATATTTTTGTTTTTACTATTTCGAGTGTGAAGAGAAGGATATCCAGTCTCTTCTGAATGTCTTTAAATTTTGAAAATTAGTAATGAAAAGTTAATGAACCAGACATTTCAGTCGATATAGATGTGTTTTTATTTACAAATCTTTGCTTAGTCTGGCGCTCAGTTGCCATTGAGTCGAGGTAGACACCCATCTTAGTACAAAGAGTCGATCTGGGTGTTGTTGCCGATATACAGGCCCCAAAAAGTATGTCAGATTTTAGTAATACTTGTTCAGGTCACAACTGGCTTTCTTTCTGTATGTCAAATGATGATAAGGAATTACTCTGAATTCTTTTTATGTGATGGAGTCTGAGAACTGACAATTTTCATTAGACAACGGCTTACTTACAATTAGATGTCAGTTTTGTGACAATTTATCAAATATGAGACGAGCTTTCTTTAGATAAAAAAAATTAGAATGCTTTTATCAGACTATTGATCTTTAAAAGACACACATTTGTATCGTCATAATGAAAGGAAAATCATGTCATCACGTACGTCGACTTGGCTTATCAAACACGTTTTTTATTTAATGATTGATTGCATAAGTGTTGATCACTAAAATAGTTCGGTCTCTATTATACATACTAGCAAATATATGCACCCTCCGGGTGCAAGTATTTAAGTTTTGATATAATAAAATATCATATTAAATTAGAAAGGCTAATGAAACTGACTAAGAATGCAGATAAAAAGATCTGCAACAGAGGGGGTATAATCGAAAAATAGAACAACTTTGAAACTAACTATTCCATCATTTTCCATTACTCCCGTCTTTCATTGGTAAATTTTCCTAATTTAACTATTTAGTTAGAATAGGAAGTAAAGGATAATATTACAGTTATTTCTTCTTGTAAATAAATTTCTTTTAAGATTTATCCACGAGATTTTTGTTTATATTTCTTAAGATAAAACCAAACAATTAGAAATCAATAATACCAAGCACATATTTATTAAAATAAAATTTTAAATATCAATATGCAAATTAGCCTTCTCGTTCAAACTGTAAACCGCTATTTTGTTTTATATATAAATACAATTGCATGTTATTAGTACGTAGATATGATCAACAGTATTAATAATGTAAAACAATTTTTATTAATACCTGAAGGTTTAAAAGAATGAAATCATGGAGAATTTGACGTAAATAATTAAGGGAATTGTGACTTGAGTAGTAATATAGTTTCGGTTACAGACAGAAAAACACACAATCTCCATTATAATAAGATAAGATATGAAAAGGTCTGTAAAGAAGAAATCTTATGAGCTAAGAAGTTTTGATTTGTCTTTATAAACTCCAGGTTCATATGTAACGTAAAACCACTCTTGAACGACCAGGATCAGTATTTTAATCCAGCTGAAAGGGGGTTAAGAGGGGTTGTAGAATACACCGACTGTGCCTCTGCAGAGGGATAAGAATCCCTCAATTGGGAAACCTGTTGGCCGGAATCCTGGTGGCTAAGCAGCAACACTCCACTTTTGGTCCTTACTTGGGCTAGACGGGTGGTTGATGCTACCTACGATCAATCGACTGGTCACGTCAAGCCCTAGCACCTATATGATTGTTCCCGATCGTATTGCTCTTATCGCAAATCCCCAACACTTTTATGATAAATGTGCTAGAAGGCAGTGACTAAGGGTCTTAATGTCCTGGACGCTAAACTTCATCGAGTGGTGAGGTCCAATTCTAGAGTTCTGTGAAGTTTGGAATACCCCTTTTCAATACTCCCAGGACCACTCTGAATCAGGAATAGTAGTACTTTAGGGTCCCATCTATCAGTGAAATAGAGGTTTGGGTTCTTAGTTTGCTAGATAGGACGTTAAACAACATCTGGTGGTGAGGTTCCAATTCTGGAACTCTTGGGGTGTAGAGTCCCACTTCATTGCCATTAATCCATAGATCCACTCTGACCCGGAGTGGTAGTACTTGTTAGAGTCACATCTAAGGGTTAAATAAATCTGATTGTACCTGTGCAAACAACAACCGTACTCAACAAAGAATGAATCAGACAAGAACAGTTTCGTCATAGAATAATTCAATGGTTGATATGCTGTAAAATTCAACCAGCCAGATAAAAATATCATTTTGTATTTTACTCAAAAGGGTCTTTTTCTTTTGTTTTATCAATACATCTAAACCCTAAAAAAAATGACCAAGTCAAGATCTAGACTGATCAATTTCTGATTCAATGTTAATTTAAACCTGTAATTTAAAATTGTTTGAAATGCAATCACATTTCGCTTCATTGTTTTAAAATAAGTGCTCCATGTCTCGTCTGCAAAGTGCTTGGGAGGCATACCCAAGTATTGATCGTGGGATAGAGCCGGAAATTTGAAGATTAGTGTATCAGGACATGTGCATATTCTTAATCTTGAAGTTTGGGGCAAACTCGTTTTTTTTTTGTTTCTATCATTTTTTGACCGAAAAGTTACAATAAAATGTGTGCATATAAATTTATCATCAAAATTGTGGTGCAATATTTAAAATGACTTTCGAGCTCAGGTATATGCTAATTTTGATTAAATACTGCAGAAATATCTTGATTTTTTGGACTGAAATGTTTAGTAATAGATTTCTATGATTATTTCAGTAAAGGTTGTACTGTTTATGACCAGATTTTAAGGTGTCACTCCCCCCCCCCCCCCTTATTTAATTTGATGAAATCTGAACAAAAATATATTTTACTCGTACGATTCTAAAACTTTTCCCAAAAGATAAGAGTCTGAATAATTTTAGAAATGTTTTGGAGGTCCCCATGTCGTAAAACAAAACAAATATCTCAAGCGGAGAAGAGTGAATATGACGCTTTTTAAGTAAGTAAGTAATTTCTAAACGATATTAAACGTTTTATTTTATTTATTGAATCCCCCCACCCCTTTGGCAATATCTTTCAAAGATCTATTTTTACACTGCCCAGACGGCGTTTTTTTTTTTGTTAGTCATAAGGAGAATTGTTTTGTTAAAAGTCTTGTGAAGTAATTTGTTAATAAAAATGGATCTACATTAAAAGGGACATAAGTGTGATAATTTATGTAAAACTTTTCGACCTTTAAATTTTTTTTGTATCGGTCAATTTTATTATTTTAAAAGTATGTTTTTTCATCATCATCAAGGTGTGCCGACAGCACGGATTCCTTTGACTCTCTCTCGCCACACGTCCCTATCGGCCATCACACTTGGTAAGTCCTGTAGACGGCACCCAGTGACTGCACAAATTTGATGAATGTAAGTTTTTGATGGTCGGCCAACACTGGTGTGTCCATGGAGAACGTCACTTATGGGTTCGTCTTTACTTCTCCAGTAGAACCCAGCATGTCTTTCTCGCCTTTCTTGTATGGTTTGCGAGATGGGAGGTAAATGGCCGTACAACTTCTATTTTTGGAGGTGTCCTTCCAGGATTTGTTGAAAACGGCACGCAGCATCCTTGTGTACTTCCCATCTAACCTTTTTCTCCAAACATTTTGTTATATTTCAAGTAGTGCAACCATACAATAGTACTGACATGGCTACTGCTATTTTGTGATGAAGGGGGATATATTGTAAACGTATACTCATACAACACTAAAATAATAAAAGACGTAAACAAAATTTTAAAAATAATGTGTAAAATTGACCGATATTATTAATTTTAAAAAGTTAAGCATCTATGGTTAAAATTGATTAACCGAGTGGAGGCGCTCGAAGTGTAATGGTTGTCCTCGTAGGAAATGTATTCGGCATGGGTAAATAGTATGGCAGACTGGGCTCTTTAACCTTGGTTAAACGGACCATATGACCTTTAGGCACCTCTTTTTGATCTCGATTCAAAAGGACATGTTTTTCATTTACACAGTCAATATCCGGTTGTTTGTTAACATACGAGTTTTAGAGTTTTTTTTTAATTATAAAACTAACCCCTAACCTTAACCCTTAATCCTAACCCCTAACAAACAACCGGATATCGACGGTGTAAATGAAAAACATGTCCTTCTGAATCGAGATCAAAAAGGGGTGCCTAAGGTCATATGGTCCGGTTAAACAACCAGTATAGGAGAAGGAAAGCTCTAAATTCAAACCTGTTTAAATCCGCTGTTGACTGTCACATCCTACTCACGAGAGTATATATATATATATATATATATATATATATATATATATATATATGCTCCAATACCCGGTAGAGCTCTCTAGGAGCGACTTTAATTAACTTTCACCGCCAGCATAAAGCAATGATCGTCTGTTGTTTACAGATTTGATCTCACTGATGATCGTAAAAATATATATCAACAAATGTATGTATTTAATAGTTAAGACACCGCTCCTTAATGGCAGCTGTCGATAGCCGAAAGGTTAACAAATCGGGCTGATGAAAAGTTAGTTGGGTTTCGCTCCAGGTCGGAGGTAGTTGCTGTGTCTAGCCACACTGATAAGACGTGAAACATTGAAACACGGTGTCTGTGGACTCAACCGGTGATCAAAACTGGGTAGTCCAATTTGGTAATATAAAAATTTACAAATGGTATCCGAAAAAAAAAATGAAAAGATGAAAAATCCGAATCTTCTGTACGACTTGAAAAAAGTCACACTGCACTAAAATAATCGGCAAAAAGAAAAGCAACAGAAAGAGTCGACTAAGCTAGAATGTAAAAAGTGCTTAATACTCTAAGTAGAGCAAAAATACAGAAAATCAAAATTGTGTCACAAACTACCTACCTAGGTTTCACCAAAATGATCTTCAGGGTGATAATTCAGCATTATCCTGAAGATCCTTTAGGTAGGATAATACTGATATATATATATATATATATATATATATATATATATATATATATATTTGGGAGAATATGTGCTTAATTGGAGTCGTACCTAATTTTGAAAATTAATTAATTAATAATGAATTAGGTGGGAATACCTATTAAATGTATGGTTAAACAAATCGAGAAAAATCAATCTCTGTATGTACATTTCGGCCTATTAGGCCTCATCAGCAGAGCTATAGATCAGAAGATGAGGCCTAATAGGCCGAAATGTACATACAGAGATTGATTTTTCTCGATTTGTTTAGCCATACATTTAATAGGTATTCCCGCCTAATTCATTATTAATTAATTAATTTTCAAAATTAGGTACGACTCCAATTAAGCACTTATTCTCCCAAAAATTATCGGCAAAAAGCCATTCCAAAACAAACCGTGTTTACAACTTATCATATATATATATATATATATATATATATATATATATAGTCACAATACATCTAAAAGTCCGTTTTACCAATGGTTTCGGAATATCACTTTTAGGTGATTATCCGTCATCAGAAACGTTCACTGATGACGGATAATCACCTAAAAGTGATGTTCCGAGACCATTGGTAAAACGGACTTTTAAATGTATTGGTGACTATAAATAAATAAATAAATACAGCTCTTACAGAAGTAATTAAGCACTTTATAATCATTTCTCCAATAATAATAACAAAGAATTAACTATATATATAAATATATATATATGAGTAGCACTGGGATATGTGCGGTAAAATAAGGAGCTGTTGGTAGGTGTGGCGCTCCACCCCAGACGTTAAAATAATCTCCTTGGTCTAGCGCTAGTGAAAAGGGGATAGACTCCCTAGCTGCATGGCCGATACCGACATTTGGCCGCCCCGACGACTTTACCTATATATATATATATATATATATATATATATATATATATATATATATCCTAAATTGAACATATACTACCCACCTAAAGGATCTTCAGGATAATACTGACTGTCATTATTATCATGAAGATCATTTTGGTGAAACCTAGGCAGGTAGTATCTGACTCTATTTATATTTTCTATATTTTTGCTCTACACAGTGTATTGAGCACTTTTTATATATTAGCTTAGTCGACTATGGGACATGCAAAAAGCTTGGTCGACGAATCCATTTACTACAACGACTAACGATTACGGTTTTAATTCATAATTTTCCGGTTGCCGTACCATGGCTAAAGAGCCCAGTCTTGCCTACTTTTAAATCATAGCTGGGTGGGTGGGGGATGAAGATAAAGTCATGCCTCTCCCAAAGGCACTATCGCGTTGTGAAACGTAAACAATCTGGTCGGGGATTTGAACTCGTTTCGCGGTGTCCTTTTTTAACGACGATTACCGTTACGCCAAACGCACCTCCAATGATGTAATTCTTAAATTCAATTGCTGTTTTTTTCTCTCCTACACAGGGACACAAATCCATCGGGATTCAGATACACATTGGAAACTCCAACATCGACAACCCAACGAATTGAAGAAGACAGAATCACATATTTAAATAAAGGTCAGTATGAAACCCTAACCCTAAACCCTACTCTAACCCTACCCCCTAGTTAAAATTAACAGATTTATTACAAAATAAGTTGGTTCTGTTTATTCTGGGTCACCCTAATTTACTAACAAAAGTTCATAATTACCCAGTATAATATCTCTGGAGATATAATATCCTATTTTTTTATTTACTTTATTTGGCACTCTTGAACTTCCTCGACCGTGGAAGCGGTGTTCAATAAATTACTACACCTTGAAAAAATAAGACCATTAAGCTTGAACAATTCTTTATAGTGTGGCAACTATAGACAGTTGATTGGTTATTTTGAGGCATATCAAACCCTTTCGGGTTATTTAATGCCGAATAAAGTCATTTAAAAAAACAAAGGACTCAGATTGTTTACAGTTCCTTCTATTGCTTAATTGGTCAACCAATTAAGTATTAAACAGGCTCATTGCTGCTTAACTTCATGATCTTGTAGGAATCTGTGCTTTCAACGTGACTTAACCATTTAATACCGAAGTGTTCAACTGGCTCATCGCCGGAACAAAATGTGTGTTACAGAGTATTAAGAGTAATTATTTGGTGATATGATAGTTTTGAAATTATTATTTCCATTAGTTACTTGAAACTATATATTTGCTGACTTGGGAATTAAATAACCCAAAAAGGGTTGACATGCCGTAAAAAACACCACCAACCAACCAACCAAAGTAAATCGTCGTCATGGAAGAAAAGTTGAAATTCTGAATAAGTCTATTAAATTCCAATTTCTTTCTGTAAACATGCCGAGTTGCTATTATTTTAGTTTTAACTTACTAAAGTCGCTAAAATCAAAGCTTTTTTTTTACGACAAAAATATGTTTGAAATTCGAATTATTATAACGAATATACAAAAGCACAGTCATGTTGGTATAGACAAAAGAGTGTTACGTTTTTGTCGGAATTTTTTTTATTATTATTTACTATTTACGGTAATTTGGTTTTGCCACCATTTTGAAGTTTGCTCAAATTTATTGAAATGAAAAATATAAACATCTAGTAATTCAACTGTAATTCAATATGCCTACTTTAATAGTCACATTAAATTTCACGGGTCAAGATTATTAGGTAAATATGTGAATTTAGATCAGTAATATCTGATAAGTAGTTCCTTTCTATATATTTGAAAACAAATACAAGTTTTCTTTTATATATGTAAATCGTAAGTAGGTATATTTACTTTATATATTCGTGTTATGAACAATATTACTCTTGGTCGCCCTATCGGCTTGGGTAGAAGAATATACCGACTGCATCTCTCCGTAGAAAGGTAAAATTCCCCCCTGGATCCATATTTGGCTGTCGCGGGTAACCCGTGATGCTTAAGGATGGAATCCTGCGGCTGAACACTCAATGACATACAATACTCCAGTTTGGTCCTTATGCTAAACGGGTGGTCAGAGAAGCCCCCTTTACACCAAGAGGCTGGTCACACCAAACCCTAGCACCTTATGGCAACCCCAGTCCTTTTTATCGTCTATGTACTCGAATGTGGTGGATAAAGGTCTCGATGTCCTGGATGTGACGTTAAACAACATCTAAGAGTGAAGTTTCAATTTTAGAGCTCTGGAGATTGTAGAGTATCCGTTCATCTTTATTACTCCCAGGTCCACCCTGACTCAGAGTGTTAGTACCTGTTAGGGTCCCATTTATTGTTGTATACCCTTTTCTTTACTTCTTCTGTTCTTTGGCATCTTAAGTTCTTCTAGGTCAGTCTCTTCTAACATCTTCTTTGGGTGACTTCGTCTTGGTGGTCGGTCGCACTTAACTCATTTCTTCTTCTATATCAGTCCTGTTACCAAGACATTCACCAACCACAAAATTGGTTATTTTCTTAAGCTTTTATTTCCTTAACTATTCTTTTCATGTAACTAAATATCTGACTAACATAGCGCGCATATCCAGTGAGTTCCAGTTAAGGCAGGACATCTCTGCCCGACGTCAAACTGAAACTGAGGACCCAACCAGGTCCCACGTGACTTCACGTATTTCGCGGGCTTTCTGTACTATTCCATGGAAAGTCCCTTTAGAAATACAGGGGATTGACAATAATCTTATGCAACCGCATAGATTATGTAACACTATGAGTTAAATATAAAAATTAGTATAAAATGTGTTAACAAGGGTTAACATATTTAAAATTATATAAAAAACAAGCTAAAGAAAGGCTATTAGTTAAAATAGTAAAATTTTTAAGCATTATTTACTGTTTATAATATCCGGGTTTACTCAGTCGGTAGAGCGTTCGGCTAGAAACCAAAAGGTTCCTAGTTCGATACCGGTCCTCGCCAACTCAGCGTATGAGTAGCACAGGGATCTGTGCGGTAAAGTAAGTGTTAGTAATGGGGAGCCTTGTGTCAGGGATGTTAGTTTATTCTGGAACTGCGCGCTGAGAGTCACATAGCTGCTTTCCGAAAAGGGGCTGTACTGAATAAGGATTTCTATACTACCTTAAAAAGTAGGGATCGCACCCCAGACGTTAAAACAATCTCCTTGGTCTGCTGATTAACTGATGCCGACTCTAGGCCGCCCCCCCCCCCACGACGATAATATGTGCCTCTGATACGTACAAATGTAAATAGTAAACAAAAAGTTACATAAAATCATCATTATCTTAACTAAGAGCTTTTGTTTGGGAATTCCGAGAATTTCAAGACGATGTCACATGATTTTGTTTACAAGAAAACGTAAATAATACTCCCAAAATGTACTTTTAAAAAATTACATACATAATTATTATATTGTCAATGCTATTATATCAGTAGCTTGGGTTTTTGTATGTTGAACTATCCAAACAAACAGAGTTTAAAATAGTTTTGAAAGCATATATAATAAGAGTTTAAATTTTTTTCTGTTTATGTCATTGGATGTTGAATTAATATATTTGTAGTAAATTAAAACAGCTTAATTAGTTAGCTCAGTCGGTAGAGCGTTCGGCTAGAAACCACAAGGTTCCTAGTTCGATACCGGTCCTCGCCAACTCAGCGTATGAGTAGCACAGGGTTCTGTGCGGTAAAGTAAGGAGCTGATGGTAGGTGCAGCGCTCCACCTCAGATGCTACAACATTCTCCTTGGTCTAGCGCTATTGAAAAGGGGATAGACTCCCTAGCTGACTGGCTGATACCGACTTTAGGCCGCCCCGTCGACTTTACTTACTTAATTAACGCCTCTGTCGCAGCTATGGTTAGTGGAATGCAGGATACAGTGACTGAATAAAGGGTTAGGTTCAAAGTCCCGTGATGGCTCCCGATTACGACAAGAAGGTTCCCGAGTCTGAGATGAGTTCCGACTCTGATAAGGTATCCGAGTCCGACAAGAAATACCTGAAGAAGGCTGGAGGGCACATCGGCCGAAACGTTGTACACATAACAATGAAGATGCGGACAATAGTCCGAATAAGGCAGTAATACTAATATATTTGTAAATTAGCATAGCCAAAAATTAGAGGTCGTTCATTACTTACAATATATGCCCCCCCCCCCTTTTTTGTGGCTAAAAAATAGCGATTGTTCATTCCACGAAATTGTTCATTAATCGAGTATATAGATTACTTGAAACTAAAAAAACGTTCTAAATTATTAGTGTTAAATAGGAACTAGTGGTACCTGTGGATACACCACAGTATGATGTATATATTAATACGCTGGTTCCTTAATCTTCCGATCGATCGTTATCATCTTGCAACAACCTCTGCTTACAATTGAGACCGACCAAATCGTCCAAGATGAAATGCAAAATGTAAATCATGATTATCTGGTATAGCTTAATCACCGACGCTGAAAAAAAAACATAGTGTAGAAGCTTTAGGGAAGGAGTTCTTCGCCTTGTAGGACAAGCTTACGGCCAAGTCACGTTGAAAGCACCGGTTCCTTCTAGATAAACGAAATTAAGCAGCAATGAGCCTATTCAGTACATAGATAGGTGACCATTTAAGCAACTGCAGGTACTGTAAGCGGCTGATATCAAAATGACTTGATATGGCATTAAATAACCCGAAAAGGTTGATGTGTAATTTTAAAAAAGAAGAAAAACAACCAACCAACCGAAAAAAATCGAAGGATATGATCTGGTATCGGACAGAAAGCTAGCTTCACACAGCAAATAGTCCGGACTTAGGTCCCTTAGATCAGTGATCCCCAACCACCGGGTCGCGACCCGGTACCGGCCGTGTACCACTAGGTACCGGACCGCAAGGACGTTTGAATTTTTTTTATTTATTGATTATCAGTCTAAATGTTGATGTTTTGTTTTGAAAGTCATTTCTGTGCCTCTTGACAGGTCTCGGTCGCGTGATAGGTCACCAGCCGTTACCCCAAAAGCTAACAAAAATGTGAAAAACAAACATCTTTGGCGATTATCGAGCAAATGTAGGCCGGAGCATATGAAGGCCGGTCCGTGAAAATATTGTCTTAGATGAAACGGTCCATGGCGCAAAAAAGTTGGGGACCGCTGCCTTTGATTATTACTCGTTCCGATCCATGTCCCACAGCCGCGACGCGACGACAACCCAGAGGAAATGGAAGCTTCAGTGAAGGAGTTCTTCGCTTTGAAGGACAATGGTATCAGCATCAAAGAACTGGCTGAAAGGTGGCTTCAGACTATGCAGCATGATAGCCTCTATTTTGAATGCTAGGTTGCTTTTGTTGTAACTTGAAGAATAAGGCAAATAAGTTTACTAAAATATTGCAAAACTTTTGACTCACCCCAAGTTATATTTTAGAACATAGACAATGATTTGAAATGTTTTTTTTTATCTTCTCTTTTAGGTCAATATTACACGTTGACGATGGAAAACATCAGCAAAGAACAATTAAGCAAAAATGCAACAGTAACGGTAAGTTGATAATTCTTAATCTATATACAATGGTACCTTGACTTACGAGTGTGTCTCGACTTACGACTTTTCCGAGTTACGAGCTGTCACGTGGTAGATTCTATTGCTTTCTGTTGTGAGCTAAAATTGATGACGAGCGAGATTCAGATACGCTTATGTTAATAAGTTCGCTAAAAATATTTAAGTTTCCAGATTCAATACGACAAAAAAAAGTTATTTATAAAAAAGAATAGCAGCGGCTACCCGGAAGCCTGGGTAGAGAGGTTTTTTTTTTAAGATTAGTCCCGCAGATCCATTATTACATAATCGTGATTTGAATCCTCATGGGATACCCCATTTAAATCCCTATTTAAAAAATAAACCTTGCACTGATCCAGCTACTCTGAAAAGAAATGTTAATGTCTACTATCTAAAATATTAAATGAAAAAAATCCATGCTGTTATCATTTAATTTTATTTTTAATTATCTTCACGAATATAAATCAAATCTCTATATTTTTTACTCAAAAACCAAGCCTGGTTGATATTTATGTGTATATATATTTACTTTGTTGTTAATTGTTTTATTTTCGAAGTTTCCTCCGGACATACATATACACACAACTTCCCTTTATATATGTATAGATTAACATTAAACCACATTACAACATATAATTCATTACATTCTATTTTGTAATGCTTTTATATAATACAGTGCTATTTTACTTATCCAAAAAAACCTTATAAAATTAGGGTGTTTTTTTGGGGGGACGGATTAATGGCATTTCCTTATTTCAAAGGGAAAATTGATTTGATATACGAGGAAATTGAGATACGAGCTGACGAATTAACCTCGTAAGTCAAGGTATCACTGAATCACCAGAAAAAAGAAAGACTAGGTAAAATCAAACGAACATGTTTTTCTATCTTATTATAACAGAGATTAAGCAACTATCTATCTGAAACCGAAACTACATCACCACTGAAGTCACGATTCCTTAGTTATTTAAGTTATATTCCCAATGTAATGAAATAGCATCTTATTTATTCTCTATTAAAATCTAGCCGAGTTAGATTTGCCACAAAACTGCCCATATTCTTAATGCATTTAAAACCCTGAAATATGTTATAAATTTCAAAGGAACAAACATTTACATAGTATATGGTGGGAATAATTTGCATAATAATTTCAACAAAACTGGGTTTAATAAATAATTATTTGCTGTTACTGTTTTCGAATACAATAATTTCATTCTAAAACGTATTAAAAGCAATCCTATATATAATTTTATAGATAAAAGGATATAAAAACACACAATATGCTGTTAAAGTGAAAACATTTTCAGCTGCTCTCTCGATGAGTCCGGAGTAAAAACAAGCTCTGAAGATGATTTTATAAATCGAAATATTGTTCAACATTAGCTATGAATATGATATGAAATGTTTTTCCCTTTAACAGCATATTGTTGTTTTCATATCCTTTTATGAGAAGAAAATATTTTAAAAATATAACAAACACAGGATGTTATGATTAGGGAAACAATTTTATGTGTCAATACTTAAGCATTTCGGTATATTGTACCATCTTCAGGTCACTGTTAAGTAATGTTTATCTGAGGGACAAAATGAAAGATGTTAAGTGTATAGTGATTGTGTGAATGTGATGCTATTAACCGTTAATTTTTATATGCGCGTTTGTTTACGAAAGCCAATGACGTGATCATGGCATGTGCAAAAATGGAAGGTGAAGATCATATGATGGCGCATACATGAACGTGAATAGGCAGAGAACGAAAAGTTAACAAAGACATGACGTATTTCATATGGAATATTAATGTTAGAAAAGTAAAAAGATAAAAATTATATGAGGATATGCGTATATATGGATTATATGTATTTATATATTGTTTTAATCTTCTTATTTTTCTAACATTAATATTCCATATGAAATACGTCATTGGGAAAAATATATATATATGTATGTATATATATATGAGAATGAACAAGATGGAATGAAAACACCACACAATGCTGTTAAAGAGAAAACAATTTTTAACATAATATATATATATATATATATATATTATATATGCAGATTGTGTGTTTTTTGTCTGTAACCGAAACTATATTACTATACAAATCACAATTCCTTTTGTTATTTACTTCACATTCTCCAGGATTTTATTTTTATTTAAACCTCAATTATTAATAAAATTGTATTACATTATTAAGACTGTTGACCATACCTAAATACTAATAACATGCAATTGTATTTAAATATACAACAAAAGAGCGGTTTACAGTATGAATGGGAAGGCTAATTTGCATATTGATCTTAAAAATTTGATTTTAATAAATATATGCTTAGTATTATTGATTTCAAATTGTTTGGTTTTTTTCTTATTGAATATGAGCAACAATCTCGGGGATAAATCTTGAAAAAAATTCATTAACAAGAAGAAAAAACTGAAATATTATTATTTACTTCCTATTTTAACTAAATAGTTACATTAGGAAAATTTACCAATGAAAGACGGGAGTAATGGAAAATGATGGAAGAGTTAATTTCAAAGTTGTTCTATTTTTCGATTATACCCCTCTGTTCCAAATCTTTTTATCTGCATTCTTATTCAGTTTCATTAGCCTTTCTAATTTGATATGATATTTTATTATATTAAAACTTAAATACTTGCACCCTACAGAGGGTGCATATATTTGCTAGTATATATAATATAGCTGTTAAACATGTTCATTTAGTAAGTAAAATCGGTGTAGTGGCCTATTGTCGGTATCATTCGGACAGCGAGGAAGATTGTTTTTCATCTGAGGTAGAGTGTCACACCTACCATCAGCGCCCTGCTCTATTGCACTGATCAGATTACCCAAGGTGTGCTACTCAAGTTTTATTGCATTCAAGACATGTTTCAGATCGTAGGTTATGGCTTCTTTGGGTTTATGTGATTTCAGATGACTAACTTAACCCTACCTTAGACAGATAAACTTTCTCCACATATCTTGCAGGCAAGATCCGTTTTGTTCGCCAGTGTCAATATCTTCATCTATACGTTTCAGGTTTTTTAGTGCTCCGTCTGATTCATTTGAAATATTATGACACTTTCGGATGATATAATGTCTGCCTTCAGGGAGTTTTTCAAACAATCCTTGTAGAAGATTTTTATGTTGCGCAGTTGGCGATCCCCAACATAAATTTCACCGTTGAATTGTGGTTTGGGGATATGTTGAGTATGGTGTTTACGCCATTAGAGACGACACTTTAAAATACTTTCTATGTTTGGGATTTGTCACCTCTCAAGAAATTATCGGACGCAAAGGATGTCCATTTTATGATTAAAATTTACATTAATGTTTATACACCGCACATGCTTTAGAGATATTTAAAAAGATCTGGAAAAAAAAACACAATCATAATATGCAGTGATCTTTGTTGGGGCATTGATACCATGCTGGCTAAACACCATAGATTTTCTCCAGTTTCCATTCAGTAGTAATAGATCTTCAAGACTAGCTTGCTGACGATTATACCATAATTAGAAGTGGCTACCCGGCGTCGCTTAGGTATAGGGGGGATTTTTTAAAAAGATAGTCTCGCAGATCCATTATTACTGAATTAAAAAAAAATTTTTTTTATTTTTTATTTTTATAGCTCTATGAGACCCGAAAAAGGTCTGTGCAGTTAACATTGCCGGCAAAAGTAAATTCTAATCGATCTCTGAATTATCACACATCATTTCTTTGATCTTCGGTTCAATAAAAATGATTACTTTCAGTTTTGTGTCACTTTTTTTTTTACACCAATTATTACTTTCAGTTTCACGGCAATCGTATACTATTGCTTTTAAAAATTCTTTATTGGGCCAAATTTTCGTATAAATGTGTCGAAAGGAAGAACTTTTGTGGGTTCCTCACTTATATTTGCTGTACATTGTACAATATCCTGATGTGCTAGGATAATCCTGATTCAGAATCAGCATACTAGTATAAAATAAACGCTTTTAGGTAATTCTTAACTATTTCCTCGTAAATTCCTACCATAAAATAAACGAACCCTCATTTTATGTCCGTGTTTTGCAATAAATGTTTTATTTTTCTTGCACCCTTTATTTTCCAATACTAAATATATTCTATTATTTATTTTAATATTCACTTAAAGTGGGGGCTCGTTTTACAATTTAGGCATAATTGGATCCTCCTTTTATGACCGTAATTTTGTTTTTTCGTCGACGATGATTAAAATCTGACATTTTTATTTTAGAGTACCAAAGCCAAAAAAAAAAAAAAAAAAATAACAACAACAAAAGGAGCCCCCACTTTAAAAAACATTCTCACAAAATAAAAACTTTTAGAATATACACATTGAAGTGATATTAAAATAAATAAATAAAATATATTTAGTATTGTAAAATAACGGGTGCAAGAAAAATAAAACATTTATTGCAAAAACACGGACATAAAATGAAGGTTCAGTTTATTTTATGGTAGGAATTTACAAGGAAATAGTTAAGGATTACCTACCGAATTTCTTTATATTGATGTGAATGGATGTTGTAAGTTGTAGGTTACAAAATCCTGACGTACAGTTCTGGGCAGGGGTTCATAATTAGCAGAGTTGATTTAGTCTAACGATTTTACCACAGTAACAAAATAAGTTAAATATTATGGTCAGATTACGTCAAAAAATAAGGCTTCGTTTTCAAAGATTTTTTTATTATCAATCATGTTGTTTTTTGTTTATTTTGTTTATTGTTTGCTTTTTTCAGTCGTTGATTATGGTGAAGTTCCGAGAGCCAATGACCTTAGAGAAAAACCTTATAGCATGGGAATTATGGAGTGATCGACAACATAGTACAAAAACTAGAATACTCGATATCGGTAAGTTTGATTCTGTTAATCAATCAATTCTTAAATTTCTTTTTAATAAAAAAATAAAAATTTCATTATGTATAAAATTTGGAATAAAATCCAACGGAATGTGAAATAAAAATGCAGTTTTGAAAATCAGATTGACACGTTGCGCTAGAGATCTAGCGTCATCAAAATGAAAATGACTTTATTACCAAAAACAAAAAAAAAAAAAAAAAAACGAATCTACATAAAAAGGTAGAGGATCGTGATACTTTATCTAGAGTGTTTTTGTATTCTGATGACGCTGGACCTCTAGGGAAACAATGTAAATCTGATTATTTATATTTAGACTCTCTTTTTTCTTTTTTTTTTGTTTCATTATTCATGCGGTTCAAAAATATAGAAAATGTGTATAGATTAGTTTTTAGCGTTGAAATAGTTCTTTATACGAATGGGGGCGATGAAATGGACACGACGAACGAGTTCAAATCCTGGTGAATCTATTTGCATTTCACATAGCACTCATACACTTGGGAAAGGTGTGCAGCCAACTATTCTCCCTTCAACTATGGGTAAATAGTAGGGTGGGTGGACTGGGTTCTTTAATCTTGGTTAGGCAATCTATCCAGGAGAAGGAAAACACTGAATTCAAACCTGTTAAACTCCGCTTAAGAAATTGACCTTGTGTCACATCCTGCTCGTGCGGAGGGGTAGGTAAATCTCTATTAATAATGGAGATTCGCTTCCGGTTTTTGTCTGTAACAAAAACTGCGTCACTGCTTACGTCACATTACCCAAAACATAATCCAACGTCATAACATAGAATAAATATACTCAAAATGTGAGCATGCAACGTTAGACAATAAATAGATGCCCGGCGTTATATATTTATATATAGATTGTTTTCTTCTAATATAATATTTAAAGTTATCAGAACTGTTTCCATTTCAAATTTTTTTCTTTCTTTCTTTCTTTTTTACTCCTTTAATAAATTTGACGATTTTACATACTTATGGTACACACTCTATGACGTTGAATTTTCAGCTCCCATCCCCTCAGGCAATATCTTTCAAAAATTATTTTTACATCGCCCAGAGGGCGTCTTATTATTTTGCTATATAAGAGAAAACTAGAGCGTTTGAATTCAAATGACGCTGGCCCGCTAGCGAAACATGTCAATCTGATTTTCCGAACTGTCTTTTTTTTCTTCTCACATTCCATTATTTGTGCTTTCCAAAAATATAGAAATGAAAGTGGGGAGGTTGTGAGAAAGGAGATTCATAATCTGCATATTTGTTCTGCGACAATCAAAACATTCGTGAGTGAAGCGATTTCATTCTCATGGTGGAATAATAAAAAAAGGAGAAAAAAAGTAAAAACAAAATAAATAAGGTTAATAATTATCCCATCCTGTAACCGGAAGATGGTTGACAGAAAGAGTAATAGAAATATTGAATAAATAAACCCCACATCCGCTTAGAAAGTTTTAAGAGTTGGGGAAAAGGGAGAAAGAAAAAGTTGTCCCTAAGGCTTTGAAAGCGCCAATTAAGATATAATGAAAAGCAAATAACAGTATAGACTGTAACTGCTAAATCGACACAGACTGTGATTGAAAAGACCCGAGGAAATAATAATAATAATAATAATAATAATAATAATAATAATTCTCTGAGACTTTGAAATAAAAACGGATCACCTTATCCCAGCAAGAAGACCAGACCTAGTGTTGATTAACAAAAAAGAAAGAACTTGTCAACTGGTGGATTTTGCAGTTCCAGCAGATCACAGGGTAAAGCTAAAGGACAATGAAAAAATGGACAAATATCTGGACCTTGCCAGAGAACTGAAAACGTTATGGAATATGAAAGTGAAAGTGATACCAATTGTAGTTAGTGCACTTGGAACGGTCCCAAAAGGATTAGAAAAGGGTTTGGAAAGCTTGGAAATCAGAGGAAGAATTGAAACCATTCAGAACACTGCACTGCTGCAATCTGCCAGAATACTCAGAAGAGTCCTGGGAACCTGAGGAGACTTGCTGTCACTCAGACTCCAGTGAAAGACCATCAGCTAACACTGATGTAAACACTCAAAAGGAGTAAATAATAATAATAATGATACCTGGACCTTGCCAGAGAATTAAAAAAAGCTGTGGAATATAAGAGTGAAAGTGATACCAATTGTAGTTGGTGCACTTGGAACGGTCCCAATAAATTTGGAAAAAAGACTGGAGGATCTGGAAATCAGAGGAAGAATTGAGACCATCCAGAATACTGCATTGTTGCAATCGGATAAATACTCAGAAGAGTCCTGGAGACCGAGGAGACTTGTTGTCACTCAGACTCCAGTGAAATACCATCAGCTAACGCTGATGTGAAAAACTCAAAAGGAGTGAAAATAATTTGATGTTTTCAAGTATCCTTATTTAATACTAATAATTTTCAAGTGGTTATGTAATTTCAAATTACTACTGCTCGCAAGGCGTGATATACTACTACTACTACTACTACTACTACTACTACTACTACTAATAATAATAATAATATATGATAATAATATAATAAGTCCTAGACTGCTCAGTGACCAAGATTACGTTCTTAAGCATCAGGGGTCACATCCTACAGCCAACAGATAGCCCCATTTGGGAACTTTACCCCCCTTCAAAGGAGTATTCTACAATCCCAAGCGACAGGGTGGACTATCAGCTGGTGAACAACTGGAGGAACAAAAATGAAAAACAATTATTAACCATTCTATAAACTATCAAAATAGTCGATATAGTCAGGAGATTTGGAATTGAAAGGTGTGCCAAAAGGGAAAGAGAAACAGAGAATAAATAGAACTGACCAACAATGGATGCACCAGATCTTGAAAACTACAAATACCTGGGAATATCGGAAGTGGACACCATCAAGCAAACAGATACGAAAGAAAAAGTAAGAAAGAGTACCTCAGAACAAGAAAACTTCTCGAATCGAAAGTCAGCAGCAGACATCTCATCAATAAATACCTAGGTAGTCTCCTCAGGTCTCCAGGACACTTCTGAGTATTCTATCCGATTGCAACAGTGCAGTAGTCTGGATGGTCTCAATTCTTCCTCTGATTTCCAGATCCTCCAGTCTTTTTTCCAAATTTATTGGGACCGTTCCAAGTGCACCAACTACAATTGGCATCACTTTCACTCTTATATTCCACAGCTTTTTTAATTCTCTGGCAAGGTCCGGGTATCATTATTATTATTATTATTTACTCCTTTTGAGTTTTTACATCAGTGTTAGCTGATGGTCTTTCACTGGAGTCTGAGTGACAGCAAGTCTCCTCGGGTTCCCAGGACTCTTCTGAGTATTCTGGCAGATTGCAGCAGTGCAGTGTTCTGAATGGTTTCAATTCTTCCTCTGGACCCTTCTTAAAATAGACAAGGGGGAACTCTGACAGATGGACCAAAGAACAAGGAAATTGCTGGTGATGCTCAAGGCATGCACACACTCATATATATATTGGAGAATATGTGCTTAATTGAAGTCATACCTAATTTTGAAAATTAATTAATTGATAATTAAAGAATTAGGTGGGCATATCTGTTCAAATGTTAGGCTAAACAAATCGAGAAAAAGTCAATCTCTGTATGTATATTTCGGCTGATGAGGCATAATAGGCCCAAATGTACAAACAGAGATTGACTTTTTCTCGATTTGTTTAGCCTAAATTTGAACAGATATGCCCGCCTAATTCATTAATTATCAATTAATTAATTTTCAAAATTAGGCATGACTTCAATTAAGCATATTCTCCCAAAATTGTCGGCTAAGGCCATATCAAACACATTGGTTGTTTGTTTACTTCTCATATATATATATATATATATATATATATATATATATATCAACACATACATACACACACGCGCACACACACACACACACATACACACATATATATATATATATATATATATATATATTATACTGATAGTTTCTTGGGCGGTTAAAATTGGAAATATATCAAGGAAACCACGACCAGAGTTCAAATCCTGGACGAGCCTGTTTGCATTTCACATAGTGCTGATGCCCTTTACTCCAGCTCTGAGTAAATAGTAGGACAGACTAGGCTCTTTTAACAATGGTATGCCAACCGATCTAGGAGAAGAACACTAAATTAAGACCTGTTAAACTCCGCTTAAGAAATTGACCTTGTGTCACATCCTGTTTGTGCAGAGGGATTGGGTAAATACGTATATCGAATTCCTATTAGATGCATTTTTGTAAAGATACGAATATCATATTTACATATATTAGCATATAGTTCTATAGTGCGAGAAATTGTGTTATCATAAAAATGGAATTTCTCATTACCTTATGTTGAAATCAGGTTAAGTGGCATATATATATATATATATATATATATATATATATATTATGTGTGTGTGTGTGCGTGTGTGTGTATGTGTGTGTGTGTGTGTGTGTGTGTGTGTGCGTGTGTGTGTGTACGTGGTGATTGTGATTCAAATTTAACGCTAAAAGCATTTTTAATCAGTAAGATCTTTACTGTGCTATATGCATAAAAATACAATTATCACACTGTTTTCAACTACGAAATAGAAACAGAATAAAAAAATATGATAAAAATTCACAACTCTGAGTTCCACGTTACCGAACCGCAGGTGAGCCAGTATCAACATGTCTGAAGCGTGTGGAATTCTAATGTTTTTATATATATATATATATATATATATATATATATATATATATATATATATATATATAAATATTTTCGTTTATGATTCAACTAAAATAGAGAACTCAAATGTATATATATAAAGTTTACACACACACACACACACACACACACACATATTATATATATATATATATATATATATATATAATAATGATAATAATAATAATAATGAAATTTATTGTGTACAGTGCTCAGGTGCACCACAACTCATCAAAGTCTCATGTCAAGTAGACAGAATTATGTATTAGTGTCAGGAACATGAAAGTTTACAGTTGTAATATGCATGTATGTGTGCGTGTGCGTGCATATGTGTGCGGAGAGGGGCATCAGATATAGTGTCGGTGGACTACAGGAAGCATAGATGCTTATATATATATATCTTATTATAATGGAGATTGTGTGTTTGTCTGTCTGAAGCCGAAACTAAATCACTACTCAAGTCACAATTCCCTTAGTTATTGACGTCACATTCACCATGAATTTATTTTTATTTAAACCTCAGTTATTGATAAAATTGTTATACCTTATTAATACTTTTGACTTTATGTACATTCTAATAACATGCAATTGTATTTATATATGCAACAAAATAGCGGGTTACAGTGTGAACAGGAAAGCTAATTTGCATATTGATATTAAAGTTTAATTTTTATAAATATGCGCTTGGTATTATTGATTTCTAATTTTTTTTTCTTAATGAATATGAGCAAAAATCTCGGGGATAAATCTTAAAAGAAATCCTTTAATATAAAGAAATAACAGTAATTTTATTCTTTACTTCCTAATTTAACTAAATAGTTAAATTAGGAAAATTCAGCAATAAAAGGAGGGAGTGATGAAAAATGATGGAAGACATAGTTTCAAAGTTGTTCTATTCTTCGATTATACCCCCTCTGTTTCAAATCATTTTATTTGGATTTTTATTTAGTTTCAAAAGTATTTCAAATTTAACATATTTCATTACATTAAAATTCAAATACTTGCAAGTATTTAAGTTTTAATGTAATAAAATATTG
Organism: Doryteuthis pealeii; assembly: GCA_023376005.1. Lineage (NCBI taxonomy): Eukaryota > Metazoa > Mollusca > Cephalopoda > Myopsida > Loliginidae > Doryteuthis > Doryteuthis pealeii. Next base: position 128,141,225 of record CM042142.1, on the reverse strand, counting down.
TATCAAATTAGAAAGGCTAATGAAACTAAATAAGAATGCAGATAAAAAGATTTGAAACGGAGGGAGTATAATAAAAGATTTGAAACAGAGGGAGTATAATCGATAGAATAGAACAATTGAAATTTACTCTTCCATCACACTCGTCTTTCATTGCTATTTTTTCTAATTTAAGTATTTAGTTAAAAGAGGAAGTAAAGAATAAAATGACAGTTATTTTATCTTGTTAATGGATTTCATTTAAGATTTATTGAAGAGATTTTGCTTATATTCATTAAAATAAACCAAACAGTTAGAAATCAATAATACTAAGCACATATTTATTAAATTCGATTTTTTAATATTAATATGCAAATTAGCCTTCCGTTTACACTGTAAACCGCTATTTTGTTGTATATATAAATATAATTGCATTAATAATGTAAGATAAGACAATTTTATTAATAATTGAGGTTTAGATAAAAATAAAATCATGGAGAATGTGATGTCAATAACTAAGAGAATTGTGACTTGAGTAGGAATATAGTTTCGGTTACAGACAGAAAAACACACAATCTCCATTATAATAAGATATATATATATATATATATATATATATATATATATATATTACATACACATATAAATTCATATATATACATAAACACATATATGCATATATATTCACATATTCGGAGTAGAATACAAATAAGTAAAGGAAAACATTAAAGTTTAGATATTAATTTATTTTAGCCTCTTAGCTTTTTCAAATCTGATTTCAAAATGGACAAGGGTGAGAAATTATCCCTCTACCGTCTTTACCCCTGCACCCTTCTATCGCGTCAATTCACTCAGAAAACCAATGAATTTGCAACACACACTTACGTACATAGATATTTTAGGGAGAATATGTGCTTAATTGAAGTCATACCTAATTTGAAAATTAATTAGTTGCTAATTAATGAATTAGGCGAGAATATCTGTTCAAATGTAAGGCGTAAACAAATCGAGAAAAAAGTCAATCTCTGTATGTACATTTCGGCATGTCATGCCTCATCAGCTGAGTTATAGAGTTATGAGGCATAATATGTCGAAATGTACATACAGAGATTGACTTTTTCTCGATTTGTTTACGCCTTACATTTGAACAGATATTCTCGCCTAATTCATTAATTATCAACTAATTAATTTTCAAATTAGGTATGACTTCAATTAAGCACATATTCTCCCCAAAATTGTCGGCTATCGCCATCTCAAACAGATTGTTTGTTTACTTTCATACATAGATATGCATACCGGAAAATTATTTTTGATTACTGGGATGGGTGTATCGCTTTCTATATGTAAAATAACTTTTTTTAAAACTTAAGTTGTTTTTCAAGGGGATCGTTACAGGGAAAAATATCTTATTATAATGGAGATTGTGTGTTTTTCTGTCTGTAACCGAAACTATATTACTACTCAAGTCACAATTCCCTTTATTATTGACATCACAATCTCAATGATTTTATTTTTATTTAAATCTCAATTATTAATAAAATTGTTCCACATTATTCATACTGTTAACCATATCTACATACGAACAACATGCAATTATATTTATATATACAACAAAATAACGGTTCACAGTGTGAACGGGAAGGCTAATTTGCATATTGATATTTAAAATGTGATTTTAATAAATATGTGTTTAGTACTATTGATTTCTAATTGTTTGGTTTTATTTTAATGAATATAAGCAAAAATCTCTTCAATAATCTTAAATGAAATCCATTAACAAGAAGAAATAACTGTAATTTTATTCTTTACTTCCTATTTTAACTAAATACTTAAATTAGAAAAAATAACAATGAAAGACGAGAGTGATGGAAGAGTAAGTTTCAGTTGTTCTATTTATTGATTATACCTGCCGTCTGTTTCAAATCTTTTTATCTGCATTCTTATTTAGTTTCATTAGTCTTTCTAATTTAATACAATATTTTATTATATTCAAAGTTAAATACTTGCACCCGGAGTATGCATATATTTGCTAGTATATTTAATTAACATGTACAGCCCTCCAAACCAATTCGTTAATACCCCACCTAGTCTGTAATTCTTATCCATTTTGAAAAGCTGGGGGCTGAAATAAATATTTATCTGATAAGTCTGAGGTTTTCATATATATATATATATATATATATATATTATATATATATATATATATATATATATAATATATATACCTTCTTTGATTCATATTTCGATATCCCCTGTGTAATTATTTCAAGATTGTATGAATAATTACTTTTCAATTTTTTTGTTTTTATTTAGACACAAAGAATGGTCAAGGGATCCTGTCAAATTCTATAGAAGAATTATCCCATAATGCTGTATCTGTCAAATGGAAGCCTTGTGATGTGGCGGCAACAGTAAGTTTATTATCGTTTAAGCTATTGTATGATTTATATAAAGTATTTTCATTTTAATTGCTCAAAAATGTGCATATACCAGTTAAATGAACGGCCATTTGGCTTATCTGGAAAATGATATACTTTTAGAAAACATAATCTGTGTTTAATGCATGTCTTGTTATCGCATAGAAATAAATACGGTACACTGAATAAAAAAAGCGAACCTGAATGTTGGAAATTAAAAAGGATTTATTTAATGCAGAGTCGAGAAAAAAAAAAGGGAATTGAAAGCTCAATTTGCGTGTTACCAGCTATCTCATGTACTAATCCATGTGTGTCATGGCTGAAGTCCCATTTCTGGTTCTAGCTCCCACAATGCACCTGCCACAGGTGACAATTATCTTTTACTCATCAAGGGGATGATTTTCAGAGTGTCTTTGCCTTTTTTTTTCTGATACTCCACTAGGCCAAATTAACACAAGGTATTTTTTATGAAGGAATATTAATGGGACATCCTGCAGGGATCCAATTCACGATTCAATAATAATGGATCTGCGAAACTAACTTTTTACACCCCACTACCCTGGCAACGCCGGGTAGCCGCCTCTAGTCTATTCTAAAGGCTAAATTTTTCAAAGTCCACACTCATTAGCATTCGAGTATATTCTGATTGTCTTTGAATGTATCTCGAGGCTTTTAAAAAAGGATACGTTATATTTCTCGAGGAATTACTGAGCAAATATCAGATGTTTTTCTAACGAAATATTCCAAAGTCCACACTCATTAGCATTCGAGTATATTCTGATTGTCTTTTGAGTGTATCTCGAGGCTTTTTAAAAAAAGGATACGTTATATTTCTCGAGAATTAATTAGTAAATATCAGATGTTTTTCTAACGAAATATTCCAAAGTCCAGACTCATTAGCATACGAGTATATTGATTGTCTTTTGAGTGTATTCGAGGCTTTTTAAAAAAAGGATACGTTATATTCCTCGAGGAATTAATTAGTAAATATCAGATGTTTTTCTAACGAAATATTCCAAAGTCCAGACTCATTAGCATACGAGTATATTCTGATTGTCTTTTGAGTGTATCTCGAGGCTTTTCAAATAAAAATTGATATGTTATATTTCTCGAGAATTACTTAGCAAATTTCAGATGTTTTTCTAACGAAATATGCAAAAGTCCACACTCATTAGCATACGAGTATATTCTGATTGTCTTTTGAGTGTATCTCGAGGCTTTTTAAAAAAAGGATACGTTATATTCCTCGAGGAATTAATTAGTAAATATCAGATGTTTTTCTAACGAAATATTCCAAAGTCCAGACTCATTGCATACGAGTATATTCTGATTGTCTTTTGAGTGTATCTCGAGGCTTTTAAAAAAAGGATACGTTATATCCTCGAGGAATTAATTAGTAAATATCAGATGTTTTCTAACGAAATATTCAAGTCCAGACTCATTAGCATACGAGTATATTCCGATTGTCTTTTGAGTGTATCTCGAGGCTTTTTAAAAAATGACATGTTATATTTCTCGAGGAATTACTTAGCAAACGTCAAATGTTTTTCTAACGAAATAAAATTTGTCTCCTTTTAGGTAAACGTTGCTATAAATTGTCTGAGCACAGATTTCAGTAACCAGAAAGGCGTAAAGGTAAGTAATTTTATGACAAGATGAAATTCATGATAATTTCTAACTAGACACATTAACTTTTTAGATCAGACACAAGCGAGTTATGTTGAGAATAAGAAAAATGTTCTTTAATTGAAAAGTAGCCGCATTTTTTATAGACAGAATTATTAACGCATGTATCAGCACTTCTATGTTTGACTATGGTGATGACAATGGTAACATTGGCAATCCCTCAAGGAAAAGAAAGAAACAACCAAAGAAAGAAAGAAAGAAAGAAAGAAAGAAAGAAAGAAAGAAAAAGACTTGACTATGGTGGTGACATTGGTAATGATGGCAATCCTTCGAGTAAAAGAAAGAAAGAAAGAAAGAAAAAAGAAAGAGAGGGTGGATGGGAGAAAAAAGAAGGTTAAATTTTAAGAAAAGAGAGAGAGAGAGAGAGAGAGAGAGAGAGAGAGAAAGAGAGAGAAAAGAGAGAAAGAAATGGATAGAAAAATCCCAAAGAGTGAAGTATATAACGTTAAAGTGAGTGACGAAAAGGAATAAAAAAGTGAAGTAACAAGAGAGAGGAGGAGAGAGAGAGAGAGAGAGAGAGAGAGAGAGAGAGAGAGAGAGAGAGAGAGAGAGAAGAAAGAAAGAGGAGGGGAGATGATTAGAGAGTAAGAAGGGGGACAATAGTAACTGAAATTCATTCTCTAATATGTGCATATATATGTATATATCTGCGTTATATATATTATTATATTATAATATATATATATATATATATATATTAATACGCACAAGTTTATCTACATAAATAAACAAACAAAAATGTCACCTTCCAACTCCAACACCATAAACAGTAAAGATTGAAAATATTTAGTCGTATTAAAAAAAACATTTTTGACGATTGCACCAGGGTCAAAAAATTCCCATATAATATATATATGTGTGTGTGTATGTATGTATGTGTGTGTATCTCTGTGTGTATCTGTGTATGTGCGTATTAGCATATGTGTGTGTGCAAATACATATATACTAATACATACTAATACATTGCTTTGGAGGTTGGTTTTGAAGGTTATCACAATGGAAAGAAAAAATAAGGCAACAATGGTGTTGTTTGTTAACCTGTGATTTATTCTTAATATTAATATTTCGAGATAAAATCTTCAGAAAAAGAACACTGGAACTGAAGTAGTTGTCGACTTGCTATGGTATTTTTAGTTAAATGAAAATCTTATTATAATGGAGATTGTGTGTTTTTCTGTCTGTAACCGAAACTAAATCACTACTCAAGTCACAATTCCCTTAGTTATTGATATCACATTGACCATCAATTTATTTTTATTTAATCCTCAATTATTGATAAAATTGTTTTACATCATTAATACTGTTAACCATATCTACTTACTAACAATATGCAATTATATTTATATAACAACAAAATAGCGGTTTACAGTGTGAATGGGAAGGCTAATTTGCATATTGATATTAAAAATGTGATTTTAATAAAATTGTGCTTAGAATTATTGATTTCTAATTGTTTGGTTTTATTTTAATGAAATAAGAAATCTCTTCAATGAATCTTAAATGAAATCCATTTACAAGAAAAAATAACTGTATTTTATTCTTTACTTCCACTTTTAACTAAATACTTAAATTAGAAAAAATACCAATGAAGACGAGAGGGATGGAAGAGTAGTTTCAGTTGTTCTATTTTTCGATTATACTCCCTCTGTTTCAAATCTTTTTATCTGCATTCTTATTTAGTTTCATTAACCTTTGTAATTTAATACATTTTATTACATTAAAACTTAAATACTTGCACCCGGAGGGTGCATATATTTGCTAGTATAAATAAATACTAATACATGTATATTTGTACATACACACACACAGAGGCAAACATAAATTCTATAATTTAGAAATATAATTAAGCACTGTTAACGAATTTCGTGTTGAGTAAACAAATATTAAGAATAAAAAAAATTGGATTATTTCTTTAAATTCTTAACGAATGTCTTTAAATTAAAAATATTTTAATTAGAATGGGCTGTAATTTCTATTTAACATGTGCAGATATTTTTTCCAGTGAGCAAGTATTACATAACAGATTAAATTATATTAAGTTAACCAAGAGGAATTTGCATGGTAAACATTTAATTTGGTTAAATTCAATCAAAGAGAATAATTATTACATGTTTCTTTTTCAGGGCATCCCGTTACACATTCAAGTTGACACATATGTTGGGGAAGAAAGATACCCAGTTCACAGAGGCTACTGCCAGGTCAAAATATTTTGTGACAAGGTAAGAAATACACCGCCACCCACCCAAATATATATATATATATATATATATATATATATATATATATATATATATATATATATATCACAAACAGTTTGTTTGAGATGGCGATAGCCGACAATTTGGGGGAGAATATGTGCTTAATTGATAATTAATGAATTAGGCGAATATATCTGTTAAAATTTCTCGATTTGTTTACGCCTTACATTTGAGCAGATATGTTCGCCTAATTCATTAATTATCAACTAATTAATTTTCAAATTTGGTATGACTTCAATTAAACACATATTCTCACATAAATTCATCATTTGATGAATACATAATTCTTTTACATTTACTGGATCATATTTTGCTCTGCACACACATATACACACGCACAAACATATGCGCGTACATACACAGACACACACACACACACACACACACACACACATACACATTATATATATATATATATATATATATTATATATATATATTGGTACTTTATATTATATCATATTTATCTTTTGTAAAAATAAAAATTCAGAAATAAATTATAAGATTTTTAAAATAGGGAATTACTTTACAATCACCCTGTTGTATTCATGGTTTGTCGAAAACTTCAAAAGAAAATATATTTCTAATATATTTATTTTACTATTATCTGCGTTATTCGGACTATTGTCCCCATCTTCATGATTATCTGTACAAGGAATACATGAAGAAGGCCGGAGGTCATATTGGCCGAAACGTTGTACAGATAACAATGAAGATGAGGACAATAGTCCGAATAACGCTGATAATAGTAATCATCAAGCATCATCTCAAACATTCAGAGAAATTGTGTAGATAACAATAAAGATGAGGACAATAGTCCGAATAACACAGATAATAGTAATCATCAAGCCTCATCTCAACATTCAGAGAAATTGTGTAGATAACAATAAAGATGAGGACAATAGTCCGAATAACACAGATATAGTAATCATCAAGCCTCATCTCAAACATTCAGAGAAATTGTGTATATAACAATAAAGATGAGGACAATAGTCCGAATAACACAGATAATAGTAACCATCAAGCCTCATCTCAAACATTCAGAGAAATTGTGTAGATAACAATAAAGATGAAGACAATAGTCCGAATAACGCAGATAATAGTAATCATCAAGCCTCATCTCAAACATTCAGAGAAATTGTGTATATAACAATAAAGATGAGACTAATAGTCCGAATAACGCAGATAATAGTAATCATCAAGCCTCATCTCAAACATTTAGAGAAATAGACTTATTTTATAGTATATTAATAATTGGAAGGCCAATACAATGCGTATGAAAAATAAAAACAAAAAGATGTTATTTTTGTCATATCGATTTTGAAGCATAAACTTCATCATCAGAGTTTCGTATCAGAAATGGACGCGCTTACGTTTTTCTTTCATTATTTTTTTCAAATCAAAGGTGATATTAAAATAAATAATGATATCAAAGGTGATCTTTGATATCATGATTTGTTTTAATATCACCTTTGATTTGATTTTGATCTTAATGTTATAATGAAATGGACGTACTTACGTTTTTATTTATTTATTTATTTTAATATCACCTTTAATATCAGGATTTATTTTATTATCACCTTTGATTTGATTTTTATCTTAATGTTATAATATTTTCACCTTTCAGGGAGCAGAGCGAAAGACTCGTGATGAAGAACGAAGAAGGACAGCCAAAGTTAAAGGCGAGAATCATTCATCGCCCGAACATTCTCCTTCTCTAGATGGTTAGTTTAGAGGCATGTTCGAATATTTAAAATCGGATTGGTCTTTTTTCCCTATTCTTATTGTTTGTTTCATGCACTGTTTGATTCTTTTCATTGTTTGATTCTTTTCAATACTGTTACAGAGGGAAAGAAAAGTATGTAATACTAATTCGTATATATATATATATATATATATATATATATATATATATATATGAAAGTACGTAAATAAACATTGTGTTTATTTGATATGGCTTTTAGCCGACAATTTTTGGAGGATATGTGCTTAATTGAAGCCACACCCAATCTTTGAAAATTAACCAATTAATAATCAATGAACCCCGGCGGGCATATATGTTCAAATGTAAGGCTAAACAGATCGAGAAAATGTCAATCCCTGAATAGGTCAAAATGTACCTTCAGGGATTGACATTTTCTCGATCGACCAAGCTGTGAATAGACAAGGTCTTCGTATACTTAGGTTTATATTTTAGTTTGGTTTCTGTGTTTAATCGTATATCAACTTTCGTGGGTTATTTAATGCCAAATCCATCCTTATAGAAAAACAGTTGTGGTACTATTCATCCCATTGTTGAAGGATGAGGGATTTTATACCTTTCCCAAGGGTATTAGTCCGAAAATAAACGTAACTTTGAACTCGTTTACTACGATGTCACAGACCAGAGCGTTAGCCACTACGACACAGGGACTCTCTTCCAGGTTTATATTAGGTCATCTTGATGTCAAGAGATAGACAATAGACTGGAAGGCAACCAAGGCTTTGGTATACTACAGAGCAAGTGTGTCCAAGATTTCTGTAAAGAATGCCAAATTTGATAAAGTGAAGATTCCAGAAGGCCAATGATTCTGTCTGATGTTTTTTAACCATAAAATTACATTTTGTGTCGAGAGCTATCCTGAAAATCTCTTTGTAGATAAATACCAATAGGATTTTTCTATAATTATTAAATTCCTTAGAAGTGAAAATCTCTAGAAAACATTGTTTATATTTACAAATCAACCGGAAAGAAAGCAATAAGGATGTTGTTTTCAACTTGTTTTGGTGATTCTACGTATTCTGATCCAAATCACCCGGGTAGAATCGGTGCCGTGTCCTGGCACTGCTCTAGTGGACCATAAATAATACACTATAAGACCGAAGCTGTGGACAATAATAAATCTTATTTACCACGAGCAAGACTTTGATCATGTCTATTATAGAACCTTAGGAATGACACTAAATGCCATCGTGTTGTTTACTCTCCTTTGTGGTGCCAAATCTTGGATCATAACTCGGCACTAAGTACGTTTCCTTTAACGCATTCATCAACATTTTTCTTATCATTATTTTCATTGTCTCTGCAATTTGCTTGAATATTTAAGATAGAAAGACGAAGTTTTTAGTAGGAATGTTCAAAATTCCTATTTTGTTTTTATCTTTCTATTTAGATATTTTTATTCGAATTTCAAGTCCTGAAAATAATTGCGCATTTAATTTCAAAAAATAATTTTGCTTATTCATATTGCCAATTAGTTCTATTCTGGTGTAAATTACAACAATAAAGAAGAAATAACAGCGTTTATATTAACCTAAATAAATTGGATAGAATAAGTGTTCCGCATTAATGAATTTTGAGACCAAATTTGATAAGCAGAAAAAAACATTATTTTATCTTAACATATAATCTAACATACTTTTTTTTCCATTTTAACTTATTAAAAACAATCTAACATTTTTAACTTGTATATAGTGCATATTTATTTGTATATTTTGTATTTTAAAATTTCATGTATTTTATTTATATGTATCTAACATGTATTCTATCTAATATTAGATTTAGTTTATTTTATTTGATATTTAATTTAATTTATTGTATTTAAAATTTATTTATTTAAAATGTACTTCATTTAACATTAAATTTAATTAATTTTATTTAATATTAGATTTAATTAATTTTATTTAATTGATTTATTAATATTTAATATTAGATTAATTAATTAATTTAATTAATTTAATTTATTAATTTAATTTTAATTTTATTTAATATTAGATTTAATTAATTTTATTTAATATTAGATTCAATTAATTTTATTTAATATTAGATTTAATTATTTTATTTAATATTAGATTTAATTAATTTATTTAATATTAGATTAATTAATTATTAATATTAGATTTAATTAATTTTATTTAATATTAGATTTAATTAATTTATTTAATATTAGATTCAATTAATTTTATTTAATATTAGATTTAATTAATTTTATTTAATATTAGATTCAATTAATTTTATTTAATATTAGATTTAGTTCATTTTATTTAATATCAGATTTAATTAATTTTATTTAATATTAGATTTAAGTAATTTTATTTAATATCAGATTTAATTAATTTTATTTAACATTAGATTTAATTCATGTTATCTAATATCAGATTTAATTTATTTTTATGTGCCTTAACTGTTGATTAACATCAAGCCAAAATAAATAGATGAATAGATAACGAAATAGAAGTGTCCTACTTTCGATACTGACGTTTTGTTATCATCGTTTTGTTTATTTCGTTTAGCAAGGGTTAATAAAACCAAATGTAATTTTTATAACATTTGAGGACGCAAAAGTTTGTTTTTCTTACTTTATATTTTTTTGTTTGTTTGTTTATTCTAGGTCGTAAGCGAGTCGAAGAAATTTATCACCCAGCAACTGAACGGTCAGAATTTTACTGCATGAAGGACCTCACCTCAGAACCTCAGCTATTCAATCCCCTTGGGGATATTGAAGATTATAGGGTAGGCATGAGAATCAAAACTCCACTTACTTGATACGTGTAATTTATTTCAAACTCGGTTTCTTTTTTTATTTCTTTAATTCTTTTTTATTCTTTACTTTATTTTTACTTAATCATTTTTACGAGTTTCCTCAAAATGTTCCTTCAGTTTTTATTCCTTCTGTCTATTTGTGATATATTTTATGTTTCAATCTCTGATGTTACTGCACAATTTATTTTTTAATTTACAATGATCTCACTTCTGCTTATATATATATATATATATTATATATATATATATATATATATATTGAAGGCAATTACAATGCGTATATCGTGTAAAATTCGATAATTATTGAAAATAATCATAACAAGCAAACCCGGCAAATAAAGTGCGCCACGGGAACACCGTACAGCTGTTTCAACTTTATTAAGCTGAAACAGCTGTACGCACTTTATTCGCCGGGTTTGCTTGTTATGATTATTTTCAATAATTATCGAATTTTAGACAATATACGCATTGTAATTGCCTTCAAAAAATATAAATAACATATATATATATATATATATATATATATATATATATATATATATATTTGGGAATAAAAAGGCCTTAAATACCATGGGTATCGTGGTCATGGACCATTTCCACTCGCGAGTATGTTCACGAGCTTCTTCAGACCACTGATATATTTTATTTTATATATATAAATAAAATATATCAGTGGTCTGAAGAAGCTCGTGAGCATACTCGTGAGTGGAAATGGTCCATAACCACGATACCCATGGTATTTAAGGCCTTTTTATTCACAAATAACTTTGCTCTGTTTACAATAATTAAACATTGAGCTCTCATACGGAACCTGAACTCTACAACAAACTACTGGTAGAGAATTAGGACCCACCTAGAATCACATTGTACCAAGAAACTTGGTACCGCACCAAAGTATATATATATATATATATATATATATATATATATATATATATATACAATAAGATTTTTAAGGCAAAATAATGACAATAATAAATAAAATAATAAATAAAATAAAAATAATAAATAACAAAAAAAATATCTTATTACATTTTTTATTAATTCTTCAAACACTATAAAAATTTAAAAAAAAGATCTTTATATATATATATATAATTTTTTTTTTAATTTTAACATTTTGACCGTCTGATGATTGCATGTATGCATGAAACTTTAGTTACGGGATATTAAATCCATAATATCTAATATTTGATTGTAAACCTGCTCTGATATTTTAGCATTGAGCACCTTTATATACCAATACTTTTCTCATTCATTCTCCATTCATTATATATATATATATATATATATATATATATATATATGATATTTTAGCATTGAGCACCTTTATATACCAATACTTTTCTCATTCATTCTCCATTCATTATATATATATATATATATATATATATATATATATATATATATATATATATATTCTATTTCAACTTCCATCCTGAATTGTAAGCCATTCTCAGATAATTAATCACCTATGTAACTAACACCTACCCTATCCTTCTCCCACTTCCTCTCGCCTACGAGCGGAGAGAATTAAGTCAAGGTACCACTATATAAAAATAGAATTGGTAGTACCTTTTGTAATTTGATTTGTTGTTTTTTATATATTGATACTAACAAAATGAAGAGTTTCCATATGCCTGTAAGAAAAAGAAGATTTTTTAATTAACTGACTGATGTTATTTTTTCTTTTTAGCATGGTATTGTTCATTATTCATTGTCAGAAGAGGAACGCGCATTGTAAGTTTATTGTTTTGTTAATGTCTTACTTATTACTTATCTAGTATGATTGCTAATATGACACCCTAATCACGTGACTCTGTTTTGGTTTAACCGATTCTTGATTAGAAAGACAATCTTAACTATTATTTCTAAACAATTATTATCGGGATATATTCATTCGTTTTATTTT
>CM042142.1:128120955-128123455 GCA_023376005.1 Doryteuthis pealeii | reverse complement strand
AGTTCTTTTCATAGAGAGAGGAAAGAGATATAGACAGGGTATCAGAGAGATGAGATGCATAATTGCATTACTTACTTCTTTCTTCTTCTCTGGCCATTCGTGTGATTGTCTAGTCACCCTGTTGAATTCTATCTTCTTCTACTATACACAAGTGTTTTGTGTGTGTGTGTGTGTGTGTGTGTGTGAGAGAGAGAGAGAGAGAGAGAGAGAGAGAGAGAGAGAGAGAGAGGGGGGAGAGATATAGACAGGGTATCAGAGAGATGATATGCATAATTGCATTACTTACTTCTTTCTTCTTCTCTGGCCATTCGTCTGATCACCTAGTCGCCATGTTGAATTCTATCTTCTTGTTGGCTGATCTTGTTGTTGGTTCTTTTCTAGCTAAGCATTCATTGACCAACAACGGCAAATTACTTCTTAAACTTTTATTCCTAATCTTAACTAACTAACTAACTAACATAGCGCGCGTGCAAGTGATGAGTTCCAGTTAAGCAAGAGATGTCTCTATTCACTAACATCATGCTTGGAACTCACGAGCTAACTAGCTCTCAGGTGACTTTTACGTGATTTGCGGTTTTCCCGCCTTTTGGGATCAAAGGTCCCCAACGGTCTGTAAATTTCCACTTGCGCTACACAGTGTTGTCTATAATCTATGCAACATTCCTAGTTCGTGAAAATATCTGATTCCAGCAATAGTACCCTTAATTACTATATATGCTCGAGTAATGAACGAGCCCTAATTATTTTTCTAACAAAAAAGTGTTTTTATCATATTGTGTATAATAAACAACCCATAACTTATAGCTAAGCTTGCCTAAAATAATATTTCTTTAATATTCAATGACCATATTAGTTAACTACTGTATATACTCGAGTAATAAACGAGCCCTAATTCATTTGACCAAAAATGTGTTTTTATCATTTATTGTGCGTAATTGACAACCCCTAACTTAAGCTATGCTAACCTAAAAAAAATCATTCAATATCCAATGATAATGAGGTTCCAATTCTGAAGCTCCGGGCTAGGTAGTGTACCCTTTCATTATCATTACTCCCAGGTCCACTCTGGCCCGGAATGGTAGTACCTCTTAGGGTCGCATCTATGGGTAACATAAATCAATATGAATTTTTAAAACGGAGTTTTAAAAAATTGAATACCCAATAAGAATGGATAAAACAAAAATGTCTTTAACATAAAATAACCCAACAAGGGTTGACGTGCTGTAAAATCCAATCAACCAACCGTAGAGCGATTGGTGTATTTTGGTGACTGTAGATTGAAAGATTTCCCTAATAAATGTAATGTTATGATAAAAAGAATACAATAGTATGTTTGAATCAGTAATTGAAACTAGTTATCTTAATGATAGTGTTGTGAGGTTTTAAAGGGTCAAAAAAGAACAGAACAACGGGTAACGAAAAGTAGAAAATGTATTAACAGAAAGTAGACAATACAATAGAGAGATGTGGAAATTACGTCCGACGAACAGAGTTATTGGCACTCGCATTGGCTTGCTTAAGCCACAATTATCCGTGTTTATTTATAGTAAGCTGTTGGCGCATTCCATTGGTCTTATAGGGTGTGTCTCCTATAACAGATAGGATAGTGGAAACTAACTTTCTCTTCCCCTTTTTTTGGCCTTGTGCCACATTTTGTCATTTTTATAAGTAAATAATTAAGAATTTGTAAGTCTAGGATATTGAATATTAAATAACATTATCGCTATTGTCTCTTTTTATTTTCACAGGTGGAAGAAAAGTACGAGATACCAGCTTCAAAGGTTAAGAAACACGTATAAAAGATCAAAAAAAGGGTAAGTTTAATCTTTAAAAAAAAAAACACTAAGACATGACAAGGTTTGGTTAAAAAAATAGCAAGGTACAAAAAAACGCCGGTAAAACAAAATGACGCAGTAAAACTTGATACTTTATCTGGTTGTAAAACAAGTGAAACAATATGTAGAAAAGCATTTAACAATTGTCTCAAGACGAAACATCATTTGACGACGACAACCCCACCCCATATACCTTTTAAGGCAGGTGTTGAGATCTGTCGTCTACTGGAAAGGTCAACCCGTAACTTAGAGTTCCATAATTAATACAAGGAGAATAGTTTGTTTTCGCTACTCCGAGGAGGGGAGGGATCATTTTTCTTGCAATATTTGTTAATACTTACATGTCAAAAATTATCAAAATAAAAAAAAGGATGAAAAGATACGTTATTAGTAAATTATAAAAAACTAGTACAAAATAAAAAACACCCCCCGTGTGATGTAAAAATAGATTTTTGAAACATATTGCCTGAGGGGTGGGAGTAAAAAATTCAATATCAGCGAGTTTGTACCCTAAGTAAGTAAAATCATCAAATACATTAAAGGATTAAAAAATAAAACAATTTGAAATGTAAACTTTAAATATGTATTAAAATAAAACAAACTATATATAGATATATAATACCAGTCATGTATTTATTAAAACTTGTTCAGATCATTGTCTAATG
>CM042142.1:128088455-128115955 GCA_023376005.1 Doryteuthis pealeii | reverse complement strand
CACACACATATATATATATATATATATATATATATATATATATATATATATATTTATTATAATAGAGATTGTGTGTTTTTCTGTCTGTAGAAACTATATTACTATACAAGTCACAATTCCCTTTGTTGTTTACATCATATTCTCCATGACTTTATTTCTATTTAAACCTTAATTATTAATAAAATTGTTCTTCATCATTAAGACTGTTGACCATATCTACATACTAATAACATGCAATTGTATTTATATATACAACAAAATAGCGGTTTACAGTGTGAATGGGAAGGTTAATTTGCATATTGATATTACAAATTTGATTTTAAATATATGCTTAGTATTATTGATTTCTAATTGTTTGGTTTTACCTTTTGAATATGAGCAAAAATCTCGGGGATAAATCTTAAAAGAAATCCATTAGCAAGAAGAATAACTACAATTTTATTCTTTATTTCCTATTTTAACTAAATAGTTCAGGAAAATTTACCAATGAAGAAGGGAGTAATGGAAAATGATGGAAGAGTTAGTTTCAAAGTTGTTCTTTTTTCATCATACCCCCTCTGTTACTAATCTTTTTATCTGCATTCTTATTCAGTTTCATTTGCTTTCTAATTTAATATGATATATTATTATATTAAAACTTAAATACTTGCACCTCTATTTGGGATCTTCAAAAACCCACTGTATAACCATACTGTATGCTCTTGTAGGTTGAAACTGTCAGTAACCTGGTGCCGTTGACTCCATGTCCAGCCTAATTTAACTTAGATATAAAAACTCTATCAATGATACTGAGCACTGTTTACTTATAAATATAGCGCCCTTTTGATTATATATATATATATATAAATTACAGCCTAATTTTGGTATCAGCCATACAGCGAGGGAGACTATCCCCTTTTCACTAGCACTAGACAAAGGAGATTATTTTGGACATCTGAACTGGAGCGCTAAACCTACTGCCATTTCATCACTTTACCGCACAGATCACTGTGCTACTCATACGCTGGGTTGGTGAGGGCCGGCATCGAACCAAGAGCCCTGTGATTCCTTGCCAGACGCTCTACCGGGGGCAATCCCAAAAGTAAGGTATCCAAAATGCCGAAAACGCAGGGAAACTGTTCGTTTGGTTGGGTTAACGCAGAGGTAGACAATCGCATTCAATGAATTTTCATATTTACATTTTTTGTGCAATCCACATACAAAACTTCATCATAATTGCAAAATTGCAATTGGTGATATAAGCGGTCTTTTTTGTGCAATATAAACTCCATCATAATTGCAAAACCGCCCTGTCAGCAGCGGCGTTAGAATGCACCGACTGCACCTCTGCATAGGGGTAAGACTCCCTCAATGGGGCCACCTGTTGGCCGTGGGTGGCAACCCGTGATGCTTAAGGAAAGAACCCAGATGGATGAGCAGTCCATGACTTGCAATATTCCACTTTAGGCTTTTCTTGAGCTAGACGGGCGGTCGGAGAGGCCCCCTCCGATCAATCGGCTGGCCACATCAAGCCCTAGCACCTATATGATTGCCCCAGCCCTATTGCCCTTATGGCAACCCCCAACCCCCTGTTATCATATGGGTGCTAAAAGACGGTGGCTGCGGGTCTACATTTCCTGAGAATGACGTTAAACTCTATCTGATGGTGAGGTTCCAGTTCTGGAGGTTTGGGGAATGTGGAGCACCCCTACATCACCATTGCTCCCTGGTCCACTCTGACCCGGAGTGGTAGTACCTGTTAGGGTCCCATCTATGGGTTAAATAGAAAAATGTGTTTATAAAAAAAAATGAGTATCCATTAAGAATTAATTTATTTCATAACTTTGCCGGCATTAAATGACCTACCGAGGTTGATATGCCGTAAAACAAACCAAACCATAATTTTAAAAGTAAGCAGGTATTTTGATTGATGATATAAGCGGTCTTAATAGAATTGATTGATTGATGATATAAGCGGTCTTAATACAATTTTATTCTCTTTACAGGGTTCTAATCAAAATGGATAATAACATTATACAACACTATGCCCATGAGACAACGTTCATCATTGAAAAGTGTCGGACGCCAGATGAGAAAGCATATGAAATTATATTGACTGAAATCGACCCGTGAACGCGGATGACATCACCAATTCCGTCCCTTAAAAAAAAAACCAAATCCCTTTAAGGGGTAAAAGTCAGTACCAAATGGACATCTTACCATTATGTATAGCATAATGAATTTTCATAGGATCATTTACCTGGGTCTACAATCAAATCGAACAATATATATATATATATATATATATATATATTATATATATATATATATATATTGATTATTATTATTATTATTATTATTATTATTATTATTATTTGTCGCTGAAGCAGTAATACATTATTTACAGCTTGACAAACAAACGTATACATTCACTTTCTTTCTTATACACATACACACACAAGCATACAAATACACGTAGACGCACACACATGCATATACATGCATTCAAAATTTATCATTCATATATATATATATATATATATATATATATATATATATATATATATATATATATGCTTACATACGTACATGTATATATTTGGATGTATATGAATGATATATCTGTATACATATACACTAACATACTTAAACTTTGCGAATATATATATATATATATATATATATATATATATATATATTATATATATATGTATGTATATATATATGAATATATATATATATGTATATATAAATATGAATATGTATATATATATATATATATATATATATATATATATATATGTATATATATATGTATATATATATATATATATATATATATATATATATATATATATATATACACAACCCCTCAAAATTTGACAACATCCATCATATATATATATACATATGTATATGTATGTATATATATATGTGTATATACATATATATATATATATATATATGTGTGTGTATATATATATGTGTATATACATATATATATGTATATATATATGTGTATATATATATATTATATATACATATATATATCATATATACATATATATATGTATATAATATATATATATATAATGTATATATACATATATATACATATTATATATATATATATATATATATATATATATATATATATATATATATGAAAGTACTGAATGTCTCTTTATAATCCTATAAAATCTCAGTAAGGCTATGTCCACTTTGGAATACCACAACTTTTTTTGCGAGACACTTCGATAATAAAAAAATACATAAATGTTATTCTTCGATTTTGTTGAAAATCTTTGAGACAATTAGATATTTACAAAACGTCAAAATAGACCTTAAACATTCTTTTATTTTTATTTTATTTTTTTGCATTCAGTTTCATTTCTCATCCGTTGTGAACACCGATTCACAGTTTAAAATAATTAGTTATTTTTTCATTCAGCAAAAAATGTGTACACCAAAAACATTTGGAAACCGACAGAATTGTAAAATATTAAAAAAAAGAAATCTCCCATATCCCTATTATTCATTTTTTTGTTCCTTTTCATTTCTTTACATTTTTTAAATATTAAACATTTTGAAGCCTACAACCTCGTTGCTAGTCTTAGAGAAGAACATGGCTTCCGTCGTAGGTAACCCTGATCAATTAAAATCGCATTTTTTTCTTCTTATTATTATTTTTAAGTATGTGCGAGAATTTGTGTGTATGAATGATAACATTATTTTATATGCCATGCATTTTTTTATATAAATATATATACTCCCACAAACTGTGGTGAACTATTTGGCCTTATATACTCATTAAATAAAACAAAAATAACAAAAACTGTAAAGTGTCTTTTGAGTCTTTGTGTCATTTAAGACACATTCGTATGAAGCTATACATTCTTTTTTTTAAATGCATAAGCTAACTTCTCTTAAACGAAAACCCACCATTGGAAGAGGCTCCCAAATTTGCTTTTCCTGCCTCTAACCTCCAGATCTTCAAGTCACTCATCAAATGCCTTATATTCAATCATTTCTTATCCATGTCCCCAGCCCCCACCGAATTCAGGAGGTTTGTACAGGCAATTACAAGTAATTCGATAATTTTAAATCAATGAAATTGATTGGAAATGATCGTTGCACTTTTATTTTAATTAGTAAATTTAACTTGAGTTAATTGTATACTTTTTTAGAATGAACATGAAATCTTCAGATTGACGAAGCAAGAATAACTGACTAAGAATAATATTCCAAAAATAACATTCCAAGAATAATATTCCAAGAATGGAATTACCAAAATAATATCACAAGAATAATATTTCATGAATATTTCCATCAATAACTGTCCAAGAATAATATTCCAAAAATAACATTCCAAGAATAATATTCCAAAAATGGAATTACCAGAATAATATCACAAGAATAATATTTCATGAATAATATTCCATCAATAACTGACCAAGAATAATATTCCAAAAATAACATTCCTAGAATAACATTCCAAGAATAATATTCCAAGAATGGAATTACCAGAATAATATCACAAGAATAATATTTCATGAATAATATTACAGCAATAAATGCACAAGAATAATATTCTAAGAATAGTATTCCGAAAGTTATATTCCAAGAATATTATTCCCTTAAAAAAAGATTAATATTCCAAGAATAACTTTCCTAGAATAATATTCCATGAATAGTATACTGAGAATAATTTTAATTACTGGCCAAGAATAATATTCTAAGAATGGCATTGCCAGAATAATATTCCAAGGATAATATTCCAAGAATAATATTCCAAGAATTATATTCCACGAATAACTGTCCAAGAATAATATTCCACAAATAAATGCACAAGAATAATATTCTAAGAATATTATTCCGTAAGTTATATTCCAAGAATAATATTCCCTTAATCAATCATAAAAGAATTAATTAATAAATTCAGTTATTCATTTTAAAGTTCGAAAATGGAGTGTTTTGATTCTAACAGCAGAATAGAAATAGTTTTTAAAGGATTACAGCTTTATGCAATTTCCTTTTCCTTTGCGATTGAGTGCAACGACATGGTCACATGACATTGCCTTATTTCCTTTAATAATGTCATATCCACAGCCTATATACATTTTTTTCATACACGTGTACCACTATGTCCTGCCTTCTATAAAGGCTATGAATCCCTCCGAAACAGAAAAAAGGGCAAAATGTTTCTTAAATTTCTAGTTAATCGATAAGTATGGTGTGAAACTTGCAGTTCCTTTATAGTCAACCCCTGGGGGGGGGGGGATTTCATTACCAACATGAATTGCCTTACTTAAACAGATGAAAATTCAGGAATGCAACATTTGCTTATTTGACAATAGAGGACTCATCAAAAATTCATACGAAACGAATCATCATTATTCAAAAAGAAAAAAAAAAAAAAAAAAAAGAAAGAAAATGAAAAAAAAAAAATTTTTTTTTTACATCTTTTTCAAAATGCCTTGGTTAACTCTTTGCCTACTTTAAGCCGCTCACAGCGGTTCTCCGACCACGGCGATCCTACCGTAAACCGCTGGCAGCGACTCTCACACCCCCTGCCATCTTTTGTTTTGTCTGTCAACCAACCCCGAGACTGGTACTTGATCCTTTTACAATCCCATCATACAGGTAAAAAAAAAAAAAAAAAAAGAACAAAAAAAAAAAAAATACCAAGAAAATTTGGTACAGCCGTGGGGGGGGGGGAGATTTGGTAGGCAAAAGAGTTAATTACTTAGTTCAAGACTTTCTGAAGTTGAGACTGATAAAAAGTTGATTTTAATCAACGAAATTGTAAATAGAATTTTGGTTTCTTTTTTTAAGCACGCTAAAGATAGCTTATTTTATAACATACTATGCATAAATTTTATGATACTTGAAAAAAAAAAAGTTGTTTTTTCGCCCCAATAAATTCATTCTTGGAAGATATAAATGTAAAGCTAAATTTGAGATTTGCATTCACAATGGTGAATACTGGTGTTTGCTATTATTTGTTGTAGCTTTCAGACTTAAATTTATGTACAAAAATGATAATAAACTGTAAACAAAATTTATGGTGACTTACTTCTATTCTTTTTACATTTTTTTCTTATTGAATTATATCTTTATTTCCAGTCTGGATATTTTTTTCAATTTCAGGAGTGAAATATAAAAATATAAATATACGAACAGGAGTGTCTGGTCTATAAGCGGACTAAAAGTGTTTTAGGAACACTAGTGAGTGGGAGAGAAATGGAAAGAGAAGAGTAGGAGAGGGAGTAAAAAGAACATAGTTTAGTAAATTCCGAATCAAATAAAAAGAAATAGTTAAGAATTCGCGTATTATAATTTTCCTTTATTTTAGTATTTTTGGTGTGTTTTTCCTTATATTTGAAATATTATTTTAAAAATGTAACCTTAAACTCGGGAGTGTTTTGTAACATAATTTTATTTTTCTTTATTTCCAGTCTGAATGATTCTTTCAATTTCAGGAGTGAAATATAAAAATATAAATATACGAACAGGAGTATCTGGTCTATGAGCGGACTAAAATAATTTTTAGGAACACCAGTGAGTGAGAGAGAAATGGATAAGATAAGAGTAAGAGAGGGAGTAAGAGTAAAATAATTTAGTAAATTCCTTATCAAATAAAGATAAATAGTTAAGAATTCGCGTATGTTCGTTTATTTTAGTATTTTTTGGTTGTTTTTGTTTATATTTAAACAGGAATGAAATATAAAAATATAAAAAGAAATAGTTAAGAATTCGCGTATTATAATGTTCGTTTAATTTAGTGTTTTTGGCTGTTGTTGTTTATATTTAAAATATTATTCTTTAAAAATGTAACCTTAAACTCGGGAGTGTTTTGTAACATAATTGTATTTTTCTGAAAACTTTTTTGAATATAGGATAAAACTACTGGGATTTTATTTCTCTAAATTTTAATTTTTAATTTGTATTATTTGGATGATTCGGACTATTGTCCTCATCTTTATTGTTATCTGTACAACGTTTTGGTCGATGTGTCCTCCGGCCTTCTTCAGGTATTTATTCTTGAACTCGGGAAACTTCTCTTCGAACTCGGGAACATTTTTGTCGTAATCGGGAGTCATCCGGGATTTGTTGAAAACAGTACACAGCATCCTTGTGTACTTTTCAAATGGATATTTATTCAGACATTTTTATTAAAGTTCAAGTGGTGCACCATACAATAGTACTGACACGGCTACAACTCGAAAGAATTCGAGAATACTACTTAAATAATTGCATCATTATATTTCATCTAATAATTAAAGATATTATGGTCAACTCACACTAAAAGTACGGGTTTCCGCTAGACCACTGAAGTTAAGCAGCGATGAGTTTGTTCAATACTTACTTGGGTCACTACTTAAGCAATTTACACAATCCAAGTACACCGGTTCCCGCAATACCATTGAAATTAAGCAGTGATGAGCTTGTTCAATACTTAATTGGATGACCACTTAAGCGACAGCAGGTATTGATAGCAGCCTGGGTTTTATCAAAATGGTTTAATTCGGCATTAGATCACCCGAAAGGCGTTGCTATGCCGTAAAAGAAAATAATCCCAACAATTAAAGAATAAAAAAACAGCGGTGTTGTTTTTTAATATATATATATATATATATATATATATATATATATATATACCAAGCTATTTTTTAAATCAAAGAAATCTCCAGGTTACTTAACAACAGTAAAAAATGTTGGAATATTTTTTAAAAGACCTAAAAACAGGTGAGACAAATCACAAATTTTAACTATTTATTCATCTCTCTCTCTCTCTCTCTCTCTCTCTCTCTATCTCTCTCTCTCTCTCTCTCTCTCTCTCTCTCTCTCTAGATATATATATATATATATATATATATATATATGCTACTTCCACGTATATTTGTGTGCGTCATATTACACCTGTTCAGTTTTTCCCACTCTGAGAATTTTGAATTTCTGAATAAAATCACCCTGGGAGAATTATTAGACTTTTTGTGCCGTAACTAAGAACGGTCTTGTTTTTATGACGTTCAAATAAGAATAAATCCCAACAAAATCATTCTCAAATAATATATATATATATATATATATATATATATATATATATATATATATATAACCCCACCAAATTGATAGATTTAAAAGCGATGTTACTTTAGGAAATTCTCAGTAAGAGTCATGTTCTTGTGATTACCTGAAGATGCCGTAGTAATACGGTTGAAATAAATTATTATAATGAAGCAAGTTTAGAGTTTTTTCCTTCATTTACTGAATATATATATATATATATATATATATATATATATATATATATATATATGCACACACAAGGTGTGTCAAAAAATATCGAGCTTTTTTGTACTTTTTTACCACCTAATATTCTGAAAAAATTAACATTCCATTCATTGTTCATTTCTATCTTGGTAAGTACAGCTTCAAAATCGGCACTTTTATGACACATCTTGTATTCTAAAAAATAATTAACGTTCCATTCATTGTTCATTTCTATCTTGGTAAGTACAGCTTCAAAATCGGCACTTTTATGACACACCTTGAATTCTGAAAAATTAACGTTCTATTCATTGTTCATTTCTATCTTGGTAAATACAGCTTCAAACTCGGCACTTTTATGACACACCTTGTATTCTGAAAAAAAATCAACGTTTCATTCATTGTTCATTTCTATCTTGGTAAATACAGCTTCAAACTCGGCACTTTTATGACACACCTTGTATTCTGAAAAAAATTAACGTTCTATTCATTGTTCATTTCTATCTTGGTAAATACAGCTTCAAAATCGGCACTTTTATGACACACCTTGTATTCTGAAAAAAATTAACGTTCCATTCATTGTTCATTTCTATCTTGGTAAATACAGCTTCAAATCGGAACTTTTATGACACACCTTGTATTCTGAAAAAAATTAACGTTCTATTCATTGTTCATTTCTATCTTGGTAAATACAGCTTCAAACTCGGCACTTTTATGACACACTTTGTATTCTGAAAAAAAATCAACGTTCCATTCATTGTTCATTTCTATCTTGGTAAATACAGCTTCAAACTCGGCACTTTTATGACACACCTTGTATTCTGAAAAAAAAAATCAACGTTCCATTCATTGTTCATTTCTATCTTGGTAAATACAGCTTCAAACTCGGCACTTTTATGACACACCTTGTATTCTGAAAAAAAAATCAACGTTCCATTCATTGTTCATTTCTATCTTGGTAAATACAGCTTCAAACTCGGCACTTTTATGACACACCTTGTATTCTGAAAAAAAAATCAACGTTCCATTCATTGTTCATTTCTATCTTGGTAAATACAGCTTCAAAATCGGAACTTTTATGACACACCTTGTATTCTGAAAAAATTAACGTTCCATTCATTTTTCATTTCTATCTTGGTAAATACAGCTTCAATCTTGATACTTTTATGACACACCTCGTATATATATGATATTAATATTGATATTGATAATATGTAAAATAAATAAGTAAATAGAGCCCTATATCATAAATAGAGGATTTATATCTAAGTCAACTTATTTAGTGATATCCAGTCGGTTTTTTTTCTTCAATAATAAGTTATTCATATATTTTTCATATTGCTCCCTATTATTATTGAATTGCCCCATGTGAAGTTTTTAAGTGCCATCCTTGGTCAGTTGAAAAGGGCTTAAAGAAAGTCATGTGTTATGGAATCCTTTGGTAAGCGTATAAGTCCTATCCTGCGTATTGGTAAAGGTCCAGTGATTTAATCCTATGTCTGTTTTCAAAGAATGTCAGTGTAATTATGACCAGTAGGGTCGGGGTTA
This sequence comes from Doryteuthis pealeii, assembly GCA_023376005.1. Taxonomy (NCBI): domain Eukaryota; kingdom Metazoa; phylum Mollusca; class Cephalopoda; order Myopsida; family Loliginidae; genus Doryteuthis; species Doryteuthis pealeii. Next base: position 128,106,154 of record CM042142.1, on the reverse strand, counting down.
AGTATTGTATCAACCTCAGAGTACTGCCAGTGATTGGACAAGGAAAAGATCACATGATCTGGCTTAGTCTATAAGTAGGAGCGGAGATCTATCACACACCTTATATCCTCAAAATTAGGAAGCGCGTGGTCTAATGGTTACAGTCATGGGAAATGGACTCGTCGCCCCGAGTTCAAATCCTGGACGTGGTAATTGCATTTCATTTAGCGCTAATATCCTTGGGAAAGGTATGAATCCTACTCTCCCTCCAGCTATGGGTAAATAGTAGGGCAGACTGGGTTCTTTAACCTTGGTTAGGCAACCGGTTTAGGAGAAGGAAAACTCTGAATTCAAACCTGTTAAACTCCGCTTAATAAATTGACCTTGTGTCGCATCCTGCTCGTGCGGAAGGGTTGGTATATATATAAATCCCCAAAATGTCTCAACACCCCACTGTGGGGGGTAGGCCCTACGTTGGGAATCACTGGCTAGCCCAATTAAGGACCAAAGTGGAGTGTCGCTTTTCATGGACAACTCGGCTATTATCAAGCATCCCGAATCGCCACCTACGACCAACATGTGGAACTATTTGGGTGGGGTGAATCTTATGTCTCTGCAGTAGTGCGGTCAGCGTATTCTACTGTCCCGGCCGAGGTTAGATCAGGTCAATTTAAGTCATAACTTAATCAAACATTGAGTGACCTGTTAAGGGCGATTCTGAAAGAGGAAAGAGTCAGCAAATGAAACTGGTGAGGTGTCAGAAATATGAGTCTCGGGTAGATTACGATTCATCTAAGAAAATGTAAACACCGCACATTGATCGAATGTCAAAATGTACAGCGCATAGAAATGTAAATTGTTTTCGATGGCGTGTGACAGCCGTTCTTTCAAAATCTCTTTGGTCACACAAACATTCTTATTTTGTATCGGTTTGATATTTGATGACACATCACAATTTATGCGAAAAGAATTCAACTTGTGACTCAACTCTTTTCGTCACCTAACACACACACACACACACACACACACACACACACACACACACATATATATATATATATATATAAGTATGACGCCCGAAGGTCTGTTGTTCCTTCGCCCCAAGTCCTTTTATCATCACCATACAAAATGGCCTTTAGAAAAGAATAAACCTATCCCATCGATCTAATGACTAAATATATGCTACCAACCCCTGGCAAATCTCTCTAAAGAGGAGACGGTCGCCGTACACTCTTAAATAGCAAGGCTCTCCTATAAAAACGAATGTGAGCTTCTGACGACCTTGACATATATACCTATGTATGTATTTATCAGTTAAATTATCCTTAGTACGAGTAGGTGTGCTGATGAGTCAGTGGTTAAAAACTATGACTGATGAAAAATCAGTCGGTTTTCGATCCCGGCTGGACGTAGCCTGCTATGTCTTGCCACACTGAGGAAACGTGATACGTCGAAACACGGTGTCTGTGGATGGCTAAATATATGCTCCCAATCCCTGGTAGAGCTCTCTAAAGAGAAATTAGCAGACGTCGCCGTCTACGCTTAAATAGCAAGGCTCTCCTATAAAACGTTTGTGAGCTCTCTGATGACCTTGACATATATACGAATGTATTCAATCATTTAAATTCTTCTTCGTGCTCGCAGGTATGCAAATGGCTCAGGTCTTTCTTCTCCTAGACTGGCTGCCTAACCAAAAGAGTTAAAGAGTGCATACCTTTCCCAAGGCTATTAGCAATATTGGAAACAGCCTTGTCCAGGATTTGAACTCGTCAGGCCGTCACCATCTTCTACGACGATAACCATTACAACATGCACCTCCATCTAAGTATTGGCATACTTAAATAATTACGATTGGTTTAAGTTTCGTAATAAACTTATTAGTCTCTCTCTCCCTCTCTCTCTCTATATATATATATATATATATATATAAATATATATATATATATATATATAGAGAGAGGAGAGAGGGAGGAGAGAGAGAGAGAGACTAATAAGTTTATTACGAAATTTAAACCAATCGTAATTTTTTATTTATTTATCCCCATCATTTCATTCATTTTTATTTCATCCATTCATTCATTTTTACCATCAATTTTTAACTATATATAATATATATATATATATATATATATATATATATATATATATATATAGAAGAAGATACCAGAAGATCTGAAACACGTGTTGCACATGTAAAACAAAAAGAATTAAAAAAAAAAAAAATTTTCTGAGAACAAAATACATTTTGCGGACCTTCCTTTTTATAAAATATTGAATTTTCTCCCGTTGGAACCAGAACAACATTTTATATATATATATATTATATATATATATATATATATATATATATATATATACTCCCACTTTGGTCGAGCACTTTAAATAGGGATTTAATTGCAGATTCACCGTATCTGGCGTGTAGCTAAACCTCGCTTTGTTTACAAATGTTTGAAGCCTCTAGTGAATTCATTTCCGCTTAGAAATGTAGCGATTAAATATTCTCCTATATTTTACAGCTGCCTCTGGCCGTACGGGTAAGAGGATTGGCGAACGAAAGTTCATTCGGGTCTCAAACCCAGCCAGGGGTAGCTGTTAAAGTATAACCACACTGATGAGAAGTGATACTTCGAAACACGTGTCTGTGGATTACTTATTATATATATATATATATATGTGTGTGTGTGTGTGTGTGTGTGTGTGTGTGTGTCTTACCTCTCGTAGTTGGGATTCCCATCGGGGTATAATGGTTAGCAAGCTAGTCCCGAAAATCCATTACTACTGAATAGAGAATTCAACCCTTGCTGGATGTCCAATATTTGCTACTATGTGTCGTATTCTACCCATGGGTAGCGAGTTGAGTAAATACCTACATATCTTTCGTAGTTTTACGTGTATGAGTCTTAGAATTAATGTATGCATATATATATCAATACATAAACCGGTAGCGGTTAGTTTTACGGCATGTCAACTCTTATTGAGTTATTTTACGCCCAACTAAGTTAAGCAATCAGGAGTTCCTGTTAATGTTTTTTTTTAAAATTGAAAAATTTATTGTCTTAAACTTATGCTGTCTTTTAGTCCAACTTTAATTCTATACTTTACCTTTTATTCTACATGGTAACTTTATTTGAATTTTTTTTATTTAATTAAATACTGACCATGTGTGCTATGCCTACCCCTCCTCCCTCCTCCCCTCTGTGCTGCTAATATTAATCATAGGTAGACATCCTAGCACAGGCTTTAAAGCGTTAAGGCTTTAGGAAAAAACAAGACACTTCGACTTTTGTTTTGTACAACTACTAAAAAAATCTCATTTCAACTCCTGTAAGTTTATTTTTTCAAGTGTCATAAAATGGCCAAAATGAAAAAAATATTCAGTCTTTGTAGTGAGATAGCCAATGGCGTGTTATCTCATTTACATATGTGCATTACAGTAGGAGATATATAGAGACAGTCTTGAGGACATGGGAAGATTAGCTACGAGAAGCTAACATACAGAGCTAAGATACGCTCGGAGAATTACTACTATTAATACAACAAAGAATACGAAGCCACACATCACAACAGTCTTAAACTTAGGCTGATTTATAGTCCAACTTTAATTCTTGTAGCGAGATCGAACGGCAAAACCCACCTTTGATTAGCCAACAACGATCCATCGGTCGAAGAGACAGCGAGTGGCATGTTGTTTGTGTGAGCGGGAGCAGAGAAGGTAAAATGTGACCAGTTCAAGGCGGGCACGAGACGAGTTGTGAAGGAGGTGAAAGCGTGAGTATCCTTGAGGCCGCGATTTGTAGGTTGCGAGTCTCGTGGCTGGTGAGACTAGAGTTGTGACGTGTGAAAATCTCGGCCAGACCTAGTATAAAAGGAGACGTTTGGAGAGAGCGAGGAATGGTGTGAGAGAGTGAACACGACTGAATTAGTTTGTCAGAATTCGTCTTCTCAAGGTTTCGAAAAGTAAATTTGCCTGTGATACGTGTTTCTTATAGAATACAGAGGTAAAGCTTGAGCGTTGTCATCAGAGCAAAAGGCCAAGTATTACGTTGTCTTTGGCAGAATCAATTCTTTACTTTTCTTTCCAGTTAAATACAGAATAGAAATATACGTTAACAACCATTTGCATTTTTAAAAACTTCAGACTTTGTTTAAAAATTAAAGTTTAAAGAGCTAATATTATTAATGTAATTCACATTCACATTTAATAGAAAAATATTTCATACTTAGTTTTAATATCAACATTTTAAAAACATTTTTCATACTTATTTTAAAAATCAACGTTTTAAAAGCCAATGTATTAATGTAGTTCTGAATCACTCAAAATAGGAATACCATTTTATACTTAGTTTCAATATCAAAGTTTTAGGAGGCAATGTATTAATATAGTTCCCAATTAACTTAAATAGGAAAATATTTCATACTTATTTTAAAAATCAACGTTTTTAGGGCCAATGTATTAATGTAATTCACAATAATTTTAAATATTATCTCAAACATATTCATCTGACAGATTTTATGTCAAATCTTCGGGTCAGAGTTGACTTCCGGGCTGGATTTGGAAATGTTATATAATATCAAAGTTAGTCCTAATTTTTTTAAAACAATCATGTTTGGAAAAATCTAATGATTATCATTGGTAAACAATCACTTGAAATCACTTAAAACTAAAGTTTGCTATCAAACATTTCTATCAAGCATTTATGTTTTTTTAATTTCAAAATAAAATTGGAAGAAAAAATATTCAATCGGTCATTTTTTTTATCAACATTGCAATTATGTGAAATTCAGACAATCGATTATGGTAAATATTCTCATTATGATTTTAAGTACAAAAAACTTTTGAAGTATTGTAAATGAATAGACTATGGAAAAGATAAGTCCATCCTGTTTCTATAATAACAACTTTTATAATGTTTCACCGGGAATTTCTTGGTGAGTGGAGAACTAAAAAAATCATCTGGTCAGTATGTAACGTTTCGGGGTCAATTCAAAGGTGATTTTTTTTGTAATTGTAATTGAAATAATTCTATACTTGACATTTTACTATTCCCTTGGTTGGATATGGTTGTGTCTGTCTTTGTCTGTTTTTGGACTAGATCTCATTCTCGCTGTCTTCCAATCTGGGGCTTACTTGAGTCATCATAAGGATGTCACTCTTAGGGCGTTGCTTAGTTTTAATAATAACACAAGACGTTTTGGAGGTTGATTTTGAAGGCTATCACAATGAAGTGTAAAGAAAAAATAATAAGGTAAGAATGGTGTTGTTTGTTAACAATGAATGTGTTGTTTGTTAACCTGAATTTATTCTGATATTTCGAGATAAAATCTCTTTTTCAGAACACTGGAACTGAAGTCGTTGTCGTCTTGTTATGGCATTTCTAGTTAAATGAATTTTTTTTTGAAAATGCTACAGATTGTACATGTTCGTTTTTTTGTTTGTACGTGTGCACACGTAAAAAAACGCATTCACGTAAACATGCAACACGAGAATAAGTTATAAAAAAAATACAATCTGTACCATTTTAAAAAAAAAAATCATTTAACTAGAAATGCCATAGCAAGACTTCAGTTCCAGTGTTCTTCTGAAAAAAATTTTATCTCGAAATATCAAGAATAAATTACAGGTTAACAAACAACATCATTGTTACTTATTATACTTTTTCTTTCCATCTGCATTGTTATAGCCTTCAAAATCAACCTCCAAACAAATATATACACAATGCTTCAAGCAAAGGATAAAACTCTCTTACAAGACGTTTTGTTTTTTTTTTTGTTTTTTGTTGTTTTTTTGTTTTCGGGCTCATTTTATTTCATTCAAACGTATAGCGCTCTTCTTTCAAAAGAAATAAACACGAATCGCTTCCTTTTTTTAATAGAAAAAATTCAATTTATGGCCTTCGGTTTCAAGAAAGAATAATTTGAAAATATTCTAAATATCTAAATAAGTGACTATCTACTGTATGTTCAATCATTTATTAAGGAGTCAGATTTCTAAACTTTTGACGAAATGCAATAAGATCCCATGAGTCAACATTTCACTCATAAATCAATTGTCGGCTTTTTTGCAAATAAACTACGGTTAAGAAAAAAACTGTTTTATTACGCTTGAATGTTTCTTATATTTAAATGTAAAACATTAATAGAAATATATGTGACTTTTATTTGGAAAATTTATGATTTTTATCTTATTTTCTTTTAGATAAAACCCTGTCAGTTATCAGCATATTTGGTTGAACTGGAGATAAGAGATAGAATTGAAACAATCCAGACCAGAGCATTGCTAAAATCGGTTAGGATAATTAGAAAAGTCCTAGAGACCTGAGGAGACTAGCTGTTATTCAGACTCCAGTGTAAAACATCAGCTATAACAGGCGTAGAAAACCTAAAAAATTAAATTTTGACCATACAACAAAACGGTATATGCATAAACCAGAATCTGTTCTTGAGAACGAAACACATAAAATTCTCTGGGACTTTGAAATAAAAATTGATCACCTTATCCCAGCAAGAAGACCAGACCAAAAAAAAAGAAAGAACTTGTCAACTGGTGAATTTTGCAGTGCAAGCAGATCACAGGGTGAAGCTAAAGGAAAATGAAAAAATAGACAAATACCTGGATCTTGAGAGAACTTAAAAAGTTATGGAATATGAAAGTCAAAGTGATACCAATTGTAGTTGGTGCACTTGGAACAGTCCCAAAAGGATTGGAAAAGGGTCTGGAAAGTTTGGAAATCAGAGGAAGGGTTGAAACCATTCAGAACACTGCACTGCTGCAATCTGCCAGAATACTCAGAAGAGTCCTGGAGACCTGAGGAGACTTGTTGCCACTCAGACTCCAGTGAAAGGCTATCAGCTAACACTGATGTGAGAAACTTAAAAAATAATAACTTAACCAATATAGCATACATAGATTCTGTTTTTTTTAAATCACGTGCCTCCACGACTGATTGTCTAAGGAACTGAATAAATACCTACAAGAGGTGAACATTCCCGAATTAATGGCGAAGGGGGAAACTGCCCTGATCTATATAGACCCCATAAAAGGAACCATCCCCAGCAACTATGGACCGATAACATGTCTACCTATGATGTGAAAATTTATAACTGAACAAATAAGAGAAGAAATATATTACTCGCTTGTAAACCGCAGTTATTTTCGGAAGGACAGAAAAGATGAATCAAGGAAAAAAGAGAAACAAATGAGCCAATATTGCATAGATCAACACAGTCTCCTAAAGGTTAAAACAAGACCGAAAAATTTAGTCAGGCATGGATTGACTACAGAAAGGCCTATGATATTGTTATAGGTGATATACCCTATAGTCTATAGTGGAATGCGCCGACGGTTACTATAAGTAACAGGAACAATTATGGTTTGACGGAAACCAATGCGAGTCAGCTCGTAACTCTATTTGTCGGACGTAATTCCACTTTCTATACTGTAATTGTCTACTCTTTTGTTAATACATTTTCTACATTTGTTACCGTCGTTTTGTCTTATTTTGACCCCTTGAAACCCCACAACAGATATGGTACTGCAATCTTGGATAATTGAATGTCAAAAATCTGAAGAAGTCATAAACTTCATCATCTCTCTCTTTCTCTCATCCCACTCTCTCTTCTCCCTCCCCCTCTCACTTTCTTTCTCTCTCTCCCTTCCATCTCTTTCATTCTTACTCTCTGTGTCTTCCCTCTCTCCTTCTCACTCTCTTTTGCTCTCTTTTTCTCCCCTCCCCTCTCTTTCTCCTTCCCCTCCTCTCTCTTTCGTTCTTTCTTACTCTCTCTTCTCCCCTAATTTTCTCTTTCTTTCTCTCTCTTGCTTCCCCCCTCCCATCTCGTTCTCTCTCTCTTTCTTCCCTCCCTCTCTCAATCTCTTGCTATCTCTTTCTCCCCCTCTTTCTTTCTTCTTTCTTTCTTTCTAATTCTCTTCTTCCCTCCCCTTCTCTCTTTCTCTCTCTTTCTCCCCTCCCCCTCTCTCTCTTTCTATTTTTCTTTCTTTTTTTATCTCTCTCATTCTCAACTCCCTTTCTGTCTCTTTCTCCCCTTCACTCTTTCCCCCTCCCTCCTTCTCACTCTCTCTTTCTACCCTTCCTTCCCTCTCCCCTTCCCCCTCTCTCTCTCTCACACCTGTGTTCTGGAAACTGGAAAGGGAAATTAACAACAGGAGGACAAACCCAAGCAGAGGTGAAAATCCAAAGAGGCATCTTCCAGGGAGACTCCCTCTCACCACTGATATTTGTTATAGCAATAATGCCACTAAATTACATACTTAGGAAATGCACAGGGGGGGGGGTACAAATTTACAACAGGAACCTAGATAGGGGATAAACCCCTGCAAAATTGAAAATCCAAAGAGATATCTTCAAGGGAGATTCCCACTCACCCCTGATATTTGCTGTAGAAATGATGTCACTCAATAACATAGGAAATACACAGGACGGGACTACAAATTTATAAAATTAGAAGAAAAAATAAACTTATTTACGTAGATGGGCCGGGTTAGCTCAGTCGGTAGAGCGTTCGGCTAGAAACCACAAGGTTCCTAGTTCGATACCGGTCCTCGACAACTGAGCATAGTTGTGTTGGTCTGTCTGCAAAAAACCTATATCGATCCGCTCTGTGAAGTTATTGGATGCTGTGCAAATTACCTTCCAAGGCCGATAGGGACGAGCGGTTAGAAAGAGTCATAGAGATCTCTGTTGTTGAGACGTCGATGTTGGTGATGATAAAGTAATATAGCATTTGCCTTCAACACAAACATACTATGTACAATACTGATTTGCTGTTAATACGAGGGTAAGTCAAAGGTTTTGGTACGTGCCATTTTGCGCACTCGGTAGAGCTTTCAAATAGGAAACACAAGATTCTTAGTTCGATACCGGTCCTCGGCAACTCAGCGTATGAGTAGCACAGGGATCTGTGCGGTAAAGTAAGGAGCTGATGTTAGGTGTGGCGCTCCACCTCAGATGCTAAAAAACAATCTCCTTGGTCTAGCGCTATTGAAAAAGGGGATAGACTCCCTCGCTGACTTGCTGATACCGACTTTAGGCTGCCCCGTCGACTTTACTTACTTATATGAAGATATTTGAACTAGGAACCCTCGTACAGACTATAAAAATGCTAGGATATAGGAATTGAATTTTGGATCGAAAAGTGGTCATAATGTAACGTAGCGAATTTGCTGATCAGAAAATATCTAGAATTGGAACTGACTCGTCTAGACGTCTAGACATCTATAACGTGGCGATATGGTCACAGTACCAAAAGCGATATATGTTGTACAGCGGGTCTTGTCAACGTGCCTCCAAATTCACAGCACTAAAAAGGTATTCGTTACGCGGCGGTCGTCTTGTCGATAAAAAAAGGTACAACGCTTGAGATATATCTTCCCCAGGGCTTAGCTTTTATTTTCAGGCTCGTCTCGTGGGTTTTTCTTCTTTTTTATGAACTCATTGCACATTCGGTTTTCCGGTTAACGCCGGAGGGCCCAGCGAGCTTCGGCCGCTGGACTTGTCGAGAGTTTAATAATAGCGTCGATCCCAGGAGGCTATCCCCCCAGGAAACGACGCAATTTTTGTTCTTTCTCGCCCATGAGCTTCGGTTTGTGGGTGGGCCCACGTTAAAACGAGGCCTTGTGCCCAGTCCATACAAGTGGGGATATGCGACACATATACTCGTGGGTTGTTTCGGAGAGGAGGAAAGGCAGAGAGAAAGAGAGAGAGGACATTGTTAAATTACTGTGATCCCACACTAGGAACCAGAGGCCCGTCCGGATCCTACGCTGTCGGCAATCAAAAAGAGGACGATCTTGTTGTTCCTCGTCACCACGTGACTTCCGGTTCCGGTCAAAACCCGAAACATCCGGTTGGCTTTCAATTCTCTATTCTGGCTGATACCGACTTTAGATCACCCGGACGACTTTACTTACTTTTAATTTATTTACTGCATATAGGGCCGGGTTAACTCAGTTGGTAGAGCATTCGGCTAGGAACCACAAGGTTCCTTCGATACAGGCCCTCGCCAACTCAGCGTATGAGTAGCACAGTGTGGCACTCCACCTCAGACGCAAAAGGTCGAGCGCTAGTGAAAAGGGGATAGACTCCCTTGATGATTGGCTGACACTGACTTTAGACGAGACGGGCATTTAATGCCGACAATTCTTAATGGATAATACAGCGGTACTACCACTTTCATTAAAGATAGAGTTTAACGTCATTCTAGGGGCAATCACATAGGTGCTAGGGCTTGACGTTTGGACCGCCGTCTAGCCAAGATAGGGCCAAAGTGGAATATTGCAAGTCATGAACTGCTCATGTATCACGAATTCGGGGAGTCTTACCCCTCTGCAGAGGTGCAGTCGGTGCATTCTATTTCAATTCTCTATTCATACCGACTTTAGATCACTCCGACGACTTTACTTACTTTTACTTTATTTACTGCATATAGGGCCGGGTTAACTCAGTTGGTAGAGCGTTCGGCTAGGAACCACAAGGTTCGATAGTTCGATACAGACCCTCGCCAACTCAGCGTATGAGTAGCACAGTGTGGCACTCCACCTCAGACGCAAAAACAATCTAGTTGGTCGAGCGCTAGTGAAAAGGGGATAGACTCCCTCGCTGATTGGCTGACACTGACTTTAGACCACCCCGACGACTTTACTTTTTACTTTTATCAAATCCCATACAACACTTATGAAGAGGCTAATGTTTTAATCTTGTTGAAATTTGAAAAAGATGCAGCCAAATATTTGTATGCGATACGACATATGATATCCATTCGCTGGTTTTAGCACAACACAAATTCAAACCAGCCCTACTCCACTGAGAAAAAATGACATTATCTTACATCCTGTCCGTGGTGGAGGGGTTGGGTAAACACATACAGCATGTCAACACTTGTTGGGTTTGCTTATGTTGAGGTCATCAATGAGAGTATCGAATTATATTACATTGCAAAAATGTATTTACTAAATCCCTCAGCCAGAACGGGCGCGAACAAGGTATTTTTTGGGGTTAAATAGAAAAAATGAGTTTAATGTACTTTGCTTTGGCATAAAATAACCCAACAAGCGTAAACTCGGAAGTGGGCCCCAACTAAAGTTTTTTAATAAATTGCAGAGTTTTTATCAATAAACAATTAAAGCCGTCTATCCCCTATCTTGTACCCAATACAGTGTGATTCGTTTCCAAGAAAATATTAAATGCATTTACAGTTTGCTCGAAATGGTGGGAGGAAGAAAAAACACCGGGACGTATGGATACGATTTTTATGCGTCAGTGACGTGTACTTATCAACATTTATCTAACCTCTCCTCTGCGAGCAGGATGTAACACAGAGTCAATTTTAAGCCGAGAAAAGCTGTTTTTGAATTCACACTTTTCCTTCTCCAAGACAGGTTGCTTGACAAAGGCTAAAGAACCCAGCCTGTCCAACAATTTACTCATTTACTGGAAAAGCAATGGATTCATTCCGTTCCCAATAATATTAGCGCAAAGTAAAACACAAACTGTCTGATCTAGGATTTGAACCAGGATAATCAACCGCCCTGTCGGCTGTGGCGTTAGAATGCACTGCCTGCATCTCTGCAGAGGGGTAACACTTCCACAAATGGGGCACCTGTTAAGCGTGGGTGGCGATCCGAGATGCTTAAGGATGGAATCTTACTGAATGAGCAGTCCATGACCTGAAATACTCCACTTAGGCTAGACGGGCGGTCGGAGAGGCCCCCTCTAATCAAACGGCTGGTCACGTCAAGCCCTAGCCTCTATATGATTGCCCCAACCCTATTGCCCTTATGACAAACCCCAACCATTTTTATCATATGGGTGCTAGAAGGCAGTGACTGAGGGACTACATGTCCTGGGAATGACGTTAAACTCTATCTGATGGTGAGGTTCCAGTTTTGGAGGTTTGGGGAATGTGGAGCACCCCTTAATCACCATTGCTCCCTGAGGGTTCCATCTATGGGTCAAATAGAAAAATGTATTTATAAAAAAAAATTGTGTATCCATTAAGAATGAATTTATTTCAAAACTTTATCGGTATTAAATGACCCACCGAGCTTGATATGCCGTAAAGCAAAACAAATAAAACCAAACCGGATAATCGAATCCATTTCCTGCGACGATAGCCGCCACCCCACGAGTAAATTCAACGAAAGGGTTATTCCACTCCATACTCTCCCCTTCCCCCTCCAACACCCCCAAAGTGAAGCTTCACTACCGGAAGTAGTTTAGTGTCATATTCAAAGGTCAGGTACATGTAAGTATATACGTATTTTTGCATGCATATGTGTATATACACAAAATCTGTATATGTTCGGCAGTATGCATTTACTACTACGTGCATTTCTTATTCTACTTATATATATATATATATATATATATATATATATATATATATATATCTTATTATAATGGAGATTGTGTGTTTTTCTGTCTGTAACCGAAACTATATTCCTACTCAAGTCACAATTCCTTTAGTTATTGACATCACATTCTCCATGATTTTATTTTTATCTAAATCTCAATTATTAATAAAATTGTCTTACATTATTAATATTGTTAACTATGTCTACATACTGACAACATGCAATTATATTTATATATACAACAAAATAGCGGTTTACAGTGTGAACGGGAAGGCTAATTTGCATATTAATATTAAAAAATCGAATTTAATAAATATGTGCTTAGTATTATTGATTTCTGTTTGGTTTTATTTTAATGAATATAAGCAAAAATCTCTTCAATGAATCTTAAATGAAATCCATTAACAAGATAAAATAACTGTCATTTTATTCTTTACTTCCTCTTATAACTAAATACTTAAATTAGAAAAAATAACAATGAAAGACGAGAGTGATGGAAGAGTAAGTTTCAGTTGTTCCATTTTTTATTATACTCCCTCTGTTTCAAATCTTTATTATACTCCCTCTGTTTCAAATCTTTTTATCTGTATTATTATTTAGTTTCATTGGTCTTTCTAATTTAATACAATATTTTATTACATTAAAACTTAAATACTTGCACCCGGAGGGTGCATATATTTGCTAGTATATATAATCAATTGTAATATTATGGATTTGGACTCATAATTTAAAGTTTCATGGTTATGCAATCATCAGATGAGTCAAATGGTTGAGATTTAAAAAAAAAATTTTAAATTAAAATAAAAATAAAAAAAATTTTTTTTTTTTCAAATCTCAACCATTTGACTCATCTGATGATTGCATAACCATGAAACTTTAAGTTATGAGTCCAAATCCATAATATTACAATTGATTATAAATCTGTTCTGCTTTATTAGCATTGAGCACCTTTTCATGCCAATACTTTTCTCATTTTCTCATTCATTCTCTATTTATATATATATATATATATATATATATATATATATATATATATATGTGTGTGTGTGTGTGTGTGTGTGTGTGTGTGTGTGTGTGTATACTGGCTTGGTGTTATGTTATTGTTAGATGACGAACAACCAGTTATTTGAAGTTACTTGGTCAAAGATGGCCGACTTTCCCTCGTTATTACATGACCGAGTGTTGATATAACAGTAAGATGCTCTGTGTCATCCGTTTGCAACATCGTCAACGTCAACACAATAACATTACCCGCCATTTTGATTCTCACCTACAACTACAACCGAATAAAAGTCTCTTTGATCTTTCTTTTACCCAATGATTGCGATAAACAGCCTGTGGGTTATTCCCGGTGAAGGGTTTGGTCTTTCGTCTTTTTTCTTTTCTTAGAGAAACAAAAATCCAACTTAGTGGATAGCCCAAAAGCAACAGCCGAATCAGCCTTTTTTTTCTCTATTAATAATGGGATTCGCTTCCGGTTTTTGTCTGTAACAAAAATTACGTCACATTACACGAAATCGTCGTAACATAGAATAAATACACTCAACATTTCAACATGCAACATTAGACAGTCCTCATTCTTTTTAAAACAAGTTTTAATAAATACATGACTGGTATTGTATATCTATATATAGTTTGTTTTATTTTAATACATATTTAAAGTTTACATTTCAAATTGTTTTATCTTTTAATCCTTTAAGGAATTTGATGAGTTTACTTACTTAGGGTACAAACTCGCTGACATTGAATTTTTTACTCCCACCCCCTCAGGCAATATGTTTCAAAAATCTATTTTTACATCGCCCGGAGTGCGTTATTTTTATTTTGTACCAGTATTAATAATAATAATATTTATAATACTTATAATAATACTTAAATTATTAATAATAATACTTTATATTAAAATATTTCTGTATACCATAAGACTGTGAACAATCAATGTATCTTGCCACACTCCACAGTGGATTGCATTCTTGAATTACTTTTTCGATCCTTCCAATTGTTTGAATTGATATTTCGCTTGTTGGAACCATGTTTCCTTTAAATTAGGTATGCCCACCCAACCACTTGTTGAGGCCTGCTAGAACTTTTTCTGTTGGTATTTGTTTTAGGAATGCAAATTACAAGATCATTTCATAATATACGCAGGGACACTGCTGGAGAAGCAAGGACGAACTCATAAGTGACGTTCTTCTGTGGAAGCCATCACATGGGCATGCCAGCGTGGACCGACCAGCAAAGACATGCATTGACCAGCTCTGTACGAATACTGGATGCAGCGCAAAGGACCTCCCAGGAGCAATGAATGATAGGGAAGGTTGGCGAGAGATTGTCATGGATATCCGTGCTGCCGGCGCGACATGATGATGATGTCTCGGAAAAAATATACCATCAATCTATTAAATTTGATATATTAAATAGATGCAGATATGTTATACAGTTTATCTGCTTAAAAGGTAATCTCATAGAAATACAAATCTATCAGTGAATTTGTTAGGGGAGAGGCTAATGGCATTTCAACCCATCCAGGGTTACTTTATACCTAGAGGTTAGGGAATCATATACATGGTACGTTTATATTTACATGTTTGCGTAGTTGTTTCTTTAGGGTTTTTTTTCTATATAATCTTATTATAAAATAATTGTGTGTTTTTCTGTCTGTAACCGAAACTATATCACAACTCAAATCACAACTCCCTTAGTTATTGACATCACATTCTCAATGATTTTATTTTTATCTAAACCTGAATTATTAATAAAATTATTTTACATTATTAATACTGCTAACCATATCTACATACTAACAACATGCAATTATATTTATATATACAACAAAATAGTGGTTTACAGTGTAAACGGGAAGGCTAATTTACATATTGATATTAAAAATGTGATTTTAATAAATATGTGCTTAGTATTATTGATTTCTAATTGTTTGGTTTTATTTTAATGAATATAAGCAAAAATCTCTTCAATGAATCTTAAATGAAATCCATTAACAAGAAAAAATAACTGTCATTTTATTCTCTACTTCCTCTTTTAACTAAATACTTAAATTAGAAAAAATAACAAT
Source organism: Doryteuthis pealeii (assembly GCA_023376005.1). Lineage (NCBI taxonomy): Eukaryota > Metazoa > Mollusca > Cephalopoda > Myopsida > Loliginidae > Doryteuthis > Doryteuthis pealeii. The sequence continues at coordinate 128,090,735 of CM042142.1, read as the reverse complement.
GAAAGACGAGAGTGATGGAAGAGTAAGTTTCAGTTGTTCTATTTTTCGATTATACCCCCCTCTGTTTCAAATCTTTTTATCTGCATTCTTATTTAGTTTTATTAGCCTTTCTAATTTAATATAATATTTTATTACATTAAAACTTAAATACTTGCACCCGGAGGGTGCATATATTTGCTAGTAAAAATAATTTGTTCACAGTTCTCAGATTTCAGAATAATGAGATATTAACATTTAATTAAATAAATCAATCATCATCATCATCATCATCATCATCATCATCATCATCAGGTCGCGCAAGTAGCACAGCTATCCATGACAATCTCTCGCCAGTCGCCCCTATCATTCATTGCCATCGGGAGATCCTCTGCGCAGCATCAAGTATCCGCAGAACTAGTCAATGTCGATCTTTGCTGTACATGCCCATGTGTTGATATCCACTGGAGGACGTCGCTTATGAGTTCGTCCTTGCTTCTCCAGCATTGTCCAACATGTCTTGTTCCTCTCATCCGGATGGTTTCTGTTATAGGGGTCAAGTGGCCGTACAGTTGCTTTCTTTGGGGGCGTTGTTTCCACGATTTGTTTAAGATCGCACGCAGCATTCATGTGCAACTCCCATCTAACTTATTTTCTATGCGCTTAGTGAGGGTCCAAGTGGTGCAGCCATACAGTAGTACGGATACAACTATAGATTGGAAGAATTATCATTTTAACTTGTCAGTAAGATCAGATTTCCATATAACTGATAATCTGTTTATAGCAGATCATGCCTTTTATGCGTGCATTAACATCCCTTTCAATGGATGAGATATTACTACCTAGATACGCGAATTGTTCTACCGGCTTTGTTATTTACGATGCAGATATCAATAATTAATTGGTTTAATGGCACGTCAAAAGTTATTTTTATGCTTCGAAGTTAGGTAATCGCGTTCATTCTACTTTTATATTATATTTTTGTGTAGTTGTTTCTCAAGAGGTTTTTTTAGCACTGCCTGTGTGTCAGATGAAAAACTGCCAATTAAGTTTATAATTTCAGAGTCTTCTGATTACAACCATCACGTCTACATCTTTATGTATCCTCCTTGTCTCCAAAAACTTTAAACTAGGGATGTGCAACGAGACAAGATAAAATAAAAAGACAGTATGACATTCAAGCAGATATGATACATTTATATCTTTGTGAATTCTTGTGGTGAAGAACAACAAAGAGAGTAACTGTAACGTGGCGGTATATTCACGGTACCAAAACGATATATACGTAACGTTCTAATAGCGATATATGTTGTACAGCGGGTCTTGTCAACGTGCCTCCAAATTCACGACACTAAAAAGGTGTTCGGCACGCGGCGGTCATCTTGTCGATAAAAAAGTACAACGCGAGAAATATATCGTCACAAGCTGCTTTGCTTTTATTTCCAGGTCTAGTCTCGTGGGTTATTCGGAGAGGAGGAAAGGCAGAGAGAAAGAGAACACTGTTAAATGACTGCGACCCCACAACTGGTACCAGAGGTCCGGTCCGTACCCTACGCGTCCGAAAGCAAAAAGAGGCCGGTATTTTTCTTCGTCGTTCCACGTGGCTTCCGGTCAACACCCGAAACTTCCGGTTGACATTCAATTCTCCATTCGGGGGGTCACGCCCCGGTCAAATTCACGACAACCTGTTTTATGAACATCACTTTTTTTTAAAGCCTTTACTCACTCTTATTTTTCTTCTCTCTTTTTCAAATAGTAGTTCTCGCAAAACTCAGGATAATCCCCATCTTGCTACAATAACACTTTCGATCAAATTCTTAATTGCATCATTGACTTACGATGAAGCAATTTTCAAACAATCTATCTCTTAATGGTCTTATTTCTTTTTATGTATATCAATTTACTGCACACCGCACCCCCCCACAAAAAAATGAAACGAAAGTGAAACGGTCTAGTGCCGATTTTTTTGTGTGGGGGGTGCATACGGTCCTATTGAATAGAAAGCATTTTTAAACTGATCTATTTGACTAACAGGCCACCCTGTCGGTGGGGCGTTAGAATGCACCTCTGCAGAGGCGTAAGACTCTCCCAATGGAGCCACCTGTTGACCGTGCGTGGCGACCCGTGCTGCTTAAGGATAGAACCAATGTGATTGAGCAGTCCATGACTTGCAATACTCCACTTTGGTCCTTTCTTGGGCTAGACAGCGGTCGGAGAGGCCCCCTCCGATCAATCGGCTGGTCACATCAAGTCCTAGCACCTATATGATTTTCCCAACCATATTGCCCTTATGGCAAGCCCCAA
>CM042142.1:127933455-128083455 GCA_023376005.1 Doryteuthis pealeii | reverse complement strand
TATTGACTGAGGACTTGATACCTTTTCAGAAGTTTATTCTCTGTATTATTTTTTAATGTCACACACTCTAACAGTTCCAAATCATGATTTGAGTAATATTCAGAGTAATATAATCATCAGATAAAAAGTGTTTTATTTCATACCAAGAGATATCTTCTAGATGTCTTCATTTAAAAGATGAATAATTGCAAAGTAAAAAACAAAAGACAAAACAAACTTTTCGATACATAGATTTTTAATATATTTTTGTTTATTATCTCTTCTATAGCTAAAATTATTGACATAGTTTCACCTATATATTTAAAAAAATAAAGACACTGTTGGGTAGCCTCTTTCTTATTACTATTATCTTTTTTTTATCTTAGGTATCTTATTATAATGGAGATTGTGTGTTTTTCTGTCTGTAACCGAAACTATATTCCTACTCAAGTCACAATTCTCTTAGTTATTGACACCACATTCTCCATGATTTTATTTTTATCTAAACCTCAATTATTAATAAAATTGTCTTACATTATTAATACTGTTAACTATGTCTACATACAGACAACATGCAATTATATTTATATATACAACAAAATAGTGGGTTACAGTGTTAACGGGAAGGCTAACTTGCATATTAATATTAAAAAATCGAATTTAATAAATATGTGCTTAGTATTATTGATTTCTAACTGTTTGGTTTTATCTTAATGAATATAAGCAAAAATCTCTTCAATGAATCTTAAATGAAATCCATTAACAAGATAAAATAACTGTCATTTTATTGTTTACTTCCTATTTTAACTAAATACTTAAATTAGAAAAAATAACAATGAAAGACGAGAGTGATGGAAGACTAAGTTTCAGTTGTTCCATTTTTTATTATACTCCCTCTGTTTCAAATCTTTTATTATACTCCCTCTGTTTCAAATCTTTTACTATACTCCCTCTGTTTCAAATCTTTTTATCTGTATTCTTATTTAGTTTCATTAGCCTTTCTAATTTAATACAATATTTTATTACAATTAAAACTTAAATACTTGCACCCAGGGGGTGCATATATTTGCTAGTATATTTAATGTTTATTGACTCAGAATTTGATACCAATCATTTGTGATGCCCTGGGTCTGAGGTTAAACTTTATCTGATGGTGATGTTCTAGTTCTGGAACTCTGGGCAGCGTTGAGTACCCTTCATCATCATTACTCCCAGATTTATTTCTAACCATTTGTATTATTTCGTGTATTCTTACCTAATACTGATATCTTATACACAATTATATGGTTTCAAGTTACTATTTCTTTTTAATAATGATCAGTTATCGCAAAGTTGGTTTAAAGTAACTAATAATAATCTTTAGTAAACAATTATAGCTTCAAGTAACTATTCTTAATACAAATAATTTACACTCAGTTATATGGTACCAATAAAAATGATTTGCACACATTCATATATCAAGTATCTCATTCAAATAATTTTCACACATATGATATGTAATATTATGAAAATTTAAAAAAAAACACAAGCTCATAAACGATTAATGTTTATTTCATCTACGCTGCAGTGTTTCGATCTGTTTCAATAGATCTTCATCAGGGCTTTCGTTAGTTTGAGGAAAAATAAATGTATCACAGAAAATAAGAAATCTGCAAGACTCTTTTGCTTTGTCGGTCATATGATATCAAGTATTCCTATCTCATTCAAATAATTTGCACACATATGATATCAAGTATTTCTATCTAATAGAAATAATTTGTTCACATTTAAATGATACTAAGTCTTCCTATCTAATCTATTAATAATGGAGATTCGCTTCCGGTTTTTGTCTGTAACTAACTGCTTACGTCAGTTTACCCGAAATCTTCATAACAGAATAAATACACTCAAAATTTGAGCATGCAACATTAGACAGTCCCCATTGTTTTTTTAAAACAAGTTTTAATAAATACATGACTGGTATTATATATCTATATATAGTTTGTTTTATTTTAATACATATTTAAAGTTTACATTTCAAATTGTTTTATTTTTTAATCCTTTAATGAATTTGATGATTTTACTTACTTAGGGTACAAACTCGCTGACATTGAACTTTTTACTCCCACCCCTCAGGCAATATGTTTCAAAAATCTATTTTTAGATCGCCCGGAGGGTGTTTTTATTTTGTACTAGTAGAAATAATGCGTTCACATTAAAATGATACTAAGTATTCCTATCTAATACGATTAATGTGCATAGTTTAACGTAATCTAATATGTGAACCTAACAGATACGACGACACCAGACAAGAGTGGATCTGGGAGTAATGGCAATGACGGGTTACCCCACACTCATCAGATGCATTTTAGAGTCATACTCAAATCTCCCTTTCTTTTTTCCATCCCTTTGAAAAGGATATAGTCAATGTATTCTAGGCCCCACCGACAGGATTTTTTGTTTTGTTTGTTTTGTTTTGTTTTACGGCATATCAACCTCAGTGGGTCATTTAATGCCGATAACGTTTTGAAATAAATCAATTCTTAATGGATAATACAATTTTTTTATAAATACATTTTTCTATTTAAACCATAGATGGGACCCTAACAGGTACTACCACTCCGGATCAGAGTGGACCAGGGAGCAATGGTGTTGAAGGGGTGCTCAACATTCCCCAAACCTCCAAAACTGGAACCTCACCATCAGTTTAACGTCATCCCCAGTACATGTAGACCCGCAGCCACCGCCTTCTAGCACCCATATGATAAAAAGTGGTTGGGGCTTGCCATAAGGGCAATAGGGTTGGGAAAATCATATAAGTGCTAGGGCTTGACGTCACCAGCCGATTGATCGGAGGGGGCTTCTCAGACCGCCCGTCTAGCCCATGATAGGGCCAAAGTGGAGTATTGCATGTCATGAACTGCTCATCCACCTGGGCTCTATCCTTAAGCATCACGGGTCGCCACCCACGGCCAACAGGTGGCCCCATTAGGGGAGTCTTACCCCTCTGCAGAGGTGCAGTCGGTGCATTCTAACGCCCCAGCTGACAGGGCGGCATGATGTTTTCTTTATCATAAGAATTTTATTGGATGCATATTGCTTTTAGTAACGCGACCTATTTTTCTTCTTTCTGAGGTGACATTTTGAAATTGCAATAAGGGCATTTTTTTTTTGTGGGGAGGTTCATGTAAAATGAGAAATGTGACGCCACAGGAGTGTCTTGATTTATGGATTAATACAATAGTTGACTATTGGCTAATAATGAATACTACGTTGATATTGGAATATAACAATAATGGCTACTTAACGCTTCCGTTTCGCAAATTCTATACGCTTGCAAATAAAATTACCAGGTGCAAACAATACTTATCAGATTGCAGTCACAGTGTTACCTACCGCCCAGTCGACGGGTGCAGTAGTATACACCGACTGCATCTCTGTAGTGACTCGTGGAATGCTTAAGGACGGAATCCTGGTAGCTCAGCAGTCCATCAAATACAACACTCCACTTTGGCCCTTACTTAGGCTAGACGGGCCGTCAAAGAGGCCACCTCGGCTGGTCACGTCAAGCCCTAGCATCTATATGATTGTCCCAACCCTATTGCCCTTATGGCAAATCCCTAATCCTTTTGATCATATATGTGCTAGAAGGCAGTGACTGATGGACTTAGTGTCCTGGGCATGACGTTAAATTGCATCTAGTGGTAAAGTTCCAATTCTGGAACCCTGGGGAATAAGGGGTACCTCTTCATCGCTATTACTTCCAGTTCCACCCTGACCCGGAGTTTGTAGTACATGATAGAGCCCCATCTATGGGCTAAATAGATAAAAATGGATATTAAAAAAGGGGTTTGAAAAAGAATGAATAGAAAATATATTCGGCATAAAATAACCAACAAGGGTTGACATGCTGTAAAATCCAACCAACCAACCACCAGAGTTGACTATCATCGGTTCTTTGTCACGTTCTATAAACAGAAGTTTGTTTTGAATCAACTACATAAATGGTAATTAATATCTGTGATATGATCATAATGTAACTTTACACACATGTTAAGCTAATATTTAAGAATAAGACAGGCTAACTGGATTTTAATAAAAATCAATCATGGAATTAGTGTAATTATTATGAAAAAAGAAGGTTCCGAGTCCGACAAGAAATACCTGAAGAAGGCCGAAGGGCATATCGACCGAAACGTTGTACAGATAACAATGAAGATGAGGACAATAGTCCGAATAACGCTGNAGTAATTACTAGTTATAAATTAGGTATTATTTTTTATCAACACCGTAGCACTAGACTGAAAAACCTAAATTAGATTTTATAGATTAATTGATTTTAACACCATATAAACTTGTTTGGCGGCGTATTTTATGCCGAGGGGTTAGGGAATTGCGTTATTCTGTTTCAAATTTTATTATAATGAAATTATAAAATTATCATCTGCTTTTGGATTTGCATCAAAAAATTATTCAAATCATGATATGTTGTTGGGTCTTTTATTTGGTTGGCTGTTTTTTTTTTTGGGGGGGGGTGGAGGAATGTTTAGGCGGTAACTGTAGGGGTGTACTTATTTATGGGCACTCCGGTTATTAGCTCAGTCGGTAGAGCATTTGCCTAGGAATCGCAAGGTTCTGGTTCAATACCGGCCCTCGCCCCTCAGCGTATGGAGTAGCACGGGGATCTGTACGGTAAAGCGATGCAGCTGATTGGTAGGTGTGGCGCTCTATCTCAGATGGCAAAACAATCTCCTTATCTTAGTACTTAGTGAAAAGGGGGATTAGACTCCCTCGCTGTCTGGCTTGATACCGACTTTGGCCCAACCGACGATTTACTTACTTTTACTTTATTTTACTGCATGTTAAATTCCTGTAAATTGAGGCAGGTTTTAATAGAGTTTAAACATAAAATGAGAACATTTACACCATCTTAGATTTGCCAAAGGACGTTGCACTAATATCTAGCCCCGTCGGCTTGGGCGGGAAAAGAATGCTCCGACTGCACCTCTGCAAAGGGATAAGGACCCACCACTAATGGGGCCACCTTGTTGGGTGGAGACTCATGATACTTAATGACGGGATTATGGGGGGCCTAGCAGTCCATGATGCGCAAGATTCCTGCTGGTCCTTTTCTGGGCATTAGGCGAGTGACCCCTCCCCCATTCCACTTAATGCTACTTACGTTCAAGACCTAGCATCTATATGATGTTCCTGCTCATATTAATCCTATGGCAAACCCCAAATCCTTTTTTATCATATATATGCTTAAAAGGTGGTTGGACTTCTAGCACATTATATGATAAAAATGAAATAGAGGCGTGTGCCGTTTCCCTATGATTGCGAACTTGTATAAAGTCCTACCCGTGGCGAACGGGTTGGCGTGAAAAAAGGGCGTCTATGGTGGTTCTCACAGATCCATTACTACTGAATAGCGGGGTTCGATCCCCGCCAGGATTCTTTTTTTTTTTTTTTTTTTTTTTTATTCATATCATGTCAAACGGGTTAGATAAACATCTAATCTACAACCAGTGCTACTTAAATCCACCACAGAAACCTTCTTTTTGATCTACCTCTCCGTTTTGCCGCCCCTTGTCGGCTGAGCGTTAGAATACAACGACTGCACCTCTGCAAGAGGGGTAAGTCTCCCCCAATGGGGGCCACCTGTTGGCCGTTAGGTAGCGACCCATGATGCTTAAGGACGGACAGTCTTGGTGGAATTGAGCAGCCCATGACCTTACAAACTCCACTTAGACCCTTACTTAGGCTATGACGGGCGGTCCTATCGGAGAGACCCCTCCGATCAATCGGCTGTCTGGTCATGTCAAGCCCTAGCACCATTTATGATTGCCCCAACCCTATTGCCCTTTATGGCAAAGCCCCAAGCTCTTTTATATATGGGTGCTAGAAGGCAGTGACTAAGGGTCTTTCATGTTCTGGGTATGATGCTTAAAACTCTACTGATGTGAGGTTTCCAGTTCTGCGGGAGGTCTGGGGAATTTGGAGCACCCCTTTCATCACCATTGCTTCCTTGCGTCCACTCTGACCCGGAATGGTAGTACCTGTTAGCATCCCATCTATATGGGTTAAATAGAAAAAATATTGAGTAATCCATTTAAGAATGAATTCATTTTCAAAAACTTTGCCGGCATTAAATGAACCTAATGAGGTTGATATGCCATAAAACAAAAAACAAACAAGTAAACCCTCTCCGCTTGAAAACATTCTCTTCCCTGACTAAGATTCATTACTACTGAATAGCGGGTTCGATCTCCGCTGCGATCCCCATACTTTTTGCGACAGTCACATCCTACCACAGTGAACGGGTTAGTAAAAAAATGGCGTCCCATTGGTGGTGTAATAGTTAGCAAGCTAGTCCCGCAGATTTATTACGACCTGTGCTACATCCTACCCGCGGTGAACGGCGTTGGTTAAAAAATGGCGTCCCATTGTGGTTTTATTAGGTAGCAAGCTAGTCTCGCAGATCTATTACTACTGAATAGTGGGTTCGATCTCCCTCGATTCTCCATCCTTACGACCTTGTACCACAATCCTACCGCGGTGAACGGGTTGGTTAAAAAGGCGTCCCATTTGGTTTATTAGGTTAGCAAAGCGCTACTCTCGCAGATCATTACTACTGAATAGTGGTTCGATTTCTACTCAATTCCCATACTTGCGACATTGTTCCCATCCTACCCGCGGTGAACGGTTGGGTAAAAAAAAGGCGCCCCATAGTGGTGTCAGCAAGCTAGTCTCGCAGATCTAATCACTACTGAATTGTGGGTTTCGATCTCGCTCGATTCTCCATCCTTACGACCTTGTGCACATCCTACCCGTAGCAAACGGGTTGGGGAAAAAAGGATGCCCCATGGTGGTTTATAGGTAGCAAGATAGTCTCGCACGATCTATTACTACTGAATAGTGGGTTCGATTCTCCATCCTTATAACCTTGTGCCACATCCTACCCGCTTGGCAAACGTGTTGGGTAAACATCTATCTACACAATGTACTTGGATCACCTAGAAACCTTTTTTTTGTCTCCCCCCCCTCATATTGATAACACCCTCTTCCCTGACTTAGGAAGAGAAAAAAAAGACTGAAGCAAACAAAACAAACCAATGCGTTCATCAGAAGTTACTTAGTGCATTTAGTAAACTCTGTTCGTTTACCCTGAAGTCCACCGAATTAAAAAAAAAACAGGTCGACCATTCGTGCCACCAGCCACGAATTTGAACATCTTTCGAGATGCCGTCCAAGTGGCTTTCACTTTTATTTATGGTTAAATCTAATTCCCCTTCCTTGTTATGTATATTAATATAATAAATAATAATAATAATAATAATATATAATTAATAATAATAATAATAATAATAATAAATAGTAGTAATAATAATAGTAATAATTCCTTATGCATTAATATTTAGAAATACATTACATTCGAGTCGATGACAAAACACCACGATAAGCGTAGTAAAAATCAAGAAAAACAAGTTCAAAAATAAGGAAACTTGAATGAAGGAAAATGCTGGGTATTTATTGTGTTGGCGTGCAACAGAGGAGGTCAAATAGTGTTTGGTATTTGGTTTCATCGGGGGGGGAGGCTGAGGTGGGGGGGGGGCGTATGAATGGCATAGAAAAAAAAAAAAAAAGAAAATTGTTGACAGCTAATTATCGCTCAGCTTGGCAGTGGCTGCCGTCTTTTGTTAGGATAGACGGAGAAGAGACCGCGCAAAAAAAAAAAAAATGAAGCATTTCGCGAGAGTAAAAAGGTCACCATCCCCCCCCCCAAAAAAAAAAAAAGAAAAAAAAAAAAAAGAGGCGATAAGAAAAATCGGTCCAATGAAAAAAAAAGTTGAAGAAAGTTGACAAATAATCCATGGCATTTAGTAGATTAAGGTGGATTAACTTTCAAAGTGGTGCAGATTTTTTGGCAATTATGAACTGTTGTTTAGTAAATTAGAGTGTCCCAGGAAAAAACAGAACCCACAAATTTGTAATAAAACTGTTAATTTCCCCATAAAAAATAAATTAGGGGTTAGGGTTAGGGGGTTAGGGTTTGGGGTTTAGGTTTAGTATTAATGGGGAAAAATAAATTTCTGGGTCACCCTGTACAGGGTTACCCAGAAAAAAAAAACAGAACCAATATTTATTATTTTCCCATTAAACTAGCCCTAAACCCTAAACCCCAACCCTAAACCCTAAACCTAACCCCAACCCTAACCCTAAACCCTAACTAAACCTAATTTATTTTTTAATGGGAAAATTAAACAGTTTTATTACAAAATTTGTGGGTTTCTGTTCTTTTTCTGGGACACCCTAATTTACAAAACAAAAGTTCATAATCACGATTTTCGTTCTTTTACTAGAAGCGTAAATTAACTGCATTATAAAAAAAACTAGAAGCAGCTATCCAGTGTCGCCTGGGTAGAGGAGGTAAACCCTGGTGTATTGGATTTGTTTACTTTTTGTTGATTTGCTACAATTTGTAAATGAATGCTAGAACATTTTTAAGTAGAATTTCAATGCTTATTTCTATGTGGACATTTTTAATTAGAATTTATGCTATTTTTGTATATTTAATTTTAAATATTTCGAATATAAATCAAATCTTCATCAATTTGGCACAAAATGCAGGAATGTTGATATTTAATGTGTATATATACTTGCTTTGTTTATGGAGGCGTGTGGTGTAATGGTTAGAGTTGTAGGAAATGGACTCGTCGACCGGAGTTCAATTCCTGGACGAATTTTGCATTTCACATACGCGCTAATACCTTGGGAAATTATGAATCCAATTCTCCTCCAGCTATTGATAATCAGGACAGGCTGGGCTTTAACCATGGCTAGGTAAATGTAGGAGAAGGAAACTCCGAATTCAAACCTGTTAAATCCGCGTAAGAAATTGCCTTGCGTCGCATCCTGCTCGCGCGGATTGATATATATATATATATATATATAATATATTATGGAAGGAGGAAAGTAGAAAAAAGAGAAGAATTGGTATTGTGGAAAAAGTGACTTACCGGTGAAATGCGTCACAGTGGTTAGTTGATTCAAGTTTCCACATGATAAGACAGCGATATAACAAATTAAAGTGCTCAATACGTTAGTAGAGCAAATTTATTAACATAAAAGGTACACGGTAATAACCTACTCGAGTTTCACCATAAGTATCTTCAGGGTAAATCCACTGGATTCAATCTGTATAGATACTTAAGATATTATAGATTAAGTATTGATTAATCTCACTGAAGCATCATTGAAATGATGATACGGCTTTCATGTAAATCGTGTCACCTTATGTAATGACTCATAATATATATTATATTATTTAATATATATTTGCTTTGTCGTTCGTAGTTTCATCCGGACATACCTACATATATACCCACCAACTGCCCGTTAGATATATCTAGAAGGACGGGAACTTTTAGTCAACTGAACTTACTGTACAGAGAGAAGATGATTCATTTGATTGATGTTAACGGCACGTCCCCCGTCGTGACTTATTTTATGCATCGCGGTTAGGGAATTGCGTTCACTTGCACATTTATATTTACATTTTGCACACATTTATATGATATCAAGTATTCCTATAAATACAAATAGTTTACACACAGTTAAATTGTTGTCTTCTTTATTTAATATCATATCAAACTCCGTGTGTTATTTAATACCAAATTCTCCGGTAATCTGAACATTAGCTACATAAATGAGAGTAACCTCCCCTTGTTTCTTTCACTTTTGTGGAAGCCTTAATAACAATTAAGTTCATTTCAAATAATGCGCAAGCACAATTAAGAACACATTTTATGATATTTTTCGTGTTAAACATGCATTTGTATTGATTCAAACAAATTCGTATTTCAGTGAAACGAATGGCAAACCAAAACACAAGGCTTCCTCAAAGGTGAAACAAGAGGAGGTTTACTCTCATTATTGTAGCTAATGTTCAGATTACCACCATCCTTGGTGCAGAACAGTAATGGTACCTTTAACCCATAGCTGGGTAATGAGGGTGGGGTATTCGTTTCCTAAAGGTATTAAGTATCGTTTCAAGTATTCCTATCCAATACCAACTAATTATATAGTTTCAAGTAATTATTCTATTGATAATAATCATTTGTTAGTTAAATTGTTAAATAAATAATAGTAATAATAATCTTATTATATGGAGATTGTGTGTTTGTCTGTAACCGAAACTATATCGTACTTCAAGTACAGTTCCCTTCAGTTATTTACGTCCCATTCTCCATGATTTTTATTCTTATTTTAAAACCTCAATTATTAAAAAATGTTTTACATTATTAATACTGTTGACCTTATCTACATACTAATAACATAATTGTATTTATATATACAACAAAATAGCAGTTTACAGTGTGAATGGAACACTAATTTGCATATTGATATTAAAAATTTGATTTTAATAGATATGTACTTAGTATTATTTGATTTCTATTTGTTTAGTTTTATCTAATGAATATGAGCAAAAATTTCGAGGATAAATCTTAAAAGAAATCCATTAACAAGAAGAGAAATAACTGTAATCTTATTCCCTACTTCCTATTTTAACTAAATAGTTAAATTCAGAAAATTTAGCAATGAAAGACGGGGAGTGATTGCAGCTATGTTTCAGTTGTTCTATTTTTCAATTATACCCCCCTCTGTCTCAATTTTTTTTATCTGCATTTTTATTTAGTTTCATTAGCATTTCTAATTTAATATAATATTTTTTTACATTAAAACTTAAATACTTGAACCCGGCGGACGGTGCATGTATTTGCTAGTTAATAATAATAATAATCTTTTTGTAAACAATTATAACTTCAAGTGGATTCTACACTGCTGGAATTGGCATGGAGTAGGGATTAGGAAATGATTTTTTTGGCTGGTTTTTTTTTTTTAGGTGGACTGCTATTTGACAGGTTGATATAGGTTGAAGTATTTATATTGTGTTCAAATTACCTCGATCCGAATGTGTGAATTAAAATGAACTATACCATTTGGTTTTCTTTTTACTGTGTTTTTGAGTTGAATGGATAGTTCATTTTAATTCACACATTCGGTCGAGGTAATTTGAACACATATAAATACTTCAACCTATATCAACCTGTCAAATAGCAGTCCACCTAAAAAAAAAAAAAACAGCCAAAAAATCATTTCCCTATCCCTACTCCAGCCAATTCCAGCAGTGTAGAATCCACTTGAAGTTATAATTGTTTACCAAAAATTATTATTATTATTACTAGCAAATAATGCACCGTCCGCCGGGTCAAGTATTTAAGTTTTAATGTAAAAAAATATTATATTAAATTAGAAATGCTAATGAAACTAAATAAAAATGCAGATAAAAAAAATTGAGACAGAGGGGGTATTAATTGAAAAATAGAACAACTGAAACATAGCTGCCATCACTCCCGTCTTTCATTGCTAAATTTTTTGAATTTAACTATTTAGTTAAAATAGGAAGTAGGGAATAAGATTACAGTTATTTCTTCTTGTTTAATGGATTTCTTTTAAGATTTATCCTCGAAATTTTTGCCTCATATTCATTAAGATAAAACTAAACAAATAGAAATCAATAATACTAAGACATATCTATTTAAAATCAAATTTTTAATATCAATATGCAAATTAGTGTTCCCATTCACACTGTAAAACTGCTATTTTTGTTGTATATATAAATTAAATTATGTTATTAGTATGTAGATAAGGTCAACAGTATTAATAATGTAAACAATTTTATTAATAATTGAGGTTTTTAAATAAGAATAAAATCATGAGAGAATGTGGCGTAAATAACTGAAGGGAATGTTGATTGAGTGCGATATAGTTTCGGTTACAGACAAACACACAATCTCCATTATAATAAGATTATTATTACTATTATTTATTTAAAACAATTTAACTACAAATGATTATTATCAAATAGAAATAATTACTTGAAACTAATATAATTGTTGGTATTGGATAGGAATACTTGAAACGATACTTAATACCTTTAGGAAACGAATACCCCACCCTCATTACCCAGCTATGGGTTAAAAGTACCATTACTGTTCTGCACCAAGGATGGGTGGTAATCTGAACATTAGCTACATAAATGAGAGTAACCTCCTCTTGTTTCACTTTGAGGAAGCCTTGTGTTTTGGTTTTGCCATTTTTCTTTCACTGAAAATACGAATTTGTTTGAATCAATTACAAATGCATGTTTTAACACGAAAATATCATAAAATGTGTTCTTAATTGTGCTTGCGCATTATTTTGAAATGAACTTAATTGTTATTAAGGCTTCCACAAAGTGAAAGAACAAGGGAGGTTACTCTCATTTATGTAGCTAATGTTCAGATTACCGGATGATATTGGTATTAAATAACACACGGAGTTTGATATGATATAAATAAAGAAGACAAAACTTTAACTGTGTGTAAACTATTTGTATTTATAGGAATACTTGATATCATATAAATGTGTGCAAAAATGTAAATATAAATGTGCAATGAACGCAATTCCCTAACCGCGATGCATAAAATAAGTCACGACGGGGTGACGTGCCGTACATCAATCATGATCATCTTCCTTTTACAGTAGTTCAATGACTAAAAGTCCGTCCTCTAGAATATTACATGGGCATTGGTGGGTATATATGTAGTATGCCGGATGAAACTACGAACGACAAAGCAAATTATATATATTTATAATATATATATATATATATAATATATATATATCATGAAATAGGTCGAAATGTACATACAGGGATTGCATTTTCTTTCGATTGTTTAGCCTTACATTTGAACATATATTTGCCTCGCCTAATTACTTAATTATTAACTAATTAATCAAAAAGAGACTTTCAGTAAGCAATTATCCTAATATATACTATAATATATATAAAAAATATATATATTAACATAAAGGTACATTCGGTAATAACCTACTCGTTTCACCATGAGGATCTTCAAGGTTAAATCCACTGCGAATTAATCACAATATTGATTATCCATGGATTTAACCCTGAAACTTATGGTAAACTCGAGTAAGGTTATTACCGTGTACCTTTATGTTATAAATTTGCTCACTAACGTATTGAGCACTTTAATTTGTATACGCTGTCTTATCATTGTGAACTTGAATCACTAACCACTGTGACCATTTCACGGTAAGTCACTTTTTCCACAAAACCATCCCCTATATATTATATATATATATATATATATATATCAACCCCTCCGCGAGCAGGATGCGACGCAAGGCAATTTCTTAGCGGAGTTTAAAGGTTTGAATTCGGAGTTCTTTCCTCATCCTAGCCAGGTTAAAAGCCCTGCCTGTCCTGGATTACATAGCTTGGAGGAAATGGATTCATAATTTCCCAAGGTATTAGCGCCAAGTGAAATGCAAACAACTTTCGTCCAGGAATTGAACTCCGGTCGACGAGTCCATTTCCTACAACTCTAACCATTACACCCACGCCTCCATAACAAAGCAAGTATATATACACATTAAATATCAACAGTTCCTGCATTTGTGTCCAAATTGCATTTGAAGATTTGATTTATATTTCGAAATATTTAAAAAATTTAAAATATACATAGAAATAGCATTGAAATTCTACTTAAAAATGTTCAGCATTGTAGAAATCACAAAAAGTAAACAAATCAATACACCAGGGTTTCCCTCCTCTACCCAGGCACACTGGATAGCTGCTTCTAGTTTTTTTTATAATGCAGTTAATTTACGCTTCTAGTAAAAGAACGAAAATCGGTGATTATGAACTTTTGTTTGTAAATTAGGGTTCCCAGAAAAAAGAACAGAACCCACAAATTTTGTAATAAAAAACTGTTAATTTTCCCATTAAAGAAATAAATTAGGGTTTAGGGTTAGGGTTAGGTTAGGTGCGTTAGGGTTAGGGTTAGGGTTGGGGTTTAGGGTTTAGGGCTAGTTTAATGGGAAAATAAATAAATAATTACAGTTCTGTTTTTTGTGGCTCAGTCATGTACTGGGGTGACCCCAGAATATTTATTTTCCCATTATACTAACCCTAAACCCAACCCTAACCCTAACCCTAAACCCTAATTTATTTGTTTAATGGGAAATTAACAGTTTTATTACAAAATTTGTGGTTCTGTTTTTTCTGGGACACCTTAATTTACTAAACAAAAGTTCATAATTGCCAAAAAATCTGCACCACTTGAAAGTTAATCCACCTTAATCTACTAAATGCCATGGATTATTTGTCAACTTTCTTCACTTTTTTTTTCATTGGACGCATTTTTCTTATCGCCTCTTTTTTTTTTTTTTCTTTTTTTTTTTTTTGGGGGGGGGGGATGGTGACCTTTTTACTCTCGCGAAATGCTTTCATTTTTTTTTTTTTTTTCGCGCGGTCTTCTTCTCCGTCCTATCCTAACAAAAGACGGCAGCCACTGCCAAGCTGAAGCGATAAATTAGCTGTCAACAATTTTCTTTTTTTTTTTCTTTTTCTATGCCATTCATCCGCCCCCCCCCCCACACCTCAGCCTCCCCCCCCCATGAAACCAAATACCAAACACTATTGACCTCCTCTGTTGCACGCCAACACAATAAATACCCAGCATTTTCCTTCATTCAGTTTTCCTTATTTTTGAACTTGTTTTTCTTGATTTTTACTACGCTTATCGTGGTGTTGTTCATCCCGACTCGAATGGTAATGTATTTCTAATATTAATGCATAAGGCATTATTACTATTATTATTACTACTATTTATTATTATTATTATTATTATTATTTATTATTATTATTATTATTATTATTATTATTATTATATCCATAACAAGGAAGGGGAATTAGATTTAACCATAAATAAAAGTGAAAGCCACTTGGACGCATCTCGAAAGATGTTCAAATTCGTGGCTGGTGGGCACGATGTCGACCCTATTTATTTTTTTTAATTCGGTGACTTCAGGGTAAACGACAGAGTTTACTAAATGCACTAAGTAACTTCTGATGAACGATTGGTTTGTTTGTTTGCTTCAGTCTTTTTTTTTTCTTTCTAAGTCAGGAAGAGGGTGTTATCAATATGAAGGGGGGGGAGACAAAAAAGAAGGTTTCTAGGTGATCCAAGTACATTGTGTAGATAGATGTTTACCCAACACGTTTGCCACGGGTAGGATGTGGCACAAGGTTATAAGGATGGAGAATCGAACCCACTATTCAGTATAATAGATCTGCGAGACTATCTTGCTACCTATCAAACCACCATGGGCATCCTTTTTCCCCAACCCGTTTGCTACGGGTAGGATGTGCACAAGGTCGTAAGGATGGAGAATCGAGCGGAGATCGAACCCACTATTCAGTAGTGATAGATCTGCAGACTAGCTTGCTGACACCACTATGGGGGCCTTTTTTTTACCCAACCAGTTCACCGCGGGTAGGATGGACACAATGTCGCAAGTATGGGGAATTGGTAGAAATCGAACCACTATTCAGTAGTGACAGATCTGCGAGACTAGCTTGCTAACTATTACACCGCAATGGACGCTCTTTTTCCCAACCCGTTCACCCGGGTTAGGATGTGGTACAAGTCGTAAGGATGGAGAATCGAGCGAGATCGAACCCACTATTCAGTAGTAATATGATCTGCGAGATAGCTTGCTACCTATTAAACCACAATGGGACGCCATTTTTTAACCAACCCGTTCACCGCGGGTAGGTGTAGCACAAGTCGTAATAAATCTGCGGGACTAGCTTGCTAACTATTTACACCACCATGGGACGCCATTTTTACCTAACCCGTTCACTGTGGGTAGGATGTGACTGTCGCAAGTATGGGGAATCCAGCGGAGATCGAACCCGCTATTCAGTAGTAATGAATCTTAGTCAGGAAGAGAATGTTATCAAAGCGGAGAGGGTTTACTTGTTTGTTGTTTTTATGCATATCAACCTCATGGGTCATTTAATGCCGGCAAAGTTTTTGAAATGAATTCATTCTTAATGGATACTCAATATTTTTCTATTATAACCCATAGATGGGATGCTAACAGGTACTTACCATTCCGGGTCAGAGTGCGACCAGGAAGCAATGGTGATGAAGGGGTGCTCCAAATTCCCCAGACCCAGAACTGGAACCTCCATCAGATAGAGTTTAACATCATACCCAGAACATTGAAGACCCTTAGTCACTGCCTTCTAGACCCATATAATAAAAAGAGCTTGGGCTTGCCATAAGGGCAATAGGGTTGCGGGCAATCATAAATGGTGCTAGGCTTGACATGACCAAGACCAGCCGATTGATCGGAGGGCGGTCTCTCCGACCGCCCGTCTAGCCTAAGTAAAGGGTCTAAGTGGAGTTTTGTAGGTCATGGGCTGCTCATCACCAAGACTCCGTCCTTAAGCATTCATGGGTCGCTACCGTACGGCCAACAGAGTGGCCCATTGGGGAGACTTACCCTCTGCAGAGGTGCAGTCGTTGTATTCTAACGCCTCAGCCGACAGGGCGGCAAAAAAACGGAGAGGTAGTCAAAAAGAAGTTTCTGTGTGATTTAAGTACACTGTGTAGATAGATGTTATCTAACCCGTTTGACATGATATGAGAATCCTGCGGGGATCGAATCCCGCTATTCAAGTAGTAATGGATCTGTGAGGAAACCACCATAAGACGCCCTTTTTTCACCCAACCCGTTCGCCACGGGTTAGGACTTTATACAGGTCGCAATCATAGGGAAACCACACGCCTCTTATTCATTTTTTTATCATATATGTGCTAGAAGTCAACCACTTTTAGCATATATATGATAAAAAAGGATTGGGGTTTGCCATAGGATAATATGAGCAGGACAATCATATAGATGCTAGGTCTTGACGTAAGTAGCCAATTAGTGGAAATGGGGGAGGGTCACTCGCCTAGCCAAGAAAGGACCAGCCAGGAATCTTGCGCATCATGGGACTGCTCAGCCCCCATAAATTCCGCATTAAGTATCATGAGTCTCCACTCCACAGGTGGCCCCATTAGTGGTGGGTCTTATCCCTTTGCAGAGGTGCAGTCGGAGCATTCTTCTTCCCCAGCCGACGGGGCTAGATATTAGTGCAACGTCTTTGGCAAATCTAAGATGGTGTAAATGTTCTCATTTTATGTTTACTCCATTAAACCCTGCCTCATTTTACAGAATTTACATGCCAGTAAATAAAGTAAAAGTAAGTAAAGTCGTCGGGTTGGCCTAAAGTCGGTATCAGCCAGACAGCGATGGAGTCTATCCCCTTTTCACTAGTACTAGATAAAGGAGATTGTTTTGCCATCTGAGATAGAGCGCCACACCTACCATCAGCTCATCGCTTTACCGACAGATCCCCGTGCTACTCATACGCTGAGTGGGCGAGGGCCGGTATTGAACCAAGAACCTTGCGATTCCTAGGCAAATGCTCTACCGACTGAGCTAAACCGGAGTGCCCATAAATAAGTACACCCCTAACAGTTACCGCCTACATTCCTCCACCCCCCCCCAAAAAAAAAAAAACAACAACAAAACAAACAAATAAAAGACCCCAAAACAAACATATCATGATTTGAATAATTTTTTGATCAAATCCAAAAGCAGATGATAATTTTATAATTTCATTATAATAAAATTTGAAACCAGATAAACGCAATTCCCTAACCCCTCGGCATAAAATACCCCCAAACAGTTTATATGGGTTAAAATCAATTAATCTATAAATCTATTTAGGTTTTCAGTCTAGTTGCTACGGTGTTTTGATAAAAAAATAATACCTAATTATAACTAGTATTATCTGCGTTATTCGACTATTGTCCTCATCTTCATTGTTATCTGTACAACGTTTCGGTCGATATGCCCTTTCGGCCCTTCTTTCAGGTATTTCTTTGTCGGACTTCGGAACCTTCTTTTTTCATAATAATTACACTAATTCCATGATTGATTTTTATTAAAATCCAGTTAGCCTGTCTTATTCTTAAATATTAGCTTAACATGTGTGTAAAGTTACATTATGATCATATCACAGATATTAATTACCATTTATGTAGTTGATTCAAAAACAAACTTCTGTTTATAGAACGTGACAAAGAACCGATGATAGTCCAACTCTGGTGGTTGGTTGGTTGGATTTTACAGCATGTCAACCCTTGTTGGGTTATTTTATGCCGAATATATTTTCTATTCATTACTTTTTCAAACCCCTTTTTTAATATCCATTTTATCTATTTAGCCCATAGATGGGCTCTATCATGTACTACAACTCCGGGTCAGGTGGAACTGGAAGTAATAGCGATGAAGAGGTACCCCTTATTCCCCAGGGTTCCAGAATTGGAACTTTACCACTAGATGCAATTTAACTCATGCCCAGGAGACTAAGTCCATCAGTCACTGCCTTCTAGCACACTATATGATCAAAAGGATTAGGGATTTGCCATAAGGGCAATAGGGTTGGGACAATCATATAGGTGCTAGGGCTTGACCTGACCAGCCGAGGTGGCCTCTTTGACGGCCCGTCTAGCCTAAGTAAGGCCAAAGTGGAGTGTTGTATGTGATGGACTGCTGAGCTCAGGATTCGTCCTTAAGCATCACGGGTCACCATAACGGCCAACAGGTTGGGCAGATTTACCCTCTACAGAGATGCAGTCGTTGGTATTCTACTGCACCAGTCGACTCTCTAGCCTAAGCAATGGCCAAAGTGGAGTGTTGCATGTCATGGACTGCTAAGCTATCAGGATTCCATCCTTAAGCATCACGAGTCACTACAGAGATGCAGTCGGTGTATACTACTGCACCCGTCGACTGGGCGGTAGGTAACACTGTGACTGCAATCTGATAAGTATTGTTTGCACCTGGTAATTTTATTTGCAAGCGTATAGAATTTGCGAAACGGAAGCGTTAAGTAGCCATTATTGTTATATTCCAATATCAACGTAGTATTCATTATTAGCCAATAGTCAACTATTGTATTAATCCATAATCAAGACACTCCTGTGGCGTCCACATTTCTCATTTTACATGAACCTCCCCACAAAAAAAAAAAAAAAAATGCCCTTATTGCAATTTCAAAATTGTCACCTCAGAAAGAAGAAAAATAGGTCGCGTTACTAAAAGCAATATGCATCCAATAAAATTCTTATGATAAAGAAAACATCATGCCGCCCTGTCAGCTGGGGCGTTAGAATGCACCGACATGCACCTCTGCAGAGGGGTAAGACTCCCCTAATGGGGCCACCTTTGGCCGTGGGTGGCGACCCGTGATGCTTAAGGATAGAGCCCAGGTGGTATGAGCAGTTCATGAATGCAATACTCATTTGGCCCTATCATGGGCTAGACGGGCGGTCGAGAAGCCCCCTCCGATCAATCGGCTGGTGACGTCAAGCCCTAGCACTTTATGATTTTCCCAACCCTATTGCCCTTATGGCAAGCCCCAACCCTTTTTATCATATGGGTGCTAGAAGGCGGTGGCTGCGGGTCTACATGTACTGGGGATGACGTTAAATCTTGATGGTGAGGTTCCAGTTTTGGAGGTTTGGGGAATGTGGAGCACCCTTCACACCATTGCCCCTGGTCCACTCTGACCGGAGTGGTAGTACTGTTAGGGTCCCATCTATGGTTTAATAGAAAAATGTATTTATAAAAAAATTGTATTATCCATTTAGAATTGATTTATTTCAAAACTTATCGGCATTAAATGACCCACTGAGGTTGATATGCCGTAAACAAAAACAAAACAAACAAAACAAAAAATCCTGTCGGTGGGGCATAGAATACATTGACTATATCCTTTTCAAAGGGATGGAAAAAAAGAAAAGGGAGATTGAGTATGACTCTAAAATGCATCTTGATGAGTGTGGGGTAACCCGTCATTGCCATTACTCCCAGATCCACTCTTGGTCAGGTGTCGTCGTATCTGTTAGGTTCACATATTAGATTACGTTAAACTATGCACATTAATGTATTAGATAGGAATACTTAGTATCATTTTAATGTGAACCATTATTTCTACTAGTACAAAATAAAAAACACCCTCGGGCGATCTAAAAATAGATTTTTGAAACATATTGCCTGAGGGGTGGGAGTAAAAAGTTCAATGTCAGCGAGTTTGTACCCTAAGTAAGTAAAATCATCAAATTCATTAAAGGATTAGAAAATAAAACAATTTGAAATGTAAACTTTAAATATGTATTAAAATAAAACAAACTATATATAGATATATAATACCAGTCATGTATTTATTAAAACTTGTTTTAAAAAAACAATGGGGACTGTCTAATGTTGCATGCTCAAATTTTGAGTGTATTTATTCTGTTATGAAGATTCGGGTAAACTGACGTAAGCAGTTAGTTACAGACAAAAAGGAAGCGAATCTCCATTATTAATAGATTAGATAGGAAGACTTAGTATCATTTAATGTGAACAAATTATTTCTATTAGATAGAAATACTTGATATCATATGTGTGCAAATTATTTGAATGAGATAGGAAATACTTGATATCATATTGACCGACAAAGCAAAAGAGTCTTGCAGATTTCTTATTTTCTGTTGATACATTATTTTTCCTCAAACTAACGAAAGCCCTGATGAAGATCTATTGAACAGATCGAAACACTGCAGACGTAGAATGAAATAAACATTAATCGTTTATGAGCTTTGTGTTTTTTTTTTTTAAATTTTCATTAATTTACATATCATATGTGTGAAAATTATTTGAATGAGATACTTGATATATGAATGTGTTGCAAATCATTTTTATTGGTACCATATAACTGAGTGTAAATTATTTGATTAAGAATAGTTACTTGAAGCTATAATTGTTTACTAAAGATTATTATTAGTTACTTTAAACCAACTTTGCGATAACTGAATCATTATTAAAAAGAAATAGTAACTGAAACCATATAATTGTGTATAAGATATCAGTATTAGGTAAGAATAACGAATAATACAAATGGTTAGAAAAATCTGGGAGAGTAATGATGATGAAGGGTACTCAACGCTGCCCAGAGTTCCAGAACTAGAAACATCACCATCAGATAAAGTTTAACCTCAGACCCAGGGCATCACAAATGAATGTGGTATCAAATTCTGATGCAATAAACATTGAAATATACTAGCAAATATATGCACCCCCTGGGTGCAAGTATTTAAGTTTTTAATTGTAATAAAATATTGTATTAAATTAGAAAGGCTAATGAAACTAAATAGAATACAGACATAAAAAGATTTGAAACAGAAGGGAGTATAGTAAAAGATTTGGAAACAGAGGGCAGTATATAAAAGATTTGAAACAGAGGGAGGTATAATAAAAAAATGGAACAACTGAAACTTAGTCTTCCATCACTCTCGTCTTTCATTGTTATTTTTCTTAATTTAAGTATTTAGTTAAAATAGGAAGAAAACAATAAAATGACAGTTATTTATCTTGTTAATGGATTTCATTTAAGATTCATTGAAGAGATTTTTGCTTATATTCATAAGATAAAACCAAACAGTTAGAAATCAATAATACTAAGCACATATTTTATTAAATTCGATTTTTTAATATTAATATGCAAGTTAGCCTTCCGTTAACACTGTAACCCACTATTTTTGTTGTATATATAAATATAATTGCATGTTGTCTGTATGTAGACATAGTTAACAGTATTATATAATGTAGACAATTTATTAATAATTGGGTTTAGATAAAAATAAAATCATGGAGAATGTGGTGTCAATAACTAGAGAATTGTGACTTGAGTAGGAATATAGTTTCGGTTACAGACAGAAAAACACCACAATCTCCATTATAAGAAGATACTAAGATAAAAAAAAGATAATAGTTAATAAGAAAGAGGCTACCCAACAGTGTCTTTATTTTTTTAAATATATAGGTGAAACTATGTCAAATAATTTTTAGCTATAGAAGAGATTAATAAACAAAAATATTTAAAAATCTATGTATCGAAAAGTTTGTTTTTGTCTTTTGTTTTTTTACTTGCAATTATTCATCTTTTAAATGAAGACATCTAGAAGATATCTTTGGTATGAAATAAAAACACTTTTTATCTGATGATTATATTACTCTGAATATTACTCAATCATGATTTGGAACTGTTAGAGTGTGTGACATTAAAAAATAATACAGAGAATAAACTTCTGAAAAGGTATCAAGTCCTCAGTCAATAAAGATTACACAAATTAGCATTAAATCTAGAAAGTGAAAAGTTTCAATAGGCAAATCAAAATAGCAATATAGAATGGGAAATGTTGGTGATCAACTAAAAGAATCAATCTATATTTTGATTTTTTTTTAAACAACACTTTATTTGAGCATCTTTAGTGAAAGTCATTTTTTTATGATGAAGAATTTCAAGACCTGGTTTTAAGCAATTGATTTTTTTTTTCCTTTTTGATAAAGAACGACAGATTTAATTCAATTAATAGAAAAAAGTTGTCCAGGTTAGCATTCTTATTTGTTTCAAGAAATCTCCTCTCTGAACACATATCTTGGAAGCAACACACTACAAAACCGCAAAAGATTTTAGTGGCATATCAATCTTCGTGGGTTATTCAATGCCAAAGCAGTCTCTCTAGAATAACAGTAGTGGTACTATCTAAACGCTAGCTGGGTGAATTTGGGAGTTCATAAATTTCTTACGGGTATTAGTCCGAAAATAAACATAATAGCTCGACCGGAATTCGAACTCGTTTACGACAATGTCACAGTCCAGCACATTAGCCACTATTCCAAAAGATTCCACTAGCCATCATTTTAAAGTCAACAATTTTTCTTTTTTTTCGCAAATCGATATATGAAAATGAAATGAGAAAACTTTAATTTTTACTGTTTTTTTTTCTACCTAATATGTCACTCTCTTTCGCGACTGAAATTCGAACTCGATTACTACGTTGTCGTAGTCCACAAATTTAGCCACTACGTCATAGGCAAATTCCCGCCAATATTTGTAGATGAAAGGAAATTTGAATGTTAGTGTCCGTTTGTATCGGTACAATCGTTGATTCCAAAATGTTAAGTGATTGAAAAGAGAAACCCGAGGCTACACACCTGGCCTTATGCATAAAACAATCAGATGTGTGAATTTCAAATTTGCCCATAATATTCTGAATGAACATCCTGCTTTTTCTTGCATACAAAGTTAATAGGAATTCTGATAGGTACGTGTCTCCCTAGCGGACAATCAATGAACTAAGTTCAAACATCGACTGGAACAATTTGCGCTCACGTGTCTCCCTAGGGGACAATCAACGAACTAAGTTCAAACATCGACTGGAACAATTTGCTCTCGCGTGTCGCCCTAGCGGACAATCAACGAACTAAGTTCAAACATCGACTGGAACAATTAGCGCTCACGTGTCTCCCTAGCGAACAATCAACGAACTAAGTTCAAACTTTGACTGGAACAATTTGCGCTCACGTGTCTCCCTAGCGGACAATCAACGAACTAATTTCAAACTTTGACTGGAACAATTTGTGCTCACGTGTCTCCCTAGCGGACAATCAACGAACTAAGTTCAAACTTTTACTGGAACAATTTGCGCTCACGTGTCGAATGGATACTCATTTTTTTATAAATACATTTTTCTATTTAACCCATAGATGGGACCCGAACAGATACTACCACTCCAGGTCAGAGTGGACCAGGGACCAATGGTGATAAAAGGGTGCTCCACATTCCCCAAACATCCAAAACTGGAACCTCACCATCAGATAGAGTTTAACGTCATTCCCAGGACATGTAGACCCTCTGTCACCGCCTTCTAGCACCCATATGATAAAAAGGGGTTGGGGCTTGCCATAAGGGCAATATGGTTGGGGTAATCATATAGGAGCTAGGGCTTGACGTGACCAGCCGATTGATCGGAGGGCGCGTCTCCGACCACCTGTCTAACCTAAGTAAGGGTCAAAATGAGTGTTGCATGTCATGGACTGCTCATCCACCAAGACTCCGTCTTTAAGCATCACGGGTCGCTACCCACGGCCAACAGGTGGTCCAATTGGATGAGTCTTACCCCTCTGCAGAGGTTCAGCATGTCTTGTCCGTATCACTCGGATAGTCTGTGCGATAGGGGGCAGGTGTCAGTACAGCTGCTTCCTTGTGGGGTGCTGTTTCCACGACTTGTTCAAGACTGCACGTAGCATTCTTGTGCATCTTCCATCTAACTTATTCTCAAGGCACCTCGTCGGAACATATTACAATCAAAACAAAAGTTTTACAATATTTTGGCAATGTGAAGCACAATTCGGCAATTCCTAAATAAGGCTACTTTGTGGCTTTCAAATCGCACAAGCAATGCATAACTACATTGGTCACATGATATATATAAGCACTGCAAACGGTTTAGAAGTAAGAACTCCTGCAAGAGCTCATGTGGTTTGATAGACAGGTTGTGACCTTCTGCTGACCTTTTTGGCCATAAAATCATTCACATTCATCTTGAGAGATAAAAAAAAAGTTTTGTAAGTGACTAGGATAAAAAATATAAAATTACAATACCTTTGTAACTAGAAATAGCACTACATAAATATATATTTCTGGGTGAATATGTGCTTAATTGAAGTCATACCTAATTTGAAAATTAATTAGTAGATAATTAATGAATTAGTCGAATATATCATTCATTAATTATCAACTAATTAATTTTCAAATTAGGTATGACTTCAATTAAGCACATATTCTCCCAAAAATTGTCGGTATAGCCATATCAAACAAACTGTTTGCATACTTTCATAGATATATATGTATTTTTTTTTAACTGTTCATATTTGTGCATTTCAAAATGCGTTAAACAGAGAAAAAAATGAGTCACAACCAATCAAAAATGAATAAAACAAAAATGTCTTCGGCATAAAATAACCCAACAACTGTTGACAAGCCGTAAAATATAATAAATGATAAACAAAATACTTAGCAACAAACTATCCGCTCATAAATCATACATACTCACCAAAAAAAGATTAAATAACCCATAAGGGTTGGTGTGCCATAAAACCAAACAAGCAACCAAACCAATACTGTGGTATATCCACGGTTATTGCTAGTTAATATAATTCAATTAGAAAATAATAGATAGGACTAAGAAAAGAAGCAAATAATGGTAATCTAAACATTAGCTACATAAATGAGAGTAACCTCCCTTTGTTAATTTCCCTTTGAAGAAGCCATATGTTTTGGTCGGCCATTTTCATTTCACCGTAATCAATACAACTGCATGTTTTATCACGAAAATATTATAAAATGTGTTCTTAATAACAATTAAGTTCATTTCAAATAATGCGCAAGCACAATTAAGAACACATTTCATGATATTTTCGTGTTAACTGCATGTTTTAACACGAAAATCTCATAAAATGTGTTCTTAATAACAATTAAGTTAATTTCAAATAATGCACAAGCACAATTAAGAACACATTTTATGATATTTTCGTGTTAACTGCATGTTTTAACACGAACATATCATAAAATGTGTTCTTAATAACAATTAAGTTAATTTCAAATAATGCGCAAGAACAATTAAGGACACATTTTAAGATATTTTCGTGTTAAAACATGCTGTTGTATTGATTTGAATAAATTCGTATTTTCAGTGTAGATTTACGATGAAATGAAAATGGCCGACCAAAACATATGGATTACTCAAAGTGAAATAAACAAGGGAAGGTTACTCTCATTTATGTAGCTAATGTTCAGGTTACTCAAATAGTTATTGAAAACATCATTGAAACGAAAAGGAAATTAGTTTAGTTTCTATTGTAAATTTTATTCTTTATAGTTTAAGGGCGGCATTACATTATGCCTTTTGGCAGGAAATAAGCCTTCCTCACTTCCATCTGTCCAATGACCTATTCATTGACTATCTATCAAATTTGACTGTGAAATACTCAAGCCTTGGGGTGTATTTTTATTCATATCCACCCTTGCTTTTATGTTTATTTTTATCTCATTTTTTTCTTCTATTTTTTTCCTTATACCCTCCTACTCTTACTCCTACTCCACCTTCTCGTTTATTAATTCCCATCCATTAACACGTGTCTGCTAAAAAGGCAACCATCTTAAATCCTATGCTAGGATTAGCCGGCTAGAAAATATTTACTATATTTTTCGAACAAATAAATAGCTTGGTTGGTTGATTGGTTAGTCGTTTTTACCGTTGCTGGTTTTTTTCCTTTTTACAAGCAATTATATGGTTGATTGGTTTTTACCGTTGCGTTTTTGCTTTTACCGTTGCGTTTTTGGTTTTACCGTTTTTCTTTTTACAAGCAATTATATGGTTGATTGGTTTTTACCGTTGCTTTTTGGTTTTACCGCTGCGTTTTTGGTTTTACCGTTGCTTTTTTGTTTTCCCGCTGCGTTTTGGTTTTACCGTTGCTTTTTTGGTTTTACCGTTTTTCCTTTTTACAAGCAATTATATGGTTGTTTGGTTTTTTACCGTTGCTTTTTTGGTTTTACCGCTGCGTTTTTGGTTTTACCGTTGCTTTTTTTTTTGTTTTACCGCTGCGTTTTTTGGTTTTACCGTTGCTTTTTTGGTTTTACCGTTCCTTTTACAAGCAATTATATGGTTGTTTGGTTTTTACCGTTGCTTTTTTGGTTTTTACCGCTGCGTTTTTGGTTTTACCGTTGTTTTTTTTTTTTACCGCTGCGTTTTGGTTTTACCGTTGCTTTTTTGGTTTTACCGTTGTACCTTTTTACAAGCAATTATATGGTTTCAAGCAATTAATAACAATAATATTAATTTGAAAACAACTAATCTTCATTTCTCTGAATGTTTGAGATGAGACTTGAAGATTAGTATTATTAGTGTTATTCGGACTATTGTCCCCATCTTCATTGTTATTTGTACAACGTTTCGGTCGATATACCCTCCGGCCTTCTTCAGGTATTTCTTGTCGGACTCGGGAACCTTCTCGGACTCGGGAACTCGCTGTCTGGCTGATACCAGCATTAGGCCACCCCAACTACTTTACTTATATAGTTTCAAGTACTCCTATCCTATAAAAATAATTTGCACACAGACATATGATATAAATATTTTGCAAATAAATATATGGTTTCAAGTATTTTATAAAATACAAATAGATATGTGCACAGTCATCTAGTTTCAAGTATTCCTATTCAATACACAATTGAACCAAAAATCAAGCAAATAATGACAATCAAATGGCAGCAATTATGGGATGAAAATCCCCACAACAAACTCTACAAACTACAGCCCAACTTAAAAGAAAGGACACCTGATCCTAGTAATACCAGAAGAGAAGAAACCACTATCACCCGGCTACGCATTGGCCACACTAGATTAACCCACTCCTTCATTTTAAAAGAAGAACCTCCACCTAAATGTTCATGTGGAAACCGATACACAATAAAAACATATTCTGATTGAATGCACACACCTCTCCGACACTCGAAGAAAGTTCTACAATGTTGACAGCATGGACAAACTATTTGGAAAAATAGATCCAAGAGGATATTAAACTTTTTGAAAAGAACCGGCCTCTTATCAAGGATGTAAGTTCACAAATTTTAGTAAATAACAATAAGCAATTGTTACATGTTATGTGGTGACATAAATTGTTGACAAGACCCTGTAGTTAGTTTGAAATACGTTCGTTGGAGTTAAAAGCGTAGGCGGGTAGATTTCCGTTGGATGACCCCAACTGACCCCCAGAGAGGCACAAATCTCGCGCGCCATGAGAAAAACCTAACTAGTTAGATTTAGTTTCAACCTCAGATTGAAGCAGAGAGCACGTGCCTCTCTCTGCTGGAGTTGTTAACTCCCCGCGCGGAAAAACATGTGCTAGAGGAATAAATCTTGATCAAGGAAAAAATGTCTTGTAGTTTAATTAATTGCATGACTAAAAACAAGTCCCTAGAAGAAGCCCTTAGAAGAAGCAGAAGACCAGACGACAAGATGACGACCAAAGAAGTAGAAGAGGAAACATGGCGACTAGAAGTAGTAAACAAGAAATGAAGTAACAAGTCTCTGTCTGTCTGTCTGTCTGTCTCTCTGTGTGTGTGTGTGTGTTGTGTGTGTGTGTGTCATCCGAGGTCACTCTCTCGATTGTATACCCGATGTGAAAAGTACGATGTCAATGTGGGTATATAACACAATAACCCTAACCACTCTAGGTCAGGGTGGATCTGGGAGTAATGTCAATGAATGGGTAATCCACACTCCAAGCTAGAGTCTCGTCATTAGATTCAGTTTAGTGTCATGAAAATGCCACCCCCCACACTTTTAAGGGGGTGTCTTACAACTCTGCAGGACAGATCTATATAATTATTTGTAAATATGCATTGATGCGTATGTGCGCTGTACACACACGCACATACACACACACACACACACACACACACATACACACACACAATTAACATTTTCTACTATTCATTCTCTATTTCAGACAATTTCCATCTTCCCAGAACTTTTTACTTTTCTTTATAAAGAAATGATTTATTTGCCTTTTGTAATCTTACATGGAATTACATTTTTCGATTAAACCTATTCAGTTGATGGTAATTTGAGAATGCAATATTTAATGAATAAAACAGATAAATGAAAACTTGACAGCCATGTTGGAATTATTTCTACTTCTCTTGTTGACAAAAATCAGTACATTTATATAATCGGCTTAGTGTTCATCGTAATGGAATTTGACGCCTTTTTGTTTGTTTCTTATTTTAACAAATTCCAAAAGTTTTTCATTGAGTGGTGCCTTTAAGAATTTTGATAATGAATATGATACTTTTTTAAAGGTTTAGAGAGATATATATAATAAGGTTTAAGGATTTTTTGGAAGTATATAATACTTTTTAAGAATGATAGGAAGTGTAAAATACTTATTAAAGATTTTAGCAAATATATCATAGATTTTAATGGTTTTGGTGAGTTTATAATACTTTCTACGGTTTTTGGGAAGTATAAAATATCTTTTTAAGGATTTTTGGAAGTATATGACACTTTTAATGATTTTGGGAAAGATATAATACTTTTTAAGGAATTTGAGAAGTATATGATAATTTAAAGGATTTTTTAAATGTATGTGATACTTTTTAAGGCTCCCGGTAATTATGTCATACTTTTTAAGGCTTTTGGAAACTATGTGATACTTTTTAAGGATGTTAGGAAGTATGAAATATTTATTAAAGATTTTAACAAGTATATCATACGTTTTAATGATTTTGGTAAGTTTATAATACTTTTTAAGACTTTTTGGAAGTATAATACTTTTTAGTCTTTTGGGAATTATAAAAAAAAAAACTTTTAAAACTTTCAGGAAGTTTTTGAAGGATTTTTGGATGCATATGAAACTTTTGTGGCTTTTGGAACATATATAATGCTTTGAAGGATTTTATAAACATTATAGTACTTTCAGGACTTTCAGGAAGTTTATAATACATTTTTTAATGATTTGGGGAAGTATATGATAGTTTTTCAGGTTTTGGGAAATTATATGATACGTTTTAAGGCTTTTTGGAATTATGTAATATTTTTAAAGACTTCTGGAAACTATATAATCATTTTTTAATGTTATAGTCACAAAGTTCTGTCAGTTATACACTACGGTAGGTATACCAAAAAAATCGGCTGCTACGAATTTTAAAAACGAATTAAAATTGATTAAATCGATCAGCACCAGTAAAAAAAAAAAAAGCAAAATAATATTACACATGTAATCTATTTTTAATACATTTAAAATGATTTTTTTCGGTCAATTTCGATCAAGATGGCCGATTTTTTTTCCTTAAAATTCGGGTTTACAAAATAAATTGTAACATTCGCGATTGCAAAATAATTATAAAAAATTAGTGAATTATCAGATTTTAATGAAATTTTCAGTATTGATTAATCAATTAATGAATTTTATAATGCATTAGTTATTTTATTTCAAAACTAATTAAGTATTTTTGCTATGATAAATTCTTTCAAAATATGAGCAGCAAAATTTTAAGTTTAAAATGTCATATTATTAGATTCTAAAAAAATATTTTTTAATAACTAGTTTACTTTAGTATCAATCACCCATATTTCTTGGTCGAAAACTGTATTGGTAATTTAGCGCCCCCCTTTTTAAACGGAACAAATATTGATGTATATTGTTTTCTTTTATAGAATAATAGCCAATTAAATAATTATCGAAATGAGTAAAAAAAAAATCTCCAAAAATTATTTTTTAGTTTTTATTTTCATTTTATTTTCCGATTTTCGGCACTTATTTACTACCCGAACAGACTCTTTAAAAATGTTTTTCTTTTATTCCCACCTTCTGTCTTTTATCATTTTATCTATGCAGAAAATAGTATCAATCACATATATACCACCCCGATATTTTGCGCCCCAAAACAAGTGGGGTCAAAGTAAAGTGACCTGAAAAATAAACAGAGAGTTTTTAAATAAAATAACTGAGGCATTATAAAATTCACTTATTGATAAATCAACACTGAGAATTTCATTAAAATCAGATAATTCCCTGATTTTTGGTAATTTTTCAAAAGGGGTTGGGGTCAAAATTGTATTGAAAAAGCACAGATTTTTCGACAAATTGGGTATACCTACACTACGGCCTTTTTCAGGTGCTTGTCGTATTCGGTAATATTCTCATATTCAATTCACGGAGGAGGATGTAAACAGTTCTCTTACCAATGTATACACTGTATTTCACTGCCTAACACAAGAATGGAACTTATAACTACTAGGTAAAATGCATACACTTAGCTAACCGAAAAAGGGTAAGGAGAAGTCAGAGGGAGTTTTTACGTCACTGGTCGGATAGGCAACAACGGTAAGAGATTTCTATTTCTTTAAGGATTTTCACATTTCTTTGAGGATTTTCTATTTCTTTAAAAGTATTCGCTGTTATCCGACATTAAATGTTATTTGTTTTCCTTGTACAGTTTCACGGTGTTTGTTGAATAAACTTAATGACATCAGTAAAGAATCATCATGCTATCCCTTTCTTCGAGACCAGTAGGCAGTAAAAAAAGTGAATCAGATAAAATTAAAAATTAAGAATAATTTATTTTTAATTGCAATGATAAATTATAAAAAAGAAATTAAATTAAATTTCAAATATTGTTTCCGAATTTGCATATGTTGTTTATCTATTTGAATATATAGACACACAAGTGAAATGTGTGTGTGTGTGTGTGTGTGTGTGTGTGTGTGTTGTGTGTGTGTGTGTGTTAGATTATAGATTAATTGTATCTATTATTTTCAGAGTAGTGTAGAATTTGAAAAAGTGAACAGGAAATCGTACCCAGAGACATTATGTCAAATGGGTGTGAGTGATAGGTGATTACCCGCGATCAATGGCTGGGATGGGATAATTTTAGTCATGTGATCAAAAATTCTAGAAGCTAGAAAAATAGTTTGGAATTTAATCAGTTGATTACGAGAAGTTGAGGGGTATACATTCTTTTAGCTTCTAGAACTTTTCGCTCACATGACTGAAATTATCTAACACTAGCCATGTTCTGAAAGTGAGCTCGGGATCATCACCTATTACTCACACCCATTTGATCTAATTTCTCTAAGTACGATTTTTAATTCACTTTTTCAAATTCTACACTACTCTCAAAATAACAGATACAGCTAATCTATTATTAACATCAGTTAACGCTCACCCCCCCCCCGATATATATATATATATATATATGTGTGTGTGTGTATATATATATATATATATATATATATATATATATATTAGCTTCTCCTAGCGGTTATATGAATATATATATATCTTATATACATATATATACATATAAATTGTTTTTTCTTTTGGCCAAATATTATACCAATAGATTATTTTTTGTTGGTACGAATATCTTGGTCTTTTCTTTTTTACCAAAAATTTTTTTCTTCCTGGTTTATGTTTGGTAGTATATTTTTACAATCAAACTCTCTGCCAGTTTTTTCTCTCCGCAAGGATCTACCAACACGCTTGGTATATTATTATATATATATATATATATATATATATATATATATATATATATATATATATATATATATATATATATATATATATATCGGGGGTGCGTGTGAGTGTTAAATGATGTTAATAATAGATTTATATAACTATAGTAACGTCACTATAGTGTTATAATAAGCATTATGATAGATGAACTTTGGTG
The DNA here is from genome assembly GCA_023376005.1 of Doryteuthis pealeii. Taxonomy (NCBI): domain Eukaryota; kingdom Metazoa; phylum Mollusca; class Cephalopoda; order Myopsida; family Loliginidae; genus Doryteuthis; species Doryteuthis pealeii. The sequence goes on along the minus strand of CM042142.1, from coordinate 128,051,390 downwards.
GACTTATCCACCAATTCCACCCAAACATTAAAAAGTTGGCCAGAAAATTAGAAAAGATCAAAAATAAAATTGAGATGTGCCTTTTGTTTAATTCTACATGTATAAATGAAAGAATGCTGCCCAAATACACGCACACACACATATATATATATTCATCAAAAAGTTACTACCACGTTTTCATTGCAGTAGCATAAGTAGTTAATCCAAAAGGGCTCAATATATCTTGTAAAATATAGAGCATTAATAGTTGTAAGTTTGTGAAGTCTTTCTCTGTATGGTACCTTGAACACCGGAACCGTAGTAGAAAGAAAAATCTCTCTCTCTCTCTCTCTATCTCTCTCTCTCTCTATATATATATATATATATATATATATATCTTATTATAATGGAGATTGTGGGTTTTTCTGTCTGCAACCGAAACTATATTACTATACAAGTCACAATTCCCTTTGTTATTTACATCACATTCACCATGAATTTATCCTTATTTAAACCTCAATTATTAATAAAATTGTTTTACATTATTAATACTGTTAACCATATCTACATACTAACAACATGCAATTATATCTATATATACAACAAAATAGCAGTTTACAGTGTGAACGGGAAGGCTAATTTGCATATTAATATTAAAAAATCGAATTTAATAAATATGTGCTTAGTATTATTGATTTCTAACTGTTTGATTTTATTTTAATGAATATAAGCAAAAATCTCTTCAATGTATCTTAAATGAAATCCATTAACAAGATAAAATAACTGTCATTTTATTCTTTACTTCCTCTTATAACTAAATACTTAAATTAGAAAAATAACAATGAAAGACGAGAGTGATGGAGAGTAAGTTTCAGTTGTTCCATTTTTTATTTATACTCCTCTGTTTCAAATATTTTATTATACTCCCTCTGTTTCAAGTCTTTTATCTGTATTCTTATTTAGTTTCATTAGCCTTTCTAATTTAATACAATATTTTATTACATTAAAACTTAAATACTTGCACCCGGAGGGTGCATATATTTGCTAGTATATATATATATATATATATATATATATATATATATATATAATGAATAGAGAATAAATGAGAAAAGTATTGGCATAAAAAGTTGTTCAATGCTAATAAATGCGGATATCAAAAATAATGATATTATGGATATTATAAACTCATCTCCAGATGAGTCAAATGGTTGAGATTTTAAAAGCAGTAGTTTTTTTAGCGTTTATATAAACGTGAAGCGTGTTCACGCGATGGAATGTTATAATGCTAAAGTTTTTTTTGTTGTTTTTTTTAACTGTGGCTTGTTTAGCGTTTATGTGACGTGAAGCGTGTTCACGTGATGGAATGTTATGACACTAAATCTTTTTAAAATCTCAACCATTTGACTCATCTGAAGATTGCGTAAGCATGAAACTTATAGTTATGAGTTAATATCCATAATATCATTATTATTGATTATATATATATATATATATATATATATATTATATATATAGATAGATAGATAGAGAGAGAGAGAGAGAGAGAGAGAGAGAGATTGGTAATTTTTCCGAGATGAAATAAAGGAAAATAAAGTGCTCAATTACAAATGTAAGAGCTTTATTTATTAAATATAACTGTTTATACAAAGGTTTTAGTGAGCATCTACCTAAGGTTTCAGACTTTGCCTTCTTCAGGATACTATTTAATCCCCCTGATGTGTCTGCAAGTTCACATTTTACGGTTATATATTTGTAAACAAAAACCTTTTTTTGTTTACAAATATATAACCGTAAAATATAAACTTGCAGACACATCGGAGGGATTAAATAGTATCCTGAATAAGGCAAAGCCTGAAACCTTAGGTAGATGCTCACTAAAACCTTTGTATAAACAGTTATATTTAATAAATAAATAAATAAATAAATAAATATATATATATATATATATATATATATATATATATATATATATATAGATAGATAGATAGATAGATAGATAGATATTTAAAAAATTGTTTTGGGATGAAACAAAGAAATCACAGTGCTCAACCACAAATTTGTAGGAGCTTTATTTATTTGCTGAATTTTTAAAATATAAAAGTTTTTCATAAGCAACTACCCAGGTTTCAGGTTATTTTACCATCGTCAGGTTGCTCCTGGTATTTCTTTGAAGAGATTTTGTTTTGTTATACCAACACGAAATCTCTTCAAAGAAACACCAGGAGCAGGCTGACGATGGTAAAATAACCTGAAACCTGGGTAGTTGCTTATGAAAAACTTTTATATTTAAAAAATTCAGCAATATATATATATATATTATATATATATATATATATATATATATATATATATATAATCCTGAATGAGACTATTTTTTTTCAGGGATTAATATTTCATTATGCTTAGCTGTTGTGTTGTTTGTGGAGAATTAAAGTTCCAGGTGACTAAGTTCTTTAGAGTGAGGTGTGATTACTCGAGGTTTTTTTTTTTTTTATCCTAGAGCTCTTTGAACCACAAAATCATAAAGTACTTGGGGAATTTTGAATGTGTGTGCGTGTGACGAGATAAGGGGGTGAGGGGGGGTGGAAATGCTTTCGAAATCATGCAATGCACGTCAGTAAGAGACTCAGCCAACAGATGCATTGCCCCAAGGAATCTGATTCAACAAAACACAACAACAGCAACAACAACAACAACAATAATCAGAAATTGCTGACAGCAAAAGGCAATTAAACTTGATCACCAAATAATAAATCAACAGCGAGCACTTGCTCAGAATCCGGTGTCACGTAGTGTAACAGTTGAGATTTGGTATATGATCACGTGATATGACTCAAAAAAGGAATACCAACAAGTGCGTGTTGAAAGAGTAAGGCCTCGTCTTGATCGACAGGAGATGTCAATATCTAAGAGATGTCAAAGCTTTCTAATATATTGCCGCTTTTTTTTTTTTTTTTTTTTTTTTTTTTTTTCGCGGCATATTACCGTTCATTTCAAGAGTGCTTTTTTCTCCCCTGTTAATTCCCGCCCTGCCGGCTGGGGTAGTTTATTACGCAGGCTACACCCCTGTAGAGGCGTAAGCTCCCTCCATCTCCAAAAACGTTACTATAGTGGTTTAATGACTCAAAAATAATCCCTTCTCATCTACGGACTTTAACGGACCATCCCCCTCCTATTAGTTCGTCGATGAGAGGTTTGTCTGTATCCATTTTTTAAGAGCCAATTTATTAATATATCTTATAAGCGTTATGATCATTATCTCAAAGTTCTGTTTGACGCTTATAAGGGAACCTTTCAAAATAGATCCCAGCTGGGTGCCTATTGGTTACTTGGTCCAAAGAATCTGTATACTTATAAAGTACTTTATAGGGGAGTCTGTCCGCAGACATGCGGAAGATGTGACGCAACCATCCCAGTTGTACCAACTTATCAATATCTTATTATAATGGAGATTGTGTGTTTTTCTGTCTGTAACCGAAACTATATTACTACTCAATCATAATTCCTTAGTTATTTACATCACATTCTCATGATTTTATTTAAACCTCAATTATTAATAAATTGTTTACATCATTAAGACTGTTGACCATATCTACATACTAATAATATGCAATTGTATTTATATATACACAAAATATCAGTTTACAGTGTGAACAGGAAGACTACTTTGCATATTGATATTAAAAATTTGATTTTAATAAATATATGTTTAGTATTATATTTCTAATTGTTTGGTTTTATCTTAATGAATATGAGCAAAAATCTCGGGGATAAATCTTAAAATAAATCCATTAACAAGAAGAAATAGCTGTAATATTATTTACTTCCTATTTTGAAAATTTACCAATGAAAGACGGGAGTAATGGAAAATGATGGAAGAGTTAGTTTCAAAGTTGTTCTATTTTTCAATCATACCCCCTCTGTTCCAAATCTTTTTATTTGCATTCTTATTCATTTTCATTTGCCTTTCTAATTTAATATGATATTTTATTATATTAAAACTTAAATACTTGCACCCTACGGAGGGTGCATATATTTGCTAGTACAGTTAATTTAATAAATCTATTATACCAATTCATTAATACTGATTAAAAAGAATTTGTATACTTAATAAGTATAAGTATAATTTGTATACTTAATAGTATACTTATATTTATAATTGTATACTTAATAGTATATATTTGTATTTATGAGATGAGATTTGATATGAATAATTTTGATATTTCAGACTGTGGTCTGGTGGTATTTATGCTGCTTCGCGCCCTCTTGAATGAGGGGTAATGATTTTAGTGCCGAGACCACATTTCAATTTATGAGTAATTGTATAAAGATGACTTATTTTAAAATGATTTTAAAAAAACACCTGAACAGAGCCCAAGGTTACTCTGGCCTGAATATTATGTTTATTCACAATAAAGATGAGGACAATAGTCTGAAATATCAAAATTATTCAAAAGAATTTTCAAAAAGATTATTCAAAAAATGAAATTTATTCAAAAAGAATTAGTTACTACCACTTTGGACAGGATAGACCTGGGCTACGAATGGATAGATAGATAGATAGACAGAAATTGCCATTTATATAGTAGATTAAGATTATTTATATAGTAGATAAAGATATAAGATTATAAAAAGATTATTTATATAGTAGATCAAGGACCTAATGTAACCTAAAATAAGATACATGGTGGTCCTGTCTCCCATTAACAATGGTACATGGGTTTTATATGCCATTAAATATGGTATATGGGATCCTACATATGGGGGCTCATGGGCTAGTGGTTAGAGTCGTGGAAAATGAACTTGTCGATTCGAGTTCAATTCCTAGACGAAGCTGTTGGCATTTCACATAGCGCTAATACCCTTGGGAAAGGTATGAATCCAATTCTCGCTCCAGCTATGGATAAATAGCGGGTAGGCTGGGCTCTTTAACCATGGCTAGGTAACCAGTCTACAAGAAGAAAAACTCTGAATTCAAACCTGTTAATTCCACTTAAGAAATTGACCTTGTGTCGCATCCTGCTCGTGGGGGGGGGGAATATATATATTAGAAGGCGGTGGTTGGTAGTGTTAGTGTCTTGAGTATGACATTAAACTGCCTCTAGTGGTGAAGTTCCAATTATGAATTATATATCATAAGCATGGAAGCGCGTGATGTAATGGTTAAAGTCATGGGAAATGGACTCGTCGCCCCGAGTTCAAATCCAGGATGTGATAATTACATTTCACTTAGCGTTAATACTCTGGGGAAATGTATGAATCCTACTCTCCCTCCAGCTATGGATAAATAGTAGGGCAGACTAGGCTCTTAGCGCTATGGGAAATGCAGACAGCCGGAATTTGAACTCGTCTCACCGGGTCCATTTCCTTCAACGGTAACCATTACACCACGCACCTTCACAAAGCAACAAAAAAAATGACTGACAGTCGAAGTATGTATCGTAGTCTATTATACGAAATGGAAGTAGATCATCATTATTATTATTATCACCAACATTATTATTATCACCATTATTATTATCATTACCATTATTATCACTATTACTATTATTATCACTGTTATCATTTATCATTATTAACATTATTTTATCACTATAATTACTATTATTATTATTACTATTATTATTATCATTAACTATTATTATTATTTAAAAAATTGACCGAGAGATAACTCGTAACTCAGAAAACTCGTCATTTGGGGCACTCGTATGTCAAGACACCATTGTATTTATTGTCTACAGGACTGTGGATATTTTCTTATTCCAATATACAGGATCAAACAGAACCAAAAAGAAATAAGATAACGTTATCAAGTTCATTGTGTTCAATGTTCATAAGACTTTATAGACTTAGTAATTCCCTGTGAATTGAAATTATGAGTCACTTTCATAATGAATCCATCAGAGAATAACATTCATGTTTCGGATGTCCTCTCCTCCTTTTCTTCTCACAAAACAAAACGAAAAGACAGAGCTTAAATATGTTAATGGAGGCAAATGCTTTTAGCCGTGAAAAAAAGAGAACATTTACGACATTTTTATGTCAGAAAATAACCATAAATCTTTTTACATCTTTTTTTTTATGCTTTGAGTAAAAGAATAAATAAATAAAATCCCTTACAGAAAAACTAGTGTAATACGATGCTTTTAATAAACAGCCACACAACATAGACAAGTTTGTGAAGTAGCAGTGAAGTTCGAACTTATTAATTTGGAATCACTTATCATCTTAATGTCTATACATAGAATCATATGATTATGCAATTCAGAATATATATAATAATAATAATAATAATAATAATAATAATAATAAAATAATAATAAATTTTTTTTTCAAAAAATGAAAAAGAATTAGAAACCCTGGTACAAACTATTAGAATATATAGCCAAGATATAGCGATGGAATTTGGAATTGAAAAATGTGCTATGCTAGTAATGAAACAGGGTGAAAGAAAATTAATGAATGGAATACAACTGCCAGGAAACTATAAAAATCACTTGATGAAAATGAAAGCTACAAATACTTAGGAATTTTAGAAGCGGACAATATCATGCAAACAGAAATGAAAGGAAAAGTTAAAAAAAGAATATTTCAGGAGAACTAGAAAACTTCTAGAAACCAAACTTAACAGCAGAAATCTGATTAAAGGAATCAATACCTGGGCTGTCCCCATTATAAGATACTCAGGACCGTTCTTAAAATGGACAAAAGAAGAACTCCGACAGATTGACCAAAGGACGAGAAAATTAATGATCATACACAAGGCTCTCCACCCTAGAGAAGATAGAGATAGATTGTATGTGTCAAGAAAGGAAGGGGAAGAGGTCTTGCCAACATAGAGGACTGCGTAGAAACCACAATCCAACAACTTGAGTGACTACACAAGAAAAGCAAAGACAAACTACTTATGGCGGCCAACAATAGTAGAAGCGACAGATGGACAAACAGAAAAACAACAAAGACTAAAAACAAAAATGGGAAGAAAAACAATTATATGGACGCTTCAAACGACAAATTGGAGAGGTTGCACACGAAAAGATTTGGACGTGGTTAAGAAAAGGAAACCTTAAAAGAGAAACTGAATCACTAATAATTGCTGCACATAATAATGCCATAAGGACAAACTATATCAAAGCAAAAATTGATAAGACCCAACAAAATAGTAAATACAGATTATGCGGTAATAGAGATGAGACTGTAAACTATGTACTCTGCGAATGTAGAAAAAAGGACAACGGTAGTACAAAACTAGGCACGACTGGGTTGGGAAGGTGATTCACTGGGAATTATGCAAAAAATTAAATTTTGACCATACAAAAAAATGGTATATGCATAAACCAGAATCTGTTCTTGAGAACGAAACACATACAATTCTCTGGGACATTGAAATAAAAACGGATCACCTTATCCCAGCAAGAAGTCCAGACCTAGTGTTGATAAACAAAAAAGAAAGAACTTGTCAACTGGTGGATTTTGCAGTTCCAGCAGATCACAGCTAAAGGAAAATGAAAAAAAATGGACAAATATCTGGACCTTGCCAGAGAACTGAAAAAGTTATGGAATATGAAAGTCAAAGTGATACCAATTGTAGTTGGTGCACTTGGAACGGTCCCAAAAGGATTGGAAAAGGGTTTGGAAAGTTTGGAAACCAGAGGAAGGATTGAAACCATTCAGAACACTGCACTGCTGCAATCTGCCAGAATACTCAGAAGAGTCCTGGAGATCTGAGGGGACTTGCTGTCACTCAGACGCCAGTTAAAGACCATCAGCTAATGCTGATGTGAAAACTCAAAAGGAGTAAATAATAATAATAATAATTCTCTGGGACTTCGAGATAACGACGGATCACCCTATCCCAACCAGGAGACCAGACCTACTATTGATTAACAAAAAAAAAAAAGAAAAGAGAACGTGTCAACTGGTGGACTTTGCGGTCCCAGCAGATCACAGGGTGAAGCTGAAGGAAAATGAAAATATGGACAAATACCTGGACCTTGCCAGAGAATTGAAAAAGCTGTGGAATATGAGAGTGAAAGTGATACTAATTCTAGTTGGTGCACTTGGAACGGTCCCAATAAACTTGGAAAAAAGACTGGAGGATCTGGAAATCAGAGGAGTATTAGAGATCATCCAGACTACTGCACTGGTGCAATCGGCTAGAATACTCAAAAGAGTCCTGGAGACCTGAGGAGACTTGTTGTCACTCAGACTCCAGTGAAGTACCATCTGCTAAAGCTGATGTGAAAAACTCAAAAGGAGTGAAAATAATAATACGTCTTCTGTAGCCTAACTTAGATATACATGCTCTATCAATGATATTGAACACTCTCTAATTATAAATGTATGTTTATATATATATATATATATATATATATATATATATATATATATATAAAGTTAACCGACTGACCCCATAAAAACAAAAGCACCATGCCCTACACACCTACCCCACCCAACTTTCTCTCTTCACTCACCCATTTACCTTTTCACTATAAAAGCAGAATGTACAAGTACTTATGTATGTCAATAAAGTTTCGAAAAAGCTTCATACAATGAAGCGAAATATCAACTGTCTGTGTTGTTGTTCCCACACTTTCCTCTATTCTCAACCACATTTTATCGGATTAAATCAAATCCTTCGCTCCTCATATATATATATAGTGAGGGAGTCTATCCGCTTTTATCGAGTGCCAGACCAAGGAAATTGTTTTTGCTGGGTGAGTGCCACATCTACCATCAGCTCCCCACTTTACCGCACAGATCAGATTATCCAATCTATGCTACTAATGCGCTTAGTTAGCGGGAACTGATATCGAACCAGAAACCTTGTGATTCCTTGATATTGATTTTGATAACAGAGTTTGCTATATTTATTAGTAAAGAGTTCTCAATATCATTAATAAAGCATGTATGTATAAGTTATTTTGCAAAGAAAAACATTATTGCAGTCATCTCGGGCACCTCATGTGTAATGGTTAGCAGGCTAGATTTGCAAACCATTGTTAGTGAGTTCGATTCTCACTGGGTGCCGCATACTTCTGGCCTTGTGCCACATCTAAGCTAAGTTTAGTAAATAATTATTGTAGTCCTCTCTACAGGAAAGTGTTGAGCAAATATCATGACATTCCGATCATCATCATCATCATCATCATCATCATCATGTCACGCAATTAGCATGGATATCCATGACAATCTCTCGCCAGCCTTCCCTATCATCATTGTCCCAGGGAGGTCCTCTGCACAGCATCCAGTATCCTCTCACAGTTGGTCAATGTAGGTCCTTGGTGGCGCCCACAGGAGAACGTCGCTTATGAGTTCGTCCTTGCTCCTCCAGCAGTGTCCAGATGTTCAAGGGCGCACGCAGCTCCCATCTAGCTTATTCTCAAGGCGCCTCGTTAGGGTCCCGGTGGTGCAGCCAAACAGTAGCACTGATACAACCACAGCTTGGAAGAATTGTCGTTTTAACTTGTCAGTGAGATCGGATTTCCATATGACTGATAATCTGTTTATAGCCGACCAATGCCTTTCCTATTCGGGTATTTACATCGCTTCAAGCGATGTTAATTCCGATTATGAAATATTAAAATGACTGTGAACATAGAGAACAAGAATATTCACAAATCGGCTTTTCACCTAATTCAAATGATTATTAGTTACTTGAAACGAACTAATTGCTGACTTCTGCATCAAATAACCAACAAGGGTTGAGATGCCGTAAAACTAGCCAACCAAATTAAAACGATTGAAGAATGTAAGTTGCGTCAAGCGCCCTGCCGACTCAATCTGCGCAGTAAGTCTGGTGGGGATTTCGGAATAAAATATGATCTAAAGAAAATCGAAGTCTTGGGTTATTTATCCAAAAACTACCAATGACCCAGGGCTTCTGATAGATGAGAAATCCCCAATAGAAGACCCGACATGAAGTCCCCAAGACAAGTTCCAGACGCTACAAGAAGAACATAAGATACCAGAAGAAGATAAGAGAGTATACAACACTATATCACCATCCCACTCGATTGGTTGGCAGTGGTTTCTGGTGGATTTTCTGATTGACGCTACCGCCAAGTGTAAAGTTCATGCAGTTATACAATTTTAAAAGCAAAATACATTAAAACGATTGAAATAGATCGCTAATTAGCAGATTTGTATGGTGAATTGTGCAATGGACGTCAAAAAGGTCCGAAAGTGGTCTAGGGAGTATGCAACGACAAAAAGGATCAACGCTTCCTCAACGATGTGGCGGCGGGACGCATGACATGGTCATAATTTGAAAATGCAACCAGCCTCGTCCAAGGTTTGAACCCGGTTCGCAGAGTCCATTTCCTACGGTGATAACCATTACACCATCTTGTCTCTACAAGTCGCTAACCAAGTACAACTATAGAAAATGTAAATTTTTATTTCTAAATATTTTGGAAACCTTACATTTGGAATAGCACATGTATATCTTTTTAGATTATACAAAAAGTTTGATTTATTTTCATTATAAATCTTGGTTTGGTTTGTTTTGTTTTACCTCAGTGGGTCATTTAATGCCGATAAAGTTTTGAAATAAATCAATTCTTAATGGATAATACAATTTTTTTATAAATACATTTTTCTATTTAACCCATAGATGGGACCCTAACAGGTACTACCACTCCGGGTCAGAGTGGACCAGGTAGCAATGGTGATGAAGGGGTGCTCCACATTCCACAAACCTCCAAAATTGGAACCTCACCATCAGATAGAGTTTAACGTCATTCCCAGGACATGTAGACCCGCAGCCACCGCCTAGCACCCATATGATAAAAAGGGGTTGGGGCTTGCCATAAGGGCAATAGGGTCGGGAAAATCATTTAGGTGCTAGGGCTTGACGTGACCAGCCGATTGATCGGGGGGGCCTCTCCGACCGGCCGTCTAGCCCAAGATAGGGCCAAAGTGGAGTATTTCAAGTCATGAACTGCTCATCCACCTGGGCTCTATCCTTAAGCATCACGGGTCGCCAACCACGGCCAACAGGTGGCCCTATTGGGGGAGTCTTACCATTCTGCAGAGGTGCAGTCGGTGCAGTCTAACGCCCCAGCCGACATGGCGGCATTATAAATCTAACATTAAACTTGGCCATTAAACTTGGCCATTAAACTTTAATAGTCCTAATTGAAAAACATTTTGTAATGAAGGATGTCACTAATATGAAAGCTAATAGGTGATATTCTCCAACGTAATATCTTTGACTTTATTTACAAATTCAATGTATGATTAAATGTGCTTGGGTGCACATATTGTGTGAGCACTTCTCTTGGATGCCTGTGGTCATATACAGAATTGTTATTAGAAAATACTTTAAACCCGTTCGACAACATCCAGTGGTGTGGTTTCAGTCCTGGAGTTATGGGGAGTGCGGAGGTTATACCTACATTACCTTTTTTTCACATTGACCTGGATTGGTAGTACCTGTTATAGTCACACATGTGGGTTAAATAGATAAGTTTAAGACCATGTTTAAAATTATTTAAAACTAAATTAGTATTACACTGCAGTTCATATTTAGTTACGATATAATTTGATATTATAGCATGGTTTGCTGGTCTCGGGTTTTGAATTGAGAATTGGCTTTCTCTTAGACTGGTTGCCAATCAAGACCATAGATAGCCTTATGTGCTCTACCAAAAAAAAAGTTCATACTGTGTCGTTTCTTCCTAGAAAAAAAGACCGCTTCATCATGGTGTAATCGTTAGCAAGCTAGTCTCACAAATCCATTACTACTGAATAGCGAGTTTGATCCTTGCTGGATGCTCCGTACTTGTAACCTTGTGTCACATCCTACTTGTGGCAAATGGGTTAAGTAAATATCTACTACCGATCCTATGATAGTTGTAACTTTTTCTTATAAAGTTCATATAAAAAAATTAGTTTAGTTTGGTTTGGTTTGGTTTTACGGCATATCAACCTCAGTGGGTCATTTAATGCCGATAAAGTTTTGAAATAAATCAATTCTTAATGGATAATACAATTTTTTTATAAATACATTTTTCTATTTAACCCATAGATGGGACCCTAACAGGTACTACCACTCCGGAGCAGGGAGCAATGGTGATGAAGGGGTGCTCCACATTCCCCAAACCTCCAAAACTGGAACCTCACCATCAGATAGAGTTTAACGTCATTCCCAAGACATGTAGACCCTCAGTTACGCCTTCTAACACCCATATGATAAAAAAAGGAGTTGGGGCTTGCTATAAGTGCAATAGGCTTGGGGCAATCATATAGGTGATAGGGCTTGACGTGACCAGCCGATTGATCGGAGGGGCCTCTCCGACCGCCCGTCTAGCACAAGATAGGGCCAAAGTGGAGTATTGCAAGTCATGAACTGCTCATCCACCTGGGCTCTATCCTTAAGCATCACGGGTCACCACCCACGGCCAACAGGTGGCCCCATTGGGGGAGTCTTACCCCTCTGCAGAGGTGCAGTCGGTGCATTCTAACGCCCCAGCCGACAGGGAGGGAAAAATTAGTGTAATGGCCTTTTTTTCTAGGAAGAAACGACACAGTATGAACTCCAACGAGGTAAGAGCTCCCAGAAAAGGATTTCCTGTGTATTTCACTAAAATGTATCAGGTGGTGAGGCTCCAGTTCTAGAGATTTGAGAAATATGGAATCACCTTGGTTGGTTGGTTGGTTGGTGGTTAGGTTATACGGCATGTCAACCCTTGTTGGGTTATTTTATGCCGAAAATGTTTTGTTTTATTTTTTCTTGATGGGCGTTCAAATTTTTTAAACACATTTTTAAAACTCATTTTTTTAGTTAACCCATAGATGGGACCTTAACAAGTACTACCACTCCCGGTCAGAGTGGACTTGGGAGTGATGGTGATGAAAGGGCACTCTACACTCCCCAAAGCTCCAGAATTGGAACTTCAAAATTAGATGCAGTTTAGTGTGATACGTAGACTCTTAGAACATTGATATCGAGACTAAGTTTTTACTCATTTAAAATGATTGTTAATACATTAACCCTTAAAACATCAATTTCACAACTATGATAATCTTCATAAAATGACTGCTATTTACACAGTAGCATTGCAACCAACAAAGCCTTCATCAGATGATGACTCTGGGTTCAGGCATGGTTTCGGGGCCGAAGCATCATTACCACTAACCCAGAGCGCCCCAGCAGTATCTCACAATACCACCAGACTTTGTCGGTTTGATGTCACATTGTAGGATTGCCATATAGTCCAAGTTTAATCCAAGTTTAGTCAAAAAATGCCAAGGTTGAGTTGGCAATAAATCCTCGGCATCCGACTTTGATAGAAAATACATCCGTTATTCATCCATTTCTGGCGCATTGTTCTCGTAAATCTTCATATTTTTCCAACTTACGCTGATGTGCTCAGTCAAGATTTTCCTCGAAAGGAACTGTTAATTCAACGATGAAAACTTTTTTTAATGAAGTGTTTAAAATTATTGTGAAGATACAATAATACAATATTGATATTGAGACTAAGTATGAAATATTTACCTGTTTAAGATTATTGTTCCGCCCTGTCGGCTGGGGCGTTAGAATGCACCGACTGCACCTCTGCAGAGGGGTAAGACTCCCCCAATGGGGCCACCTGTTGGCCGTGGGTGGCGACCCGTGATGCTTAAGGATAGAACCCAGGTGGATGAGCAGTTCATGATTTGCAATACTCCACTTTGGCCCTATCTTGGGCTAGACGGCCGGTCGGAGAGGCCCCCTCCGATCAATCGGCTGGTCATGTCAAGCCCTAGCACCTATATGATTTTTCCCAACCCTATTGCCCTTATGGCAAGCCCCACCCCTTTTTATCATATGGATGCTAGAAGGCGGTGGCTGCGGGTCTATATGTCCTGGGAATGACGTTAAACTCTATCTGATGGTGAGGTTCCAGGTTTTGGAAATGTGGAACACCCCATTCATCACCATTGCTCCCTGGTCTACTTTGACCCGGAGTGGTAGTACCTGTTAGGGTCCCATCTATGGGTTAAATAGAAAAATGTATTTATAAAAAAATTGTATTATCCATTAAGAATTGATTTATTTCAAAACTTTATCGGCATTAAATGACCCACTGAGGTTGATATGCCGTAAAACAAAACAAAACAAACAAACATAAGATTATTGTTAATACATTGACTCTTAAAATATTGATATTGGGACTAAGTGTGAAATATTTACCCGTTTAAGATTATTGTTAATAAAACATTGATATTGAAACTAAGTATTTACGTGTTTGCCTGTTTAAATTGACTATTAATAACTTGACGCTCAAAACATTGATACGAGAACTATGAAATGTTTACCTGTTAAAATGATTAATATGTTGACCCTTAAAATACTGACATTATAGCTAAGTATGAAATATTTACCAATTTAAAATCATTGTTAATACATTGGCCCTTAAAACATAGATAGTGTAACTAGTTATGAAGAGTGTACCTGTTTCAAATGGTTGTTAATATATTACACTTGAAAAGTAATTTGAATTAATGACTAGCAGGACCTGAGGATATACGACAGTATGATAATTTAATTATTACAACGTTTGATATGTTTACTTAAGAGCTATTGCCAAATAGTTCATTATGTAAAAAATGTATAATAATCTTGATTTCTCTCTCTCTCTCTCTCTCTCTCTCTCTCTCTCTCTCTCTCTCTCTCTCTCTCTCTCTCTCTCTCTCTCTCTCTCTCACACACACACACACACACACACACACACACTTTTTTCTTTCTTTCCTTCTTTTTATCATTTTATCATGTTCGATTGAAACAAATTAACGTTGTCGTTTCCTCACTCTATCTTTCTCCTATTCTCTTTCTTTCTTTCTTTCTTTCTTTCTTTATCATATTTTTTCTGTGTAGCATGTCCTTTTCTTCTCATTCTTTCTTTACAATAAAAATGGAATGGTCCATTATTTAGCAGAGGTGACGAAACTCATAAGAAATAAGAATTCGGTGGATAAGCGATACCAGATAATCAGTATTTACATTTTCGCATTTCATCGTGGACGATTTGGACGGTCTCATTTTTGACCAGAGGGTGTTGCAAGATGATAACGATTGGAAGATTAAGGAATAAGCGTATAGATAGATAGATAGATAGATAGATAGATAAAAAATAGTTAACTTGTGATAATGTGAAGAAGAATGTTTGTTTTTCCAATCAATTATCTTCAGAAACTTTTGAAAACCCATATTTAATGTCAGACGGGCCCCTCGCGTGTAATTTAGACTCGCAGGCCATTGGGTGCTATTCGCAGAATTCCGTCCCGGTCTCCTGCCTTAAAAAACGCTAGCCGGTGATAGCTGAAAAAACGTAAATGTGATATTTTACTCCCTGCAGTTTGTTTTTTTTTCAACAAGTAAATGTAAATATTTTAACCCTTTGTCGATAAAAACGGCTTTCAATCCACTAAAAAAATATCTTAGTTTTTTACGTATTTTCATTTTTCTTTTTTCAATTACAAATAAAAAAAATTAAAACATTTTTTCGGTATTTTTATTTTATTTTAATATATTTATTTCCAACAATCAATTACAAATAAAAATCAAAAATATTTAGATATTCCTTTTTTATTTTAACTAAAAACAAGACATTAAACAAACATAAATAAAAAAAATTTGAATATCTAGATATTCTTTTATTATTTTAACTAAAAACAACCGCTAAGGACTTCATTCGTAGCTGTTGGTTTTAGTTAAAATAAAAATGAAAAGAATATCTAAATATTTTGATTTTTTAATTGATTTTAATTTTAAAAAAATGAAAATACCGAAAAAATAAAGATATTTTTTTTTGCGGATTGAAGGCGTTTTTATCGACAAATTATTTTTTTATGGTTTGAGGGCGTTAAAAGTAAGCCATATTTTTATCGACAAGAAAATGTAAATATTTAGCCCCCCCTCCCCTAAAATATTTTAAAGAGGGGAAGGGTTAAAATATTTACGTTTACTTGTCGAAAAAAGACTGGAGGGAGTAAAATATCGCATTTACGTTTTTTCAGCTATCACTGCCTAGCGTTTTTTTTTTAGGCAGGAGGCCGGGACGGAATTCTGCGAATAGTACCGACTCACTGGACGCCCCATATTTCTGGCCTTGTGCCAAATCTAAGCTAAACTAAGTAAATAAGTATTTAAATTCAGATCAATACCTAAATTCATGACATTTTTAAACTGCTATGCGTTTTTAAAACATCACCTGTTTGTTTACTGGGGCATCACTATGTCAACTTGCTCTCTTCAGTCAACTGGTGATAATTTTAAACAACATTTTTTTTTAATTTTCAAATAAAGGACAATGATTTTTTTGTAAATCTTCTCACACTATGCAGCTGGGTTTTTTTAATCACGTATATAATTTTGTAAAAAAAAAAATATCTCGGTTAGTTTTTTGGTTGGCTGGTTTTACGACATGTCAATCCTCATTGGGTTATTTTATGCCAAAGTCAATTTAATAGTTATGGTCTCCAATCATACATAAGTTAAGAGAAAGGAAATGAATCCGACGGTATAAGTATAGATATATGAAAACGCACAATGCTGTTAAAGTGAAAATATTTTATATCATATTCATAGCTAATATTGAACAATATTTCGATTTATAAAAATCATCTTCAGAGCTTGTTTTTTATTCCGGACTCATCGAGAGAGAAGACGAAAATAATTTGAATTCAAAACGAAAACATTGAACATTTCATGATATTGAATAATAATATTAGCTATGAATATGATATAAAATATTTTCACTTTAACAGCATTGTATGTTTTCATATCCTTTATCTATACTATATATATATATATATATATATATATATATATATATATATATATATATATATCAACCCCTCCGCACGAGCAGGATGCGACACACGGTCAATTTCTTAAGCGGAGTTCAACAGGTTCGTATTTAGAGTTTTCCTTCTCCTAGACCGGTTGCCTAACCAAGGTTAAAGAGCCCAGTCTGCCCTACTATTTATCCACAGCTGCTGGGAGAGTATGATTCATACTTTTCCAAGGGTAATAGCGCTAAGTGAAATGCAATTACCACGTCCAGGATTTGAACTCGGGGCGACGAGTCCATTTCCCACGACCCCACCAACAATTGTAACTCGAATATCAGTTTACAGAAAAATAATAGGAAAAATCACAACGAGAATCACGGATAGGGTAAAAGGTTTACTAAGCAACGATAGAAGGTGAAAAGAGAAATTAGCAATTGCTATGTTGAATTAAGTCCCGTGATATCTCGTTGTTTCTCTTTCAACGTTTCGTCAGACATAATTAATGTGAAAAACAAACGATTTCATTCTCCTTGTATATATATATATATATATATATACCAACCCCTCTGCACGAGTAGGATGTGACACAAGGTCAATGTCTTAAGTGGAGTTCAGGTTTGAATTCAGAGTTTTCCTTCTCCTAGACCGGGTTAGCTCAGTCGGTAGAGCGTTCGGCTAGAAACCACAAGTTTCCTAGGTCGATACCGGTCCTCGCCAACTCAGCGTATGAGTAGCACAGGGATGTGTGCGGTAAAGTAAGGAGCTGATGGTAGGTATGGCGCTCCCCTTCATATGCTAAAACAATCTCCTTGGTCCAGCGCTATTGAAAAGGAGATAGACTCCCTCGCTGACTGGTTGATACTGACTTTAGGCCGCCCCGTCGACTTTACTTTACTTTTTAGACCGGTTGCCTAACCAAGGTTAAAGAGCCCAGTCTGCCCTACTATGTATCCATAGCTGGAGGGAGAGTAGGATTCATACCAATTCCCAACGGTATTAGCACTAAGTGAAATGCAATTACCACGTCCAGGATTTGAACTCGGTGCGACGAGTCCATTTCCCATGACTTTAACCGTTATACCACGCGCTTCCTACTCCTTCATTCTCCTTATATAAGTACTGTCTGATATCATTTATTGGAAAAACCGATGATTCCATTCTCATTATTTAGGTACTATATGACACATTTGAAGATATGCGTATCAGATAGGATCGCAACCGTGTAAAAATAAGCATCTTCAGTACGTCATCAAGTTCAAAAATGACTTTTTGTAGTCATCAGTTAAGTGGCAATTTATATGCAATTCGTCAAGGTTACGTTACTTGCCCTCGGCGAGTGTTACTTTATCACGAAATTATAATAAATTCATCGCTGCTATTGTTGTTTCACACTTAATAACTCATTACATCAGTAGTAAAGGGTTGACTTCACGAGAGATCAAGTGACAGCCCGCTTCGCCACTGCTACAGCAATTTCCCCAGTCTAGGGATTATTTCTCTAACTTGCTACGGTTCTTCCGTTAGGCGCTTGGTGGCGTTGTGACCGGTAACATAAAAGGCAATTTCTTTTGGATCCCCCACACTTTCAGAGGTAACACACCTGTTGTGTCTCCTGTCCATGGGGAATGGGAGCTTGATACATGTGAAGTTGATGAAAAATATTTCTATGAATTTGTTGATACACATGAAGTTAATGAAAAATCTAGCAAAAATTATTTCTACAAACTAAGTGCGTTGGGCATGTCATTAAACTGCATCTATTGAAGTTCCAATTTTGGGACTCTGTGGAGTGTGGAGTACCCCTTCATTGCCATTACTCCCAGGCCCAGCCTTATCCGGAGTGGTATTATCTGTTGGTGTTCCATCTATAGGTCAAAACAGATCTTTTGTATTCTGGGTATAACACTAAACAACACCTACTGCTGTGGTTTCAATGTTGGAGTTTTAAACTCATTTTTTATCTATTGAACCAATAGATCGTACCCTAAGAGGTACTACCATTACGGATAAGGGTGGACCTGGGATTAATGGCGCTAAAGGGTACTCCACATTACCCAAAGTTCCAGAATTGGAACGTCATTTGATGCAGTTTAACGTCCAACCGAGGACAGTAAGACCCTCAACCACCGCCTTCTAATACATATATGATAAAAAGGGTTGAGGTTTGCCATAAGGGCAATAGGGTTGGAACAATCTGATAGGGATTGATGTGACTAACCGATTGATTGGAGGGGACCTCTCCGACCGTCCGTCTAGCCTAAGTAAGGGCCAAAATGGAGTGTTACGGGTCATGGATTGCTCAGCCATCAGGATTCCGTCCTTAAACATTACGTGTTGCCACCAATGGCAATTGGGGGTGGGTCTTAACCCTCTGCAGACGTACAGTCAGTGTATTCTACAGTCCCAGCTTGGTAATCGCATCAACTGGTCTTCCCAGGGACTCTTGTGGAATGGCAAAAATACATTTTCGTCTTCTTCCTTCAAGTTCTTCGAAATTCTTTGGTTTTGTAGGGTAGAATTTTTCCTTCAAAAAAAAAATGTTGCATACAGTAGATCTTTGGGGAATTCTATTGGTGTGTGATTTGATTTTTTCAATCCAATGCTTTATCTTTAGACATCGTATTTTAGACTTTCCCGTAACTAAAGTATCAATATGTTATTTTGTGCATATACTTATTAGGGTCTAATCTATGAGTCAAATCTATTTGTTCAATCATTTACTCATTATTATTATTATTTGTTACTTGAAACCATTGCGTCCCAGCGTGGTTTAATGGTTAGCAAGAAAATATCGCACATCCATCGTTACTGAATTCAACCCTCTTTTGATGGCCTTGCGTCACATCCTAAAATAACAATTGTTTCTTGTGCATTATGCAATAACCGATTATTATTTTTTAGAATTTTCTTTTTCTTTTTCTTTTAAACTGGAATAGAAGTTATACAACGCGTCTTGCATTTACTTTGTGAAAATATTCAAGCAAGATAACCAATATTCAGTGATAAAACGGCCTTCCGTACATTCTAGGAAGCAAACATTGTCATTCAACAATAAAAAATTCCAAATTCTCTTAAAATACTAATATATCTCAGTTGCGTTTAATTTTGCGTTAATTGGATTTCTAAAATTCAGCGTTATCTATAATAATAATGAAATTTATTGTGTACCACAACTCATCAAAATCTCATGTCTAGTACACAGAATAATGTATTAGTGTCAGGAACATGAATAGCGTACAGTAATAATATTCTTGTATGTGTGCTTGTGCGTGCATATGTGTGTGGAGAGGGTTATCAGGTATAGTGTTGGCAAACTACAGGAAGCATGGAGGCTTTGAAAGATGCAGTGTTTCGGCAGCAGACAACGGACGCAGGCAGCTTATTCCATGCCTCGGCAATTCTGAGTGTGAAAAAATGTTTCCGAAAGTCATGAGTGCTATGCTGTTTTCTGACTTTGTAGGCATGCCCACGTGTGTTAGAGACATGGAGATCAAAATTATATTAAAAGATTAGTGAAAAATTGGATTCGTATACAAAAACAATAATAGATTTTTAAACATTAAAAAATGAAAATTGTTTAATCACATAAAAGAATTAAATTCTCTTAAAAATTTAATTTCTTAAAAAAATTTTTCTTGTCAGCTCAATAGAATATGAGAATATATTGATTAAAAAGGCTAATAAAAGTTTTCAAAGGATAATATTATGACATTTTTTAGCATTTTTTATTTCAGAATTCATGGAATCTTTACTAAAAAAAAATCATCGGTAAAAATTTGTAAAATCTTCTGATATAATTATTCAGACTCTTATCTTTATAGAAAAAAAATCGCATGAACGAAGTGTTTTCTTTTTAGATTTCTTAAAAGTAAATGGGTCAACCTCGTAAAAAAATATTTTTCCTAATATATTTTATGAAAAACCTATTTTAAACATAAACTGATCTAAAGGTTAATAAGTATCGAAATTTTCGTTAAAATTTAACTCTTAATTGATTTTTCATAGATTTTTTTAAAAGTCTGTAAGCGTAACTTGTATTTAGCCACGTTAAAGTTCTATTTATTTTATGGTGCGAAAATGTAAACATTGTTTTCGTTCATAATTTTCGTTATTTTCGTAAGCTAAAAAAAAAAAAAAAAATTAAAAAATCAGCAAGTTTTATTTTTAATGTTTCCTCTTTTAAATAGTCCAAAAATGTTGACGATACTTTTATTCAAGTTTCATTGTTAAATATAATGGGGAGGGGGATTTTACACATTGAATTGGAGGTCCCTAAAAAAACAGAAGTTTCTGTGACATCTAAATATTTTGGAGACCTTACTTTTGGGATTTTTACGTAAGGGCCGGGTTAGCTCAGTCGATAGAGCGTTCGGCTAGAAACCACAAGGTTCCTGGTTCGATACCGGCCCTCGCCAACTCAGCGTATGAGTAGCACATGGATCTGTGCTGTAAAGTAAGGAGCTGATGGTAGGTGTTGGGCTCCACCTCAGACGCTAAAATAATCTCCTTAGTCTAGCGCTAGTTTGGCTGATACCGACATTAGGCCGCCCCGACGACTTTACTTACTTTTGGGATTACACTCGTAAATACATAGCTCATTAGTCAGCCGAGAAGACGTGTTTTATTTGGAAGAAAAATTATCCCAAGATTCTATTATGCCCAATGCCGTGTTATTAATGGATAAGACAACCAATCACCGCAGGCTTCAAAGGTAGACTGTCAAGATGACTCACGTTGGCCAGTAGCTAAAGAAGAAAAAAATCTCCTTTTAAAAAAAAACTTATCTTATTGGCCAACAAGTACGTTTTTTATATTTAGAAATATTTAGACAAATATTTGTAATAAAAAAAAAAGGAAGAAAAAAAAAACAGAGACGTGTGAGACAGAAAGTAAATAAAAGAAATTCATTACGATACACTAGGTACCACTAAAATAAGTCATGTGATCAGTTTAGGCCATAGTATAGAAAGAAACGTAAATGTTTTGAAACATTTTTTAATCTCGCAAAAAGAAATAACGAACATAAAGAATTGTTTCAAAGAAAAACTGTTAATTCAAAGATCAAATTATCCGATTGGGGAAAAATAACTCATCGTTATCGTAAAAAATGAGTAAAACAGTCCGTTTATTTACAACACTTTGGTGATATTTTTTAGCAGAATTCTGTATTGATGGTTCTTTTACTAAAAAAAAACTCTCGGATTGAAACTTATAAAAATCTTCTGATATAACTATTCAGACTTTTATCTTTATGGAAAAAAAATAAAAATCGTTTTTTGTCGGTTCATTTGTTCGTATTTCATAAAATAAAATAGGGGGGGATAAACCTCGTAAAAAATATTTTCCCCAATATATTAAAAGAATAAACCAATTTCAGACATATTTTCATTAAAAGGTAAGTAATTCTGGAAATTTTCGGGAAAATCGGACCATTATTTAATTTTTCATAGAATTTTTAAAAAAGCCTCTCGTCATAACTTGTTTTTGCCTACGTTAAATTTCAATTGATTTAACGGTGAAAAAATGTAAACATTCTTTTTTGTTTCTAATCTTTATGGTTTCCGTAAGCTGAAAAATCTTTTTTTTAATTATCAAGAGTTTATGTAACGGATCTTCTTTCGAATGGACAAAACTTTTTAAAGATAATATTAACCTTTATGTAAGTTTTATTGTGTTAAATATAATAGGGGTAAATTTCACAGGGAAAATTGGTGGTACCTAATACAAATCAATTCGTTTTGAGTTGATATATTCTGTTTTGTTTTTTTAGAATTTGAGCCAGGGAACTTGGGTTGGGTTTATTTACTAGCAAAGAAATATACACGTCTGAATAAGAGAAAGTATAAAAGTAAAAAATAAATAAATTCACTCTCCATTGCCCAGTTAGACAAATGGCGTAATGGATATAAGTGTTAAGTTAATACAGTTCTAAGTGACCTAATCATCTGGAGGTTACAGGTTCAATCCTGACTACAGACGAAAATAACATCAAATAATAAACATAGTTTAACACTTGTACCCGATCAATGGTTAACAGAATCATTAAATAAAGGGTTCGGTGAATGCTCTCGATTATGACATGAAGGCTCTCGAGTTTGATAAGAAGGTTCCAGGGTTCAACAAGAAACACCTGAAGAAGGCCGGAGGTCACATTAGCCGAAATATTGTGTATATGAAAATAAAGATGAGGACAACAGTCCGAAATTTCTCTGAATGTTTGAGATGAGACTTGATGATTAATATTATCTGCATTATTCGGACTATTGTCCTCATCTTTACTTTTTATATTGTAGTTTTAGATAATCCTAGCAGTATATATAGTATATATATATATATATATATATATATATATATAAATTATTTTCTTTTGGCTAAGTGTTATAGTATTAACCGATTATTTTCGGTTGGTATGAACCTCTTGGTTTTTTTCTTTTTTTCATTTTTTCCCCAGGTGATGTTTGGTAGTATATTTTTACAATCAAACTATTTGCCAGGTTTTTTCTTACTGCAAGGGTTTACCAATAAGTTTGGTATATAATATATATATATATATGGTATTTGTGGAAAATGTGACTTACCGGTGAAAATCGCCACAGTGGTTAGTTGATGTAAGTTTCACAATGATAAGACAGCGGTATAACAAATATAAAGTGCTCAATACGTGAGTAGAGCAAATTTATTATAATAATGGTACACAGTAATGACCTACTCGAGTTTCGCCATAAGGATCTTGAGGTTTAAATCCACTGAATTAATCAAGATATTGATTAATTGCAGTCAATTGCACATGGGTCACAAAAAAATACACACGTGCAATCGAATGCAATTAATCAATATCTTGATTAATCCAGTGGATTTAAACCTGAAGATCCTTATGGTGAAACTCGAGTAGGTCATTACTGTGTACCATTATTATAATATATATATAATATATATATATATACCAACCACTTTGCATGAGCAGAATGTGACACAAGGTCAATTTCTTAAGTGACAGTTTTAAATTCAGTTTTCCTTCTCCTAGATTGGTTACTTAGTCAAGGTTAAAGAGCCCAGTCTGCCCTACTATTTACCTATAGATAGAGGGAGAATAGTTGGATGCATACCTTTCCTGAGGGTATTAGTGCTATATGAAAAAATCAAACAGCCTTATCCAGGATTTGAACTCAAGTCAGCGAGTCCATTTCCTATGACTCTAACCGTTACACCACAATAGTTTGTTGATAAATAGTTTAGTTTGGTTTGGTTTTATAAACTGGTAGAAATAATTTTCATTAACTCAATGTGTATCAATACATTAGTAAAAATTATTTCATTAACATTATGTGTACTAGCAAAATAAAAAGACACCCTCCGGGCGATGTAAAAATAATTTTTTGAAAGATATTCCCTGAGGGGATGGGAGCTGAAAATTCAATGTCATAGAGTGTGTACCATAAGTATGTAAAATCATCAAATTTGTTAAAGGATTAAAAAAAAGAAAGAAAGAAAGAAAGACAATTTGAAATGGAAACAGTTCCTATAACTTTAAATATTATATTAGAATAAAACAATCTATATATAAATATATAACGCCGGGCATCTATTTATTGAAACAATGAGGATTGTCTAACGTTGCATGCTCACATTTTGAGTATATTTATTCTATGTTATGACGTTGGATTATGTGTTGGGTAATGTGATGCAGTGACGCAGTTTTTGTTACAGACAAAAACTGGAAGCGAATCTCCATTATTAATGGATAAACAAATTGGTAGAAATAATTTTCATTAACTCAATGTGTATTAATACATTAGTAGAAATTATTTCCTTATCTTTATGTGTATAAAAAAAGTTGGTAGAAATAATTTTTATTGATTTTATGTGTATTAATAAATTAGAAGAAATAACTTCATGTGTATTGATATAAATTAGTTGTTTTTATTAACTTCATGTATATATTAATAAACTAATAGAAATAATTTTCATTAACTTCAAATAGTTTGTAGGAAAATATTTCGGTTATTTCCTATAAGTCTAACATGATCAAAGGGGAACCACTCTTGACTGATAAATTATTTATTTATTTTCCCATTAAAGTAACCCTAAACCCACACCCTAATCCTAACCCTAACCCCATCTTCTTTTTTCCTAGTAGATCAATAGATAAATAAATAATTTATCAGTCAAGAGTGGTTCCCCTTTGATCATGTTAGACTTATAGGAAATAACCAATATTTCCTTTTAGTTTAGTTTTAGAAACTGGTAGAAATAATCTATTAGTTTCATGTATATTAATAAACAAGGATAAACAAATTTTATGTTAGATTTTTCATTAAGTTCATGTGTATTAATAAATTGGTAGAAATAATTTTCTTTAACTTCATGTGTATTAATAAATTGGTAGAAATAATTTTCATTAACTTTATGTGTATTAATAAATTGGTAGAAATAATTTTCATTAACTTCCTGTGTATTAATAAACTGGTGGTTGACCCTCAGCCACTGCCTTTAAGCACCTATATGATAAAGGGGATTGGGTGTTTGCCATAAGAGCAATTTGAAGAATACGGTCAGGACAATCATATAGATGCTAGGGATTGACATGACCAGCCAATTGATCAGATGGTACCACTCTGACCGTTCAAGTAAGGGCCGAAGTGGAGTGTTGTGTGTCACAAGACCACTTAATATCTGGGTCACAGACAGCTCAGCTACCACAATCCTGTCCTCAGACATTACAGGTTGCAACCCACAATAAACAGCTGGACCCATTCTTAGGGTTGGGGGTCTTACACCTTGCAGAGGTGCAGTCAGTATATTCTTCAGTCCCAGACAACATGTGGCATGAATATTTGAAAACATAACTGTATGCAAATTATTAGTATTAGATAAAAGTATTTGAAAAAAAAATATGTGTGCAAATTATTAGCATTAGATAGGAATACTTGAAAAAACATAGTTGTATGCAGATTATTAGTACTAACAAAATAAAAAACACCCTCCGGGCGATGTAAAAATAGATTTTTGAAACATATTGCCTGAGGGGCGGGAGTAAAAAATTCAATGTCAGCGAGTTTGTACCCTAAGTAAATAAAATCATCAAATTCATTAAAGGATTAAAAAATAAAACAATTTTGAAATGTAAACTTAAAATATGTATTAAAATAAAACAAACTATATATAGATATATAATACCAGTCATGTATTTATTAAAACTTGTTTTAAAAAAACCCAATGAGGACTGTCTAATGTTGCATGTTCAAATTTTGAGTGTATTTATTCTATGTTATGACGATTTTGGGTAATGTGACGTAAGCAGTGTCGTAGTTTTTGTTACAGACAAAAACCGGAAGCGAATCTCCATTAATACTTGAAACCATTTACTGAACATACAGGAACATTTAAACATATCCAAAAAAGTTGTTCCTTAGCGGGAAAAAGCCCGCTCATCAAAAGAATTATCAGTCTTAAATAAACAGAATTACATCAAACTATATATATATATGGTTATTTCCTATAAATCTAACATGATCAAAGGGAACCACTCTTGACTGATAAATTATTTATTTATTTATTGATCTACTAGGAAAAAAGAAGATGGGGTAAGGGTTAAGGTTAGGGTTTAGGGTTAGGATTTAGGGTTAGGGTTAGGGTTAGGGTTTAGGGTTAGTTTAATGGGAAAATAAATAAATAATTTTCTCAGTCAAGAGCGGTTCCCATTTGATCATGATAAACTTATAGGAAATAACCATAAATATTTACCAACCCCTCCGCACAAGCAGGATGCGACACAAGGTCAATTTCTTAAGTGGAGTTTCACAGGTTTGAATTCAGAGTTTTCCCTCTCCTAGACTGGTAACCTAGCCATGGTTAAAGAGTCCAGTCTGCCCTGCTATTTGCCCATAGCTGGAGGGAGAATTAGATTCATACCTTTCCCAAGGTATTGGTGCTATGTTAAATGCCAACATCTTGGTTCAGGAATTGAACTCACGTTGACGAGTCCATTTCCTATGACTCTAACCATTAGACCACGCGCCTACATTATATAAAACTATATAACTGTGTGAAAATTACTAATATTTGATAGGAATACTTGAAACCATAAAACAATTATTACCATTATTTTACTTCTTGTGGGTTTTTCACATCAGTTTTAACTAATGGCATTTCACTGGAGACTGGTTGACAACAAGTCTCCTCAGGTCTCCAGGACTCTCCCGACTATTCTAATCGATCTCGACAATGCTATGGTCTGGATAGTCTTATCTGATTTCTAATTTCTCCCACCTCTTTTCCAAGTCTTTAGAGACTGTTCCAAGTGCTCCAACTACTACTGGTATCATCATCACCTTCATGTTCCACAGCTTTTTCAGTTATCTGGTTAGATCCATGAATCTATTTTATCAATTTCTTCCATTTTCACTTTGTGGTCCACTGGAACAACAAACCCCTCTACATGACTATTTCTCTTTTTCCTGTTAACACAACGTCTGGCCTTCTTGTTGAAATTGTATCCCAGAATCCTAGAGAGTTTTATACCATTTGTTAATATGGTGAAATTGATTAATCATAAATATTGTATGGTCAAATATCAAATTATATTTTGCACAATTCCCAGTGGATCACACTTCCCCACCAGTCATACCTACTCTTGTATTCCTTTGGTGCAAGTTTGCTTCATTCACTTATGTGATTTTTTCATGTCTGGTATTGCATAACCTACACTTTCTATTCTGTTGCAATATTATCAACTTTACCTTCGATATATTTGGTCATGGTGAAAATTTAAAGTGCCAATTTCATATGATTTTCTGATAGATTTCGATGCGTAGAATAACATAGTAAAAGATGATTGAATTATGTTGAGAATTTACGGAGATATGGGGCTTCAAATATGCTCCCAAAATGCCCTTTTTCAGGCATTATTAGTCTACCTATTTTCGTGAAAATTTAAGTTGTCGAATTTATTGTCTTTTCTTATAGATTCTGATGCGTAGAATTAATTAATGCAGAAAAAGTGCTCAATTCTGAGATTTAGTTGAATTTTGAGGCCTGATAATACCCCTGATAGTGCCTGAAAATGACCAATTTCATGAAAATTTAACGTGCTGATTTTATATGATTTTCATGGTATTTTTTTGTGCTGCTATTATAAGTGATTCTATTTTTCTCACGATGTTTCCCTTACTTAGCCATATCTATGTCATCTTATGTGCAATTTCCCCAGTTTATTGCTTGCTGGAGAAATTTCATTTATTATTGATCTTTCACTGGAGTTTGAATGACAAGTCTCTTCAGGTCTCCAGGACTCTCCTGGGTATTCCAGCTTATTTCAACAATGCTGTTATCTGTATAGTCTCAATTCTTCCTCTGATTTCCAGTTCATCTAATCTTTCTTTTAAGCTTTTGGGGACCATTCCAAGTGACCCAACTACTATTGGTATCACTTTCACCTTCATATTCCACAGTTTGTTCTACCTTTTTCTTTTCTTTCATCTTCACCCTGTGATTTGCTGGAACTGCAGAATCTACCAGTTGACAAGTTCTCTTTTTTTTGTTAATCAATACTAGGTCTGGTCTTCTGGTTGGGATAAGGTGATCCGTCTTTATCTCAAAGTCCCAGAGAAATTTATGCATTTCATTCTCAAGATTATTATTATTATTATCATTATTATTATTATTATTTCACTCCATTCGAATTTTCCCCACCTACCGTAGTCGGTGGTTCACTGGAGGCTGATTGACAGCAAGTCTCCAGGACTCTTCTGAGTATTCCAGCCGATCTCAATAATGCTGTAGTCTGGATGGTCTCGATTCTTCCTCTGATTTCCAATTCATCCAGACTCTTTTCAAGACCCTGGGGATCATTTCAAGGGCTTCTATTACAATTGGTATGACCTTCACCCTCATGTTCCACAGTTTTCTCAGTTCTCTGGCAAGGTTTAAGTATTTGTCTATCTTTTCGCTGTCTTTCATTTTCAGTCGGCAAAATCCATGTGATGACAAATTTTCCTATTCTTGTCAATCTGTTGTTGTTGTTTTTAAATAGAAATATCTATTTGAAGCCATATAATTGTTTAGAAATTATTACTATTAAATTGGTTGGTTGGGTTTTATGAAATGTCAACCTTTGTTGGGTTATTTTATGCCAAAGACATTTTGTTTTATTCATTCTTGTTGGGTATTCAATTTTTTTTATCAAACTTAATTTTTTAAACACATTTTTAATATTCATTATTTTAACAACTTAAACCATAGATTGAACCCTAACAGATACTACCACTCCGGGTCAGGGTGGAACTGGGAGTAATGGTGATAAAGGGGTACTCCACATCCTCCAGAGTTCCAGAATTGGAACTTCACTACTAGATGCAGTTTAACTCTGGGTCAGAGTGGACCTGGGAGTAATGGCAATGAAGGGGTACTCCACATCCTCCAGAGTTCCAGAATTGGAACCTCACCATTAGATGAAGTTTAACTCTGGATCAGAGTGGACCTGGGAGTAATGGCAATGAAGGGGTACTCCACATCCTCCAGAGTTCCAGAATTGTTAGATGCAGTCTGGGTCAGAGTGGACCTGGGAGTAATGGCAATGAAGGGGTACTCCACATCCTCCAGAGTTCCAGAATTGGAACCTCACCATTAGATGAAGTTTAACTCTGGGTCAGAGTGGACCTGGGAGTAATGGCAATGAAGGTACTCCACATCCTCAGAGTTCCAGAATTGGAACCTCACCATTAGATGAAGTTTAACTCTGGGTCAGAGTGGACCTGGGAGTAATGGCAATGAAGGGGTACTCCACATCCTCCAGAGTTCCAGAATTGGAACCTCACCATTAGATGAAGTTTAACTCTGGGTCAGAGTGGACCTGGGAGTAATGGCAATGAAGGGGTACTCCACACTCCCCAGAGCTCCAGAATTGGAACTTCACCACTAGATACAGTTTAACGTCATAACCAGGACACTAAGACCTTCAGCCACTGTCTTCTATCTGACTGGGCTCATTGGGAGGAGGTACCTATCTGCAGTGGTGCAGTCGGTATATTCTACAGCCACAGCCGACAGGGCAGACTGTAAGATAGGAATATTTGAAATCATATAACTGTGTATAATTTATATGTATTACAAATAGTTACCCGAATCTACTATCATTTATAAAGGATTATTATAATCAATTACTAAAAATTATATAATTGCTTGCAAAGAAAAATAAAACTGACTTAATAACACAGTATGATAAAAATTGAAAATATTATAAATATTTTATCTATAATTCATATATCTATTAATAATGGAGATTCGTTTCCGGTTTTTGTCTGTAACAAATACTATGTCACTGCTTACATCACATTACCCAAAATCGTCATAACATAGAATAAATACACTACATGCAACATTAGACAGTCCTCATTGTTTTTTTAAAACAAGTTTTAATAAATACATGACTGGTATTATATATCTATATATAGTTTGTTTTATTTTAATACATATTTAAAGTTTACATTTCAAATTGTTTTATTTTTTAATCCTTTAATGAATTTGATGATTTTACTACTTAGGGTACAAACTCGCTGATATTGAATTTTTAACTCCCACCCCTCAGGCAATATGTTTCAAAAATCTATTTTTACATCGACCGGAGGGTGTTTTTTATTTTGCTAGTATTCGTAATTAAAATATCATAAATATCCGATTTAAATTTCTTTTTAGTATTTCCAAAGGGTTTAAGAGGAGATTAAATGAATAAAATTGTATAATCATATATATATATATATATATATATATATATATATATATATATATATATATATATATATTTATGTAATCATATATATTTTAGTGGTAGTATGAAATTTACAAATATATCTTTTTCAGATTATTTTAAATAAAACCGACGCTTTAGGTTTTTTTATTTATTATTTTCTGTAATTAAATTTTTGTAATAGAAAGTGTCACAGTCGACTCATTCATTCAAAAAAAATTTATAAAATAATTTTAATTTCCTCATTTTATGACTAAAAAATAGTTTAAAACTTGTATTCCCCTGTTGTTTTTAACAAGGGAGACTACTCTTCAAAAGTTTTAATTGGTTGATTTCTCTTGTATCATGAGGGGGGGGAACAAAATTATTTCAGTCCTCACAAATGGTAACACATCCGGTAATCTGAACATTAGCTACATAAATTAAAGTAACCTCCCGGTAATCTTCAATTTGTTCCTCGTAAATCCTACTATAAAATGAACCCTTATTTTATGTCTGTATTTTTGCAATAAATGTTTTTAAATATGTTTGCAATAAATGTTTGTAAATAAAGAAAATATATTCAGTATCGTAAAATAACGGGTGCAAGAAAAAATAAAATATTTATTGCAAAAACACGGACATAAAATGAAGGTTCAGTTTATTTTATGGTAGGAATTTACGAGGAACAAGTTAAGGATTACCACCTCCCCTTGTTTATTTCACTTTGAGGAAGACGTGTGTTTTGTTTTGTTTTGTAAAAACACGGATTTTTCGATAATTTTGGTATACCTATATTTTTCTAATATACAGGTACTCTCATAGAAATATTAACATCTTTTTTTAAATCGATTTAAAAATGTTAACACCCTTATATGAATAACTTTGATATATTTTCAAACAGTCTCCACATGTTCACCATCCCTGTCAACATATGCTTTGAATCACCAACAGGTGATTTTAAAAAAAGATTTTAATATTTCTATGAGAGTACCTGTATATTAAAAATGTATAAGTATACCCAATTTGTCGAAAATTACGTGTTTTTACAAAACAAAACACACGGCTTCCTCAAAGTGAAAGAAACAAGGGGAGGTCACTCTCATTTATGTAGCTAATGTTCAGATTACCACACATCCTACCTAGAATACACCTGGGCATCCGATTGTAGAGTAATGTTTGCAACCAAGTCACGCAGATCCATTACTACTGAATAGCGAGTTCGATCCTCACTGGGTGCTCCGTACTTTTGACCTTGTATCACATCTTACCCGTGTAGAACGGTTTTGATAAATAAATCGAGTGTTTCCATTGTCGTGTAATGGTTAGCAAACTAGTCTCGCAGATCCATCCTTGCTGAATAACTCATACTTGCGATCTTATGTCACATGCCACGCTTGTATAATGGGTTGGTTAAATACCAACTCTTAGATGTCCCATCATTGTATAATAATTAACAAGCTAGTCTCACATCTTATTATAATGGAGATTGTGTGTTTGTTTGTCTGTAACCGAAACTATATCACTACTCAAGTCACTATCCATTTAGTTATTATACATCACATTATCCATGAATCATTTTTATTCAAGCCTCAATTATTAATAAAATTGTTTTTAATCATTAATACTGATGGCCATATCTACGTACTAATAACATGCAATTGAATTTATATGTACAGCAAATAGCTGTTTACAGTGTGAACGGCAAGCCTAATTTGCATATTGATATTTAAAATTTGATTTTAATAAATATGTGCTTTGTATTGTTGATTTCTAATTATTTGATTTTATCTTAATGGATATGAGCAAAAATCTCGGAGATTAATCTAAAAAGAAATCAATTAACAAAAAGAAATAACTGTAATTTTATTCTTTACTTCCTATTTTAACTAAATAGTTAAATTAGAAAAGTCTAGCAAGGAAAGACGGGGGTGATGGAAGAGTAAGCTTCAGCTGTTTTATTTTTCGATTATACCCCTCTCTGTTTCAAATCATTTTATCTGCATTCTTATTTAGTTTCTTTAGACTTTCTAATTTAATATAATATCATATTTTATGACATTAATACTTGCACCCGGAGGGTGCATATATTTGCTAGTATCCATTATTACTGAATAGCGAGTTCGATCCTCACTGGATACCACCATACTTATCTTACCCATAGAGAACGGGTTGCCTAAATACATACTTC
The DNA here is from genome assembly GCA_023376005.1 of Doryteuthis pealeii. Lineage (NCBI taxonomy): Eukaryota > Metazoa > Mollusca > Cephalopoda > Myopsida > Loliginidae > Doryteuthis > Doryteuthis pealeii. The sequence goes on along the minus strand of CM042142.1, from coordinate 128,018,709 downwards.
TTGGCGTATCGTCGACGTGTGACAGTTAGAAAGTTAGTTTCGCAGATCTATTACTACCGAATAGCGAGTTGAATCACCTCTAGAAACCATAAAACTCTGTACAAATTATTAGTACTAGTACAAAATAAAAAACACCCTCTGGGCGATGTAAAAATAGATTTTTGAAACATATTGCCTGAGGTGTGTGAGTAAAAAAAATCAATGTCAGCGAGTCTGTACCCTATGTAAGTAAAATCATCAAATTCATTAAAAGATTAAAAAATAAAACAATTTGAAATGTAAATTTAAAATATGTATTAAAATAAAACAAACTATATATAGATATATAATACCAGTCATGTATTTATTAAAACTTGTTTTAAAAAACAATGAGGACTAATGTTGCATGTTCAAACGTTGAGTGTATTTATTCTATGTTATGACGATTTTGGGTAATGTGACGTAAGCAGTGACGCAATTTTTTTTACAGACAAAAACCGGAAGCGAATCTCCATTATTAATAGATTAGGAATATTTAAAACCATATAACTGCGCAAATTATAAGTATTAGATAAGAATACATGAAACCATAAAACGATTATTATTTTTTAAATGTTTACCATACCAGCATTAGCAGTTGTTTTTTTTTTCACCGGAGTCTGATTGACAGCAAGTCTCATCGGGTCTCGAGGCTCTTCTCTGTATTGTAGCCGATCTTAACAATGTTGTTCTCTGGATAGTCTCAATTCTTCCTCTGATTTCCAATTCCTCCAGTCTGTTTTCCAAACGCTTGGCGACCATTCCGAGGACACCAACTACTACTGGCAATACCTTCACCGGACCATATGACCTTTAGGCACCCCTTTCGCGATCTCGACTCGTGGGGACACTTTTCTCATTTAACCGTCAAAATCCGGTTAATTGTTAGGGGTTAGGGTTAAGGTTTAGGGTTAGTTTTATAATTAAAATAAAAAACAAACTCTAAAAATCATCTGTTAACAATTAACTGGATTTAGACGGTGTAAATGGAAAAAATGTCCCCACGAATCTAGATCGCAAAAGGGGTGCCTAAAGGTCATATGGTCCCCTTCAACCTCAGTTATATCAGTTCTCTGTTACGGTCTAAGTATTTGTCTATTTTTCCGTTTTCTTTTATTTTCACTCAGTGGCCTGCCAGGACGATGAAATCCTCCAGATAACAAGCTCTCTTCTTGTTAATCAACACTAGGTCAGGTCATCTGACCGGCATTAGGTGAATCCGTTTGTATCTTAAAATCCGAGAAAAATTTGATGCGTCTCATTCTGTAGGACGGTTCCCGGTTTATACATATACCATTAAGTAACATGGTGAAAATTGAATTTCTTGCACAATTCCTTATTATTATTATTATTATTATTATGGCATCCTTCCGTCTACGAGAGACGATGGCGTAGTGTCAAAGTTTTTTTTTCTTTGAACTACATAGCCTGGGCGGGTTCGCATGGAGGATAAGCTGTTGCCCATGCAGTAAATCCTCCCTCTCCACAATGCCACTGTGATCCAAAGGAAAGGTAAGGTACCAATGCGGTTTAGCAATGGTAGTGTCGCAGGAGTTAATGGGTAGCACTGGATTCAGCATCACACCACCTTTAGGGACTCCGGCTCCTGATTTGTTTTCGGGGTTTACTCCCCTAGCCTTTCGTTGATAAGAAAGCAAGTAGAAATCAAAGCTTTATCAATGTATTTTCTTCTAACATTTCAAGGAAACGATTTTGAATTATGTAAAAATTATTATTATTATTATTATTATTATTAGTTTTTCACACCAGCGTTAGCTGATGGTCTTTCATTGGAATCTGAATGACAACAAGACCCCTCAGGTCTGTAGGACTCTCCCGAGTATTCCAGCTGATTTCAACAATGATATTGTCTGGGTGGTCTCAATTCTTCCACTGATTTCCAGTTCCTCTAGTCTTTTTTCTAAGCTTTGGGGACCATTCCAAGTGCCCCAACTACTATTGGTAACACTTTCACCCTCATATTCCACAGTTTTCCCATTCTCTTGTGAGGTCTAGGTATTTGTTTATCTTTTCGTTTTCTTTCATCTTCACCCTGTGATCTGCTGGAGCTGTAAAATCTACTAGTTGACAAGTTCTCTTTTTTTTTTTGTTAATCAATATTATTAATATTTACTCTTTTTGAGTTTTCACATCAGCGTTAGCTGATGATCTTTCACTGGAGTGACAGCAAGTCTCCTCAAGTCTCCAAGACTCTTCTGAGTATTCTGGCAGATTGCAGCAGTGCAGTGTTCTGAATGGTTTCAATCCTTCCTCTGATTTCCAAACTTTCCAAACCCTTTTCCAATCCTTTTGGTGCCGTTCCAAGTGCACCAACTACAATTCGTATCACTTTCACTTTCATATTCCCTAACTTTTTCAGTTCTCTGGCAAGGTCCAGATATTTGTCCATTTTTTCATTTCCCTTTAGCTTCACCCTGTGATCTGCTGGAACTGCAAAATCTACCAGTTGACAAGTTCTTTCTTTTTTGTTAATCAACACCAGGTCTGGTCTTCTTGCTGGGATAAGGTGATCCGTTTTTATTTCAAAGTCCCAGAGAATTTTATGCGGCGTTTCGTTCTCAAGAACAGATTCTGGTTTATGCAAATACCATTTTGTTGTATGGTCAAAATTTAATTTTTAATTTTAATCAATATTATTATAATCAATATTTAATTAATCAATATTATTATTATATTATTATTATTATTATTAGTAGTAGTAGTAGTAGTAGTAGTAGTAGTAGTAGTAGTAGTAGTATATCATTCCTTGCGAGCAGTAGTAATTTGAAATTACATAACTACTTGAAAATTATTAGTATTAAATAAGGATACTTGAAAACATCAAATTATTTTCACTCATTTTGAGTTTTTCACATCAGCGTTAGCTGATGGTATTTCACTGGAGTCTGAGTGACAACAAGTCTCCACGGGTCTCCAGGACTCTTCTGAGTATTCTAGCTGATTGCAGCAGTGCAGTAGTCTGGATGATCTCAATTCTTCCTCTGATTTCCCGATCCTCCAGTCTTTTTTCCAAGTTTATTGGGACCGTTCCAAGTGCACCAACTACAATTGGTATCACTTTCACTCTCATATTCCACAGCTTTTTCAATTTTCTGGCAAGGGATTATCATCATCATCATCATCATCAGTAGTAGTAGTAGTAGTAGTAATAAGTTGAAACTACACAGCCACTTGAAAATTATTGGTATTAAATAAGGATACTTGAAAACATCAACTTATTATTATTATTATTATTATTATTATATTATTATTATTATTATTTACATCTCTTGAGTTTTCACATCAGCGTTAGCTGATGGTCTTTTCACTGAAGTTATTATTATTATTATTATTATTAAATGGTTATAGTTACTTGAAACCAAATCATTTCTATAGAGAATACTTAATTAAATCTATAATTGTTTACAATGATAATATTATTAAAGCACTTGAAACCATAAAATTGTTTGCAAAAAAAAAAAAAAAAAAAAAAAGATGGCTTTAGCATTAAGTAATCCAACAGATATAGACATGCTGTGAAACTAACAAACCAACCAATCAAATGTTTAGTTTACATACTTAGTGACACACATGGTAATATTTAAGTATACTAAAAGAAATGTGTGCTCTTCATTAGTAAAAAAGGCGTTCTAGTCGAAATAATAACCATATTGCTGCTAGACGTAATAATCAAACATACCGTATTTGACGGCTATAAGACGCACGGGCATAAAGACGCACCTCCATGTCAGATTCAGGAAAAAAAAGTTTGTTAGTGTATTTAAGCATATATTGTTGAAACAGTCTAGCTGTGTATTACACAAGCGAAAACATAGCTGATAAAAAGCAATTTGGCAGTAGAAGCAAGCAATAAGCATAATTTAGGATAGGTAAAAGTACTGAGCGTATACTGGGTTAGTGAGCATCATAGAGAAGATTAGCCTAGGCCCACGGGAGTCTCAAACTTCACCTACGATGTATAAGACGCAGGGCAATTTTTAACCAAAATTTTGGGGGAAATTGCCTCCTATATGCCGTCAAATACGGTATTTAAGCATCTTTAGTTTCTTGGTTTCTTTTCTTAATGACATCAAAATATTGCAAGTCTTCTCACTTATACTACCTTTCTTTCTCTTTTTGGATTTTACGGCATGTAAACCCTTGTGGGGTTATTTTATGCCGAAGACGTTTCGTTCTATTCATGTTTGATGGGTATTGAAAAATTATTTTTTCAAAGTATTTTTTTTCAACTCAATTTTTTAAACACATTTTTGCTAACTCATTTTCTTCTATTCAACCCATGATGGGACCCTAACATGTACTACCACTCTAGACGCAGGGTGGGCCAGTAAGAGTGATGAAGGGGTACTCCACACTCTCCAGAACTCTAAAATTGGAACTTCACCATTAGATACAGTTTAACTCTGGGTCAACATGTGGACCTGGGAGTAATGGCAAAGAAGGGACTCCAACTCCCAGAGCTCCAGAATTGGAACTCTACCATTAGATACAGTTTAACTCTGGGTCAGAGTGGACCTGGGAGTAATGCAATGAAGGGGTACTCCACACTCCCCAGAACTCTAAAATTGGAACTTTACCATTAGATACAGTTTAACGTCGATACCTAGGACACTGATCCCTCAGCCACCGCCTTCTAGCACATATATGATTAAAAGGTTTTGGGAGTTTGCCATAAGGCAATTATATAGGTGCAATGGATTGACGTGACCAGACCTCTTGATTGGGGGGGGGGCTCCCCGAACTCCAGCATAAGTAAGGGCAAAGTGGAGTGTTGATGTCCATGGAGTGCTCACTACCAGAATTCATTCCTAAGATCACGGGTTGCCATCCACGGCCAACAGGTGTCCCATGGTTTAGCTCTGTCGGTAGAGCGTTCGGCTTGAAACCAAAGGTTCCTGGTTCGATACCGGCCTTCGGCAACTCAGCGTTTGAGTAGCACAGGGATCTGTGCGGTAAAGTAAGGGGCTGATGGTAGATAACAATATTAGAAAAGAGTAGAAAGAGAGAGTCAGTGAGTGCGAGGAAGCGTAACGCTCAATTTATTTCAATGCGAACATAATGAAAAAGAAGGAAAGAAAGAAAAAAAGAGTGAAAAGAGTTTAATCAAGATTATTATACTTTTTACATATTGACCTATTTAGCGATAGCTTTTAAGTAAATTTATCAAACGTCGTAATAATTAAATTATCACACAGTGGTATAGAGGGACCGGTTTAGCTCACGGTAGAGGTTCGGCTAGGAATCACAAGGTTCCTGGTTTGATACCGGCCCTCAGCAACTCAGGTATGAGTAGCACAGGGAGGTTCAAACTTCACCTACGATGTATAAGACGCAGGGCAATTTTTGAGTCAAAAGTTTGGAAAAAAAAGTGCGTCCTATATGCTGTCAAATACGGTAAGTATATCTGTGTACAACAGGGTATACCGGTATACTCTATACTATACGAGCAACGTCGATTTTTAAAAGAAAGGGCTTGCAACATTCAGATGCGGGGGTCACAATCACAGAAAGAAATACAGAATCTTGATTCATCCCTGAAAATAACCTGGTTCCATTGATCAACACACCAATTTTGATGATCTCTAGATCATATTGAACCCTTACGTTTCTGTTTAGATCAGTGGTTCTCACCGGGCCCTATGGACCCCCAGGGACATATAACATTTTTTGGGACCCGGGCAAGTAAAATGTATTTAACTATAAAATACATTGGGATTTTTAAACAACGAATGGTTATGGGGGTGGGGGGTCCACCAGAGTAAAATAGGATTAAAAAGGGGGTCAATTGGTAAATAAAAGGTTGAGAAACATTTGTTTAGATGTTAGTAGTGGTTTGAAATCGATATCCTGCTGTCATATCCGAGCTGATGGGGTCTCCGGGGTGTTGTGGATCGATAAACTGCTAAATCAGTTTTATTCCAGGCTTTTGAAATTTCACATCATTGCCAAATCGATTAGAAATAAGGATCATATTCAGTTGACGTTCATCTCGAACAAATGTCTTGGGTTTGGAAATGCAGTTGGGCTGTTTTAAACGAGTTCGTATTTTTATCTTCAAGATGGCAGACTGAGAGAGACTGGGCAGATATCTCATTTTGAGTCTCGCTAGCTTTTCAGAATGTTTGAATGACTGCATTTTGTTTACTAACTTAATATATATTGTCAGAAGTATTAGGTTAATTGTCGATTTAGCTCAGTCGGTAGAGCGTCAGCAATAAGAACCACAAGGTTCCGGATTCGATACCGGCCCTCGCCAACTCAGCGTATGAGTAGCACAGTGATTGTGCGTTAAATTGAGGCGCTTTTGAAATGCAAGGTCAAAATCCCTGTTCATAGCGCCATATAAAGTACGGAAGACGTGGTCAGCAGATTAAACGTCGGCCAATGGATTGCTTAACAGTTCGTTATTTTATATTAATTCTCTCAAGGGCAGATCAATCTATTTAGACTACACACAGGGTGAGATCCCTCTACTTTTATACAATTGTCTTGGGTTTGGAAATGCAGTTGGGCTGTTTTAAACAAGTTCGTATTTTTATCTTCAAGATGTCAAACAGAGAGAGACTGGACAGATATCTCGTTTTGAGTCTCGCTAGCTTTTCAGAATGTATCAATTGTGACGGAGAACGAGAAAGGAAAGGGAGCAGCAAGACATTGTCTTGCCTGCCGGGATGAACTCGCGTCCTCCGCATGCAAAAACAAATGCGTTTTGGGCACTGGACGGACCGAGGTTCGACTATGTGCCCGGATATTTGGCTAATATGCCATAAAATAACAAGTGAGTCGAGCGTGGGCAGTCAGCAGTCAGCAGCAGCAGAGCAGTCGACGACAAAGCCCTTTTCAGTAAGGAAATGGATTTTGAACTGCTAAAGATTATTTCGACTACGACGACGGATTTTTCCAGCTGCAGACGAAGATGTGTTGACCAACAGAGGGTCTGGCTTGTGAGAAGACGGAAAACTGCTTGTTTTTGGTTCCCCCTTGGCGGGAGCTTGTTGATTCGAAGGTCTATTTCCCCATATATTTCCCCCCCCTTCTATATGAATGATGGCATTTCTTGCTTCTGACTTATCCTTAACTCTTTCCATTTATAATAATGGCCGATAATATACTTAACACAAAGATCTCATTCTTTTTATACCAATACTTTGACATTGAGAATACTCAGGAAATGACCTCATATGTAAATCATTAATAAATTTAAATTATCAAAGAGGAAATGACATATTATTTACATATATCGAATTCATATACTGTTATGAGCAAACTGTCCCAATTTTTTAATTAGAGGCGAGAAATATGAAAGTTATTTGAAAAAAAAAAAAATATTCCATTTCACTGAATAAATTGGATTATTTCTACGTTTCAGTTTTTGATTTTGAAGTGAAAGCGATTTTAAATATTAAAGTACATTCTAACTTTTCTCTGGGAAATAATTACAAAGTTTTAGGAAATATTAGGAAGAAACATTATTTTTGCCGGGTGCCTCCCCCCCCAAAAAAAAAAAAGGTAGTTTGCGAACTGGTGTTTGAGACCTTTGTTTATAGTAAACAATATTGCAATGTTTTTAACCGCTTGTATAATTGTTTAATTGACAAACTACAAAGTAGTCGTCATTATCTCTCTCTTCCTGCTCTCTCTCTCTCTCTCTCTATATATTATATATATATATTATATATATATATATATATATATATATATATGTGTGTGTGTCAGTGTGGGTGGGGCACGCGCGTAGTGTGAGTGTTTATTTTATTTGTTTATTTTTTATTCGTTTTTATTTTAAGTACGTGACGAGAAAGTGTGCTGTGTGTAAAATTTATTAGTTAAAGTTATAAATTATTAATTTGTTTTTATGTTGTAATTGTTTGTATATCTATTATTATTTATTAAATATTAAATGTACACAAGAAGAAGATTACTAAACAGATTGAAACACTGCAGCGTTGGCTGAATAAATACCACTCATTTTATTTAAACCTGTGTTTTTTTCAATTTTTCACTGTATTTACATATATATAATATATATGAGAAGTAAAAAAAAACAATGTGTTTGATATGGCTTTTTTAGCCGACAATTTTCGGGAGAATATGTGCTTATTGAAGTCGTACCTAATTTTTGAAAATGAATTAACTGATAATTAATGAATTAGGCAGGCCATACCTATTCAAATGTAAGGTAAACCTATTCAAATTAAGCTAAACAAATCGAGATTTTTTCTTACATTTGAATAATTAGATTAATTTCATTAATTATCAATTAATTAATTTTCAAAATTAGGTACGACTTCAATTAAGCACATATTCTCCCAAATATATAATATATGTCTTCTCTCTCTCTCTCTTCTCTTCTCTCCTATATATATATATATATATATATATATATAATATATAATATATAATATGTCTCTCTTCTATATATTATATATTCTTCTATCTATATAATCTATATGTCTATATACATATATATATATGTATATTATTAGACATATATGTGTCTATATATATGCCTATTATATATATGTCTCTCTCTCTCTCTCTCTCTCTCTTCTCTCTCAATTTCCACCGACCCTTATCGGCATCGCTCCAGCAAGTCCCCCTCACGGCATCCAGTATCCGTACAGAGTGATCAATGTAAGTATTTGCTGGTCGGCCTATTCTGGTGTGTTTATGTTGTAGGTTTCCACACGAGAATGTCACTTATGAGTTCGTTCTTACTTCCAACAATGTCCAAGTGTCTTGTTCGTCTTTTGGTTGTGTGATTTGATTTTTACGGCCGTAGGGAAATTATAATGAAATTTTGGAATAGAATGCTCATAACCCTACAAAATACCAAGTTTACTGAAATTGGAGATCAAAGAAATTTATTAGCCTTGTGGTTTCCCCGCCCTCAAATACAGATTATAGGAAATTCGATGAGAGAATATCTCCCCTGCCGCTAAGGGGGGAATCGCCAACAGGAGGTTGGCGGAGAATGCAACCAAACCTTACTTATCAGGAAGGCAGTCAACGAGGGAAGTCGCAAAAAAAGCGATCTCTAGACTTTACTTATCACAGAACAGTTACCAGGGAAGGACGTGAAAATAAGCATCTCTACAGAACTCTACCACCAGCAAACTTTCTAAAGGCATTGTATCAGCAAACGTTCTAAGGCTGATACAATAGCATACTAACAGAAGGCTGAAGAACGAGAAACGACCTGACGAAGCGCCTTATCAACATTCCAACCAGCGACCAGAATACCCCTGTTATCACCACTTCTCCAACGAACAGTATTTAACCTCACTGATAAGTCTTGTAGCAAATGTTGGGAATTTAATAACTTAATCCCACAGGAAAAAAGAGACATACCCTTTTTTGTCTTTAGCAAGCGCAGTTATTCATTGAGACATATTCCAATTGAGATACCTTCCATTGGATTAACGAGGCAACACATTACGACTGCTTTTCATAACATGAGGTGTTTTATTTATTTAAAAACAATAAAGTCAAAGGGCAAGTAACTCACCCGTACAATAAATGGATTAGGGTAGATAACTTCTGACCCTTATTATTATTAGAGTCTGTTAGTGTTAATTTGTACTGACTAAAGTGAATTTCAACAGTAAATACCAATAAAATTTGCAACAACATTTCTGTACCTTTTGATAATACAAGTGTCTGCATTTTATTGTATTTGTTTCTTTCTTTCGTCCGAAATAGCCAACTACGGAGAATAAGGGCTCCAACGAATCCCTGTAAATACTCTTAAGATTTCCTTTTTTTGTTGCGTGGAGGGAGTTAAAACTGGCGCCGTTTTTTAGTGAAATGCAAATAAAAATATCTGCATGGGTTCTTTTTTTAAGAGAACCGACCACTGCGTGAAAATACCAAACAAGTGTTTGGTGTTTTTGGAAGGGTGAATAATTCTCGATGTGATTGTTTCACATCAAATGAAGATATTTTCGCATTGATTTGATTTTCCACTAATACTAATCATCAAGCCTCATCTCAAACATTCAGAGAAATAAAAACTGAAGAGATTGCATACAAAAAGACCTAGACATGGCTAAGAAAAGGAAACCTCAAAAGTGAAACCAAACCATTTATAATAGCAGCATAAAATAATGGCATATGAACCATTTGTATAAAAGCAAAAATAGATAAAACCCAACAGAATAGAAGGCATAGGATGTATAGATACACAGACAAAACTGTTAACTACATAATAAGCAAACGTCCCAAATTAGTACAAAGCGTGTACAAGACCAGACACAAATGGTTAGGTAAGATGATCCACTGGGAACTGTGCAAGAAATTAAATGTGGATCATTTTATCAAATGGTATATAGGTAAACCAGAATCTGTCCTAGAGAATGAGACATGAAATTATCTGGGAATTTGAGATACTAACGGATCATATAATCCCGGCCAGAAGACTAGACCCACTTTTAATCAAAGCAAAGAATATAAGTCGATTACAGAATAGATGTCTACAGCAACCGCAATAATTTAAAACTGTATTTTATTTTATTCAATTACAAAATTTATATAAGTTACCCTTTTAAAAACAGGTGGATGAGCAGTTTATGACATGCAATACTCCACTTTGGCCCTATCTTGGGCTAGACGGGCGGTCGGAGAGACCCCCTCCGACCAATCGGCTGGTCACGTCAAGCCCTAGCACCTATATGATTTTCCCAACCCTATTGCCCTTATGGCAGGCTCCAACCTCTTTTTATCATATGGGTGCTAGAATGCGGTGACTGAGGGACTACATGTCCTGGGAATGACGTTAAACTCTATCTGATGGTGAGGTTCCAGTTCTGGGGGTTTGGGGAATGTGGAATTGTTTTGAAGTCATTGCCCTTTTGTTAGATATCGGTAAGGTGGAAATATATCATTTGCTATCTACGCTATATCTTTGCTTTAGATAAACATATGTTATTAATCTGACAGTGTTTGATCTCTCAACCAGAATGAAAACTATATCTTAATTTTATTCCATTTATATTTATTCACGTCTTGCAAAATCAACACAGTATCATTAAAACGACGTTGTCTAATACATTCCTTGTGACACATCATCTTTGTTATGAACGGAATATTCAATTAATTCACCCACCCTGTCGGATGGGGCGTTAGAATGCACCGACTGCACCTCTGCAGATGAGTAAGACTCCCCCAATGGGGCCACTTCTTGGCCGTGGGTGGTGACTCGCGATGCTTAAGGATAGAACCCAGGTGGATGAGCAGTCCATGACTTTCAATACTCCACTTTGGCCCTATCTTGGGCTAGACGGGCGTTCGGAGAGGCCCCCTCCAATCAATCGGCTGGTCACGTCAAGCCCTAGCACCTATATGATTGCTTCCCAACCCTATTGCCCTTATGGCAACCCCCAACCCCTTTTTATCATATGAGTGCTAGAATGCGGTGACTGAGGGTCTACATGTCCTGGGAATGACGTTAAACTCTATCTGATGGTGAGGTTCCAGTTTTGGAGGTTCGGGGATTGTGGAGCACCCCTTCTTCACCATTGCTCCCTGGTCCACTCTGACCCGGAATGGTAGTACCTGTCAAGGTCCCATATATGGGTTAAATAGAAAAATGTTTTTATTAAAATTGTATTATCCATTAAGAATTGAATTTATTTCAAAACTTTATCGGCATTAAATGACCCACTGAGGTTAATATGCCGTAAAACAAAACAAAACAAAATAAAACCTTATTTGCATGAGTTTTTTTTCAATTATAATTAAATTTTAGGATGGAATTAATATTAATATATTAACTCTATACAGCGATATCAAATTTATTAAAATTTAACAATCCAAAGAAAAATGATTGGCTTTTACGGTTTCCCTTCTCTCCAACTTAAACGTCCCTTTTTAGGGGGTGTTACAAATGGGTGTGTTCTAGTATAGTATGAATTAGTTTCTTGCTTGTTAACATTTGATTCATGTATCACAGGATGATTGGGCTACAAGAAAACTCTAAAGGAGTTTCTGTTTGTGGGGTGAGGAAATTCCCTTCTGGCCCATAGCCTAGATATTTTATTCCATTCAAAGGAATATGCAGCTGTGAAAATTTGTTGGAATATCGGGCTTAGATGATTTGAACTTAACGCTTCAGTTGTTAAGGGGTTCTATGAACACGCTGTGGCCCCTTTACTGTCTTCGTCAAAAAAGGACTCTTAGGAATTTCTATGTGAATCTCTTGCATAGGAACCAAATTCCTGGGAACTGGAAGAAGAACTTGCCATCTTTCTAATCGTTTCTTGTAGTTTACTTAATGTACTGTTCCCAGAGCCCTGATGGGTGTGGCGTTAGAATGCACCGACTGCGCCTCTGCAGAGGGGTAAGACTCCCCCAATGGAGCCACCTGTTGGCTGTGGGTGGCGACCTGTGATGCTTAAGGATAGAACCCAGGTGACTGAGCAATCAATGACATGCTAAACTTCACTTTGGCCCTTACTTGGGCTAGACGGGCGTTCGGAGAGGCCCCCTCCGATCAATTGGCTGGTCACGTCCAGCCCTAGCACCTATATGATTTTCCCAACCCTATTGCCCTCATGGCAAGCCTCAACCCCTTTTTATCATATGGGTGCTAGAAGGCGGTGGCTGATGGTCAACATTTCCTGTGAATGACGTTAAACTCTATCTGATGGTGAGGTTCCAGTTTTGGAGGTTTAAAGAATGTGGAACACCCCTTCATCACCATTGTTCTCAGGTCCACTCTAACCCGGAGTGATAGTACCTGTTAGGGTCCCATCTATGGATTAAATAGAAGGGCACGAGTTTATAAAAATTGAGTATCCATTAACAATGAATTCATTTCAAAACTTTGCCGGTATTAAATGACCCACTGAGGTTGATATGCCGTAAAACAAACCAAACCAAACCGTTCCTAGATTATTTTTCTAATTCTATTGTGATTACGTAATATATCTCCTTTTTTATTTAATACATATTATCTATTTAATGCATCCTAAAAATACGAGGACAATTTTCTTTAGTGAAATGGCCCTAACAGTGACCAAGTAATCGGTTGTCCCTAACACAGAGTGGGGTTAGCGAACCGAACCATTTGATTCTAGAAAACGTGTATCTGGTGGCACCCACAGTCTCACTGTAACGCGGGTAACGTGAAAGTTGTAACGAATGATGTTACACGCTCGTAACGAAATGTAGCTCAATATTGTAACGGAGGAGCTTTCCGGCTACAGTGATAAAAAGGTTCATGCTAAAATGAATTGAATTTATATATTAATACTTAATTAATTAATACTTAATTGTACGACAGTTATCATCTTGCAACACCCTCTGGTTAAAAAAAGAAACCGTCCAAATCGTCCAAGATGAAATTCAAAGTGTAAATCCTGATTATCGAGTGTTGCTTATCCCCCGAATTCTTATATATTATGAGTATAGTCCCTCAGCTAAATAATGGACCATTCCGTTTTTTTTATAAAGAAAAAGGGGATGAAAAAAACGCTACACAGAAATAATCTAATAAGAGAGTAGGGGGTAGACAGAGAGAGGGTGAGCATGCGGAAGAGATAACAATAATCTGTTTCAATCGAACATTATGAAAAGATGAAAGAAAGAAAGAAAGAAAAAAAAGACTAAGAGTTAAATCAAGATTATATTTTTTACATATTGAACTATTTGGCAATACCTCTTAAGTAAACATATTAAACGTTGTAATACTTAAATTATCATACTGTAGTATATCCTCAGGTCCTGCTAGTCATTAATAAAACGTTTCAAATTACTTATATATAAATATAATAAGAAAGAAAGAAAGAAAGAGAGTAAGGTAAAGATAGAGGAGTGAGTACGCAGAAACAATAACACTAATCTGTTTCAATTGAACATAATGAAAAGATGAAATGAAAGAAAAAAAGAGTGAGAGAGAGTTAAATCAAGATTATTATACTTTTTACATATTGAACTACTTGGTAATAGCTCTTAAGTAAGCATATCAAACGTTGTAATAATTAAATTATTATACTGTAGTATATCCACAGGTCCTGCTAGTTATCAATAAAACAAACAACAGGGTTTTAATTGTTATTATATATATATATATATATATTACTTTTGGTAATGAACAACAGCTTTATAAAGAAATGCTGTGTGAGTATTTGTTAGGTTCAGACCTAATGACATTTAGAGTTGCTTCTCTGGATCAGTAGGGTGGGGGGTGTGATGGGAACCCGGAAGTAGGGTTTCCACCATGACACTTTTGGATTGTGATTGGTGCGGCCAGGACACACATGCACAATACGGTTGAGCTAATTAAGCTACTTTTAGGGTAGAACCATTCTCTACCCTGTGTTAAATAAAACTTTGTTAATTTCCAACAATCTGGTCTTGCATTTTCATTCAGTGCTCCGTATTTTATATATACTAGCAAATATATGCACCCTATGGGTGCACGTATTTAAATTTTAATGTAATAAAATATTGTATTAAATGAAACTAAATAAGAATGCAGATCAACAGATTTGAAACAAAGGGGAGGGGCATAATCGAAAAAATGGAACAATTGAAACTTACTCTTCCATTACTCTCGTCTTTCATTGTTATTTTTTCTTATTTAAGTATTTAGTTAAAAGAGGAAGTAAAGAATAAAATGACAGTTATTTTATCTTTTTAATGGATTTCTTTTAAGATTCATTTAAGAGATTTTTGCTTATATTCATTAAAATAAAACCAAACAGTTAGAAATCAATAATACTAAGCACATATTTATTAAATTCAATTTTTTTATATAATATGCAAATTAGCCTTCCAGTTCACACTGTAAACCGCTATTTTATTGTATATATAAATATAATTGCATGTTGTTAGTATGTAGACATAGTTAACAGTATTAATAATGTAGGACAATTTTATTAATAATTGAGGTTTAGATAAAAAAATAAAATCATGGAGTATGTGATGTCAATAACTAAGAGAATTGTGACTTGTGTAGGAATATAGTTTCGGTTACAGACAGAAAAACACACAATCTCCATTATAATAAGATGTAAAAACATAACAATATTTAAAATCTTTATTCAAAAATCTTTATATTACACATACGCACTATGCTTCAAACATACTATAAAAAAAACTTTATTTCACTCTGCCTGAGTGAGGCTAAATTTATAGTAAAAAAAAAGAAAAGAAAAGAATTTCGAACAATCTCCAGGAGCACAGGAGCAGCCGAACCGACTTAACATCACGGAAATAGCCGACTTTACATCACGGAATTAACCGAAAGAGAACATTTTTTTTTAAATATATGCGTTCCTCAACTTCTTAAAACAACAGATGATTACACCATCACCGTGGGATAAGTACTATAAAAAAAACACCTAGTACTTTTAATAACTCTGATGATGGAATTTTATTTCCGAAAATATTTAGAATTAATTAAAAAAAAAGTTAAATAAATATAATTTTCAACACATATTGCATTGTCTATTGCCTTCAAAAATATTTATATTATAACAATATTAATATTTTTATATGTAAGATGTACGTAGATGTTTAACTCTTTGCCGACCAAATTTCCCCGTCGTCTGTACCAAATTTTCTTGGTAGTTTTTACCTGTATGATGGGATATTTCAAAGTTCACTATCTAATCATCTCGGAATTCATTCCATTCAAATAAAGTCCTATTATTATTGTAAACTGAATCCTTATGTGACACGTGCGCGAGCCGCTGCCAGCGGCTTACAGTAATATCGCAGTGATTCGAGAACCTGCTGTGAGCAGATAAAGTAGACAAAGAGCCACATAATCTTTTTAAATGCTTCCTTGTGTCAGCTTTGTAATTATTTGTTTTTTGGGTTTTTTTTTTATCATCGTGAAATTTTGAGGCTGATACTCTTGTTTCGACTATTGACAAAGACTGCTACAGCAGAAGACCTACATAGACCAACTCTGTACTAATACTGGATGCTGCGCGGAGGACCTGCCTGGGACAATGAGAGATAGGGACGGTTGGCGAGAAATTTTCATGGATATCCGTACTGCTGGCGTGACATGATGAGGATGGTGATATTTACTAGTTTTTTTACCGGTAAGTCATTCCTTTTACACACACACACACACACACACACACATTCATATATATATATATATATATATATATATGATGCTTGTTTACTTCTTCTTTGTTTTTGTTTTTTTTGGCGGTAAAATATGGGAAAGACCATAACACATGTGTTTTTGTTTTTGTTTTTGCTTCTTTTTTTTAAATTCTATTTTTAGATTAAACGACACACGTGGATTAGGGACCGTTATAGCACTAACTGATTTATAGTATGTACACATCTGTGTTCTTCAGAAATTCGTTCTCATAAAAAGAAAAATATTCTCGTTTTCAAATAATTACAAACATGTGATTGTGAGAATGTCACTGCGTGAAAAGAAAGATACTAAACTAAAGCTACTTAGATATATGGCCGGAATGTATCTTGTCTACTGTAGGTTTGCACCACTTGGACTTTAACGAAACTCTTGCAGAAAAGACTAAATGGAGCCTACAAAAGGATGCTGCGTGCTGTTGTTGCATTATCGTGCAACGGAAGAGGAAGCTTCCGGCAAAAAGACAAAGAGAAAGATAAAAATATATATCTAAAAAAAGGAGAACAGAAGAGAGGTCTTCTAGTCAAGAAGCAGGGAGAAGATGAAGAAATAGATAAAAGAAAAAAGGAAAAAGGAAGACCCCTCTTCCGGTGAAGAGGCGGAGAGAAAGATAAAGAAATATATATGTCAATTATCAGATCAAACGATAAAAATGCGTGGGCATATTTATTGTATAAAAAGGCAAGCGGATGAAGGGTTTCAGGTCAGTCCCCAGCGAGCAGCCGAGAAGGTAACCTCGTCGTCTCCCGTATCAACCACCCTCGGAAGTTCATTGTGAACACTGCAATCTTCACCATCCTACCCTCGGGAATATTTTGATATATGCCTGTCTGTAGTTTTATTGAAGTACACTAGACGGCTATACAACACTGTCTTGTCTGTGCCGGAGTGTTAGTATCTATAAGGATCGTATCTATAGATATAATACATCTATAGATCAAATATATTGTGATATATATAGATCTATAGATATGATCATCTATAGATCAAATATATTGTATCTATAGATATGATACATCTATAGATCATAATATGGTATCTATAGATATGATACATCTATAGATCAATATATTGTATCTATAGATATGATACTATAGATACATCTATAGATCAAATATATTGTACTATAGATATAATACATCTATAGATATAGCTATCATCTATAGATCAAATATATTGTATCTATAGATATCATCTATAGATCAAATATATTGTATCTATAGATATGATACATCTATAGATCAAATCTATAGATCATCTATAGATCAAATAGATTGTATCTATAGATATAATACATCTATAGATCAAATATATTGTATCTATAGATATGATACATCTATATCAAATATATTGATCTATAGATAGATGATTTGTTTAAAAATGATTCTTTTTCTATAGAAAAGGTGTGCAAAAACACCCTCCCCCCAAAAAACCTCTTAAGAAACAACTACACCAGAATATACGATATAACCGAATCAGTGCTACTGTACGGTTGCACCACTTGGACCTTAACGAAACGCTTGCAAAAAAATACTAGATCCGCCCTGTCGGTGAGGCGTTAGAATGCACCGACTGCACCTCTGCAGAGGGGTAAGACTCCCCCAATGGGGCCACCTGTTGGCCGTGGGTGGCGACCTGTGATGCTTAAGGATAGAACCCAGGTGGATGAGCAGTTCATGACTTGCGATACTCCACTTTAGCCCTATCTTGGGCTAGACGGGCGGTCGGAGAGGCCCCCTCTGATCAATCGGCTGGTCACGTCAAGCCCTAGCACCTATATGATTTTCCCAACCCTATTGTCCTTATGGCAACCCCAAACCCCTTTTTATCATATGGATGCTAGAAGGCGGTGACTGAGGGTCTACATGTCCTGGGAATGACGTTAAACTCTATCTGATGGTGAGGTTCCAGTTCTGGAGATTTGGGGAATGTGGAGCACCCCTTCATCACCATTGCTCCCTGGTCCACTCTGACCCGGAGTGGTAGTACCTGTTAGGGTCCCATCTATGGGTTAAATAGAAAAACATGAATTGATAAACAAAATTGTATTATGCATTAAGAATGAATTTATTTCACAACTTTGTCGGTATTAAATGACCCACCGAGGTTGATATGCCGTAAAACAAACCAAAACAAACAAACCAAGGTACCTTTTTTTTTGGGGGGGGGGTTATACCTCTGCAGAGGATCCGGGTTATTCTAAGCCTCCTCCCCCCACTCCCGAGAAAACGCATGAACACTCGAAAGCGTCAAAAACGACTAATCCAAAGAGAATGGTGTTAAAAAAAAAAACTCCCAAGGAATAAGACAATTACATATCGGGGTCACGAGTAGAATAATTTCCAAGCGTCTCACGTGACACTTGTCCGAGTTTCATCAGTCCCCCCCCCTCTCCACACATAATCTCCCCTCCCCTCCATCCAACCCTTTAAGATAAACACGTGTTGCGATTGTTAGTTTTTCTCTTTTATTTTTATTTGTTCTTTTTACGTTTTTTTTTTTGGGGGGGGGATCACTTATGTGTATTTCTGCTCACTAGCAGGACCTGAAGATATACCACTGTAAAAAAAAGTCGTCTAGGCAGCTTAATGTCGGTATCAGCCAGACAGCAAGGAAGTCTATCCCCTTTACACTAGTGCTATACCAAAGAGATTATTTTAGCACAAGTGGGGCGCCATCCCTACCATCAGCTCCTTACTTTACACAGAGATCCTTGTGCTACGCATACGCTGAGTTGGCGTGGGCCAGTATCGAACCAAGAACCTTGTGATTCCTAGCCGAACACTCTACTGACTGAGCTAAACCGGTCCCTCTATACCACTGTATGATAATTTAATTATTACGACGTTTGATAAATTTACTTAGGTCAATATGTAAAAAGTATAATAATCTTGATTTAACTCTTTTTCACTCTTTTTTCTTTTTTTCCTTCTTTTCGTTATGTTCGATTAAAACAAATTGACGTTATCGCTTCCGCGCGCTAACTCACTCTCTATATATCTTTCCCTACTTTCTTTCTTATATTCTTCTGTGTAGTATGTCTTTTTTCTTCCCTTTTTTTATAATAAAAACGGAATGGTCCTTTATTCAGCTGAGGTGACGACACCCATAAGAAATAAAAATTCGAGTCCCCAAATATCGATATATATATATATATATATATATATATATATATATATATATATATATATATTTCCTTCCTTATTTTATATATATATATATATATATATATATATATATATATATAATCAGAGTTTTCCTATATATATATATATATATATATATATATATATATATATGTAATTTTTTTTTTTTTATTTTTTATTTTTTTTTGTGGAGAGAAATTTTATTTATATAATTTTAATTAATCATGACAAGCAAATTCGGCGAATACCATGTGCGACGTGAGGAACACTGTACAGCTGTTTCGACCTAATTTTGGTCTCATCAGCAGTGTATACCTACGATCTCCCCCGACAGAGATCGAACCGGCGAACACAGGGCGCAAATATATATATATATATATATATATATATATATATATATATATATATATATAGGAAAACTCTGAATTCAAACCTGTTTAAACTCCACTTAAGAAATTGACCGTGTGTCGCATCCTGCTCGTGCGGAGGGGTTGGTATATATATATATATATATATATATATATATATATAATGTTGAATTTGAAGATTGTATCTTCGATATTCTAATCTTTGATAATAAACTTTAAGTCATGAAACCAACAGTACCGAGGTGGAGCGCCATATCTATCATCAGCTCTCCACGCAGATCCTAGCCCAGGTACTTATGTGCTGGGTTGGTGAGAACTGGTATCGAATCCGGAACCTTGTTGTAAGAAGGTCGGGCGCTCTACCGACTGAGCTAAACCGACGCCTCTATTCTGTCGCAGCTGTTGATGAATCTTCTTTAAAACAGTCAGACCCACTTACAAACATACAAGGGCGTAAAATTGAAACATAGAAGAACTGTTTTTTTTTTTTAATTTTTAAATTGGCAATCAAAACATGTGTTTATCTCAATTGTTGGCATATCGACTATTAATACAGAATTGATACACCAGACAAGATAAATGTAAAGCCTCACATAAAACACTTGGTGATTAGTGTTAAATAAGACACTCGCCAGAAGGTTCCTGGTCCGTAACCCGCCCTCGCCAACTCAGCGTATGTGTAGCACAGGTAAAGCAAGGGGCTAATGGTAGGTGTGGCACTCCACCTCAGACGCTCAAATAATCTTCTAATACAATTCTCAAATGAAACATTATATATATATAGAGAGAGCATCCGACTTGTTACAACAATTTCCGGATTCGATACCAGTTCTCACCAACCCAGCACATAAGTCCCACGGCTTGGATCTGCGTGGAGAGCTGATGATAGATGTGGCGCTCCACCTCGGCGCTGTTGGTTTCATGACTAAAATTTTATTATCAAAGATTAGAATATCGAAGATACAATCCTCAAATTAAACATATATATATATATATATATTATTATTATAATGAAGATTGTGTGCTTTTCTGTCTGTAACCGAAACTAAATCACTACTCAAGTCACAATTCCCTTAGTTATTGGCGTCACATTCACCATGAATTTATTTTTATTTAAACCTCAATTATTGATAAAATCGTTATACCTTATTAATACTGTTGGATTAATCTACATACTAATAACATGCAATTATATTTATATATTCAACAAAATAGCTGTTTACAGTGTGAACGAGAAGGCTAATTTGCATATTGATATTAAGAATTTGATTTTAATAAATATATGCTTAGTATTATTGATTTCTAATTGTTTGGTTTTTCTCTTAATGAATCTGAGCAAAAATCTCTTCAATAAATCTTAAAAGAAATCCATAAACAAGACGAAAGAACTGTAATTTTATTAAATACTTCATAATCTAACTAAATAGATAAATTAGGAAAAATGAAAGACGGGAGTGATGAAAAATGATGGAAGAGTTAGATTTAAAGCTGTTCTATTTTTCGTTTACACCCCCCTCAGTTTATCATTTTCTAAATAGTTTCTAATCTGATACATTATTTTATTACATCAAAACCTAAATTATTGCACCCGAAGGGTGCATATATTTTCTAGTATATATATATATATATATATATATATATATATATATATATATATATATCAAATCAACGCACTATCCTTTTGTTAATATTTTTTCGATTTTTTTTCAATTTCTCAAAACCTTTCCTGTCTGAGAATTTTAATCAAACATGAAACCAAATTCATCCGTGCAATTAAATATCACTAGCGTTTGTGAAAAGGAGATAGACTCCCTCGCTGCCTGGCTGATACCGACTTTAGACCACCCCGACGACTTTAGTTTTAATTCACCTTCACTATATTCTCCACAGTTGCGGTTGTGGTTAGGGTTAGGGTTAGGGTTGGGGTTGTACAAGAATGTATTCATCCAATCACTGTCTATTCTACTATTTACCCATAACTGTTGTCGCAGTCACCGTAACGTAGTGGCGAACGTGCTGGACTACGACAATTGGACACATAACGTAGTGGATAAAGGCGTTGGTTAAAACAATTCTAAGTGACAGTTATCTCTAGGCTGCAGTTTCGATCCTTGTCAAGGGCGACAGTAACATAGAATAATAATTAACACAGCTTAACACCTGTACGCCAGCTATGGTTAGCGGAATGAGAACAGGATACCCCCGTGGATTGAATAAAGGGTTGGGTTCAAAGTTCCGTGGTGGCTCCTGATTACGACAAGAAGGTTCCCGAGTCCAAGAAGAAATACCTGAAGAAGGTCAGAGGGCACAGCGGCCGAAATGTTGTAAAGATAACAAAAAAGCTGAGGACAATTGTCTGAATAATCCAAATAATACGAATTATCAAGCCTCATCTAAAAAAATTCTGTTTTTATTAGCACCAGACCAGGAAGATTGTTTTTGCATTTGGGGTGAAAAGTCACAATTACCATCAGCTCCCGAGTTTACAGCACAGAACCAAGCTATGCTACTCACGCACCGACCGCCCTGTCGGCTGGGGCATTAGAATGCACCGACTGCACCTCTGCAGAGGGGTAAAATCCCCCCAATGGGGGCCACTTGTTGGCCGTGGGTGGCGACCCGTGATGCTTAAGGACGGAGTCTTGGTGGATGAGCAGTCCATGACCTGCAACACTCCACTTAGAACCTTACTTGGGCTAGACGGTGGTCGGAGAGGCCCCTCCGATCAATCGACTGGTCACGTCAAGCCCTAGCACCTATATTATTGTCACAACCCTATTGCCCTTATGGCAAGCCCCAATCCCTTTTTATCATATGGGTGCTAGGAGGCAGTGGCTGAGGGTCTACATGTCCTGGGAATGACGTTAAACTCTGATGGTCAGGTTCCAGTTTTGAAGGTTTGGGGAATGTGGAGCACCCCTTCATCACCATTGCTCCCTGGTCCACTCTGACCCGGAGTGGTAGTACCTGTTAGGGTCTCATCTATGGGTTAAATAAAAAAAATGTATTTATGAAAAAATTGTATTATCCATTAATTGTATTATCCATTGATTTATTTCAAAATTTTATCGGCATTAAATGACCCATTGAGGTTGATATGCCGTAAAACAAAACCAAACCAAACCATCACGCACCGAGTTTTCGAGGACCTGTATCGATCCCGGAACTTAGTGGTTTCTGGGTGTATGCTTGAGCGAAATCGGCCCTTATAACTACAATGACACATACTTGGAAAGTCATGCAAAAGGAAATCCGTAGAAAACAGATGTGTGGCTAAATATAAATCTGTCAAAATTTTTTATTTTATTAAAAAATTAAAAATAAACCCCACAGACAACAGCTAAAGTGCATTGGAGAGAAGAGCGAATCAAATACGCGCGTTTGAATTCATTTGGCAAAAAGTAGTACCCCTGGGTTCCTAAAAAACACAGAGAGACGCGTAACACCCATTTGGAGTAATGAGAGGCGTGTCGATGTTTCCAATAGATACCTTATATGCAGATGTGTAAGTCTGAGTGTGTAAGACCAGGCGTACATATCTACGAACTAATAAGCACGCGTAACTTAAGTAGGACACTGAGAAAAGTCGTATATTTAGAGACACACTTAGAAAACACTTACTGTGCATACTGGGAAAATAATAGAGGCTGCCAACCACGTGGTGAGTAGGCTTTGTGGTACCGTTTTTATTTTTTTTTTTTTTTAATTTTTTTTTTCTGCGAGCAAGTCAACTAGGTCTCTCCTCTTTCCTGTCTCCAGATTTGTTTTGACGTCACCCGACACAGAATCCCTTTTTCAATTCCACACGCTAAATGCATAAGAGGTAGGTAAATGTACGTCTGTCTTTTTTTTTTTTGTCGTGTAATTGTAATATTTTTGCGTTTTGCTAATTTTGTTTTCGTAATGCTTGCCAAATTTTTTAAGAGTCTCAGAATTGTCAGCATTGATTTTCGTTATTATTCTTTAAATTTGTGAAACCACTGAACAAAATATATATTTATATCATTGTCGCCAAGTAGAGAAAGAATATTAGAAATGTTTTGAGTAGAGTAACAGACATTCTTTAATTTGTTTTGTGTTCGTCTAATCTTTTTGCAATATTGTCATTATCATATTGTTTATTCTATTCAATTAAGCTTAATAAATAAAATACTTTAATTACTTTTTTTATATCATGAACCAAGTTGAATATTATTAACGTGAATAAATAAAAGTATCTCTTTGCAAAAAAAATCCTTTTTCATATTTGTAAGAAAAACATATCAATATAGAAAACTGAACACGCTAATATTTGATTGATTGATTTTAACGGTGTTTCAACCCGCCTGGGCGTATTTTATGCCTAGATGTTGTAGAATCACGTTTATTGTACGTTCACAGTTACATTTATTTTGTTTACTTGGTTGTTGACTGCGCCGTTATAACAGACCCCCCCCCCTTCATAAATTCAGTCGCCGGTATTTGTTTACAAAAGAAGATCGGTACAGTGATACAGTTATTTCTTAAGGGATTTTTTTGCATACAGTTATACGATATGAAGTATTCCTAATACAAATAATTTGCACGCAGTTGTATGGTTTCAATTTAGATTCCTATCTAAAACAAATATAGAAAGCTGAAAATACTCAAATCTAATATTTGATTGATAGATTTTTTGTTTGTTTTTATGGCATATCGACACTTTTTCGGGTCATCTAATGCCGAATCAAGTCATTTTGATTTTTTTTTTAAGGAGGGCCACAGGTTGTTAATAGTACCCGCTGTTGCTTAAGTGGTCACCCAATTAAGTATTGAAAAGTCTCACCACTACTTAAACTATCCTAGACCGGGCTGTTTACATTTAACATAGTGCTAATACCATTGGGAAAGGTATGCATCCAACTGCACTCTCTCTAGCTATGGGTACATAGTAGGACGGACTGGACTCTTTAATCTTAGCTAGGTAACCAGTCTAGGAGAAGGAAAACTCTGAATTCAAACCTGTTAAACTCCGCTTAAGAAATTGACCATGTGTCACATCCTGCTCATGCGGAAGGGTTGGCAAATATATACTTAACTTTGATGAACTAACAGGAAACGGTGCTTGACGGTGATACTGATTTAAACGGCATGTAAATTCGCATAGGGTTATTTAATGTCTAGACGTTATGGAATTTCGTTCATGTTTACATTTTTTGTGTAGTTGTTTTTAAGGATGTTTTGCATACAGTTATACGATATCAAGTATTCCTATCTAATACGAATAATTTACATACAGTTGTATGGTTTCCAGTATTCTTAATACTAATTACTATAGGGTTTCAATTAGTTCTTTCCATTTAATAATCGTTATTTCTTTAATTATTTTAATATTATAAACCAAACCGAATGTTTTTAACGTGAATAAATAAAAGTATACTTCGCAAAGAAAGATTCTTCCATATTTGTAAAAAAAAAAAAAAAAAAAAAAAAAAAAAATCATCTAAATTTCTTAGATGAGATTTGATAATTTGTATTGTTTAGATTTTTCTGACTGTCGTCCACGTTTTTTTTTTTTTTTTTTTTTTATCATATACACCAGTGATTCTCAACGTGGTCCAGCTGGACCATCTGTGGTCCACAGAACATTTCTAGTGGTCCACAGAGAGTTCGAAGCCACAAAAATGTTTTAGCCATTTCACAAAAAATTTAACTAATTTAGCGCTTCTTATAATGACCCTCCCCAGTTGAAAATCTCTATTTAAGCGCACGTCGATGATCGGTGGAAAAGGAATTGTCTTGTCTTACTTTAACACGTGTGCTAGCCACTCGCAACAACATTCAAGAAAAGTAGGATTGGTCCATGGGAATTTTCTGAATAAAAAATGGTCCATAAGCCGAAAAAGTTTGAGAAGCACTGATATACACAACGTTTCGACCGATGTGCCCTCCGGCATTCTTCAGGTATTTCTTGTCGTAATCTTTCACGAGACTTCGAACTTTATTTAATCCATTAGGATAGATTGTTCTCATTCCGCTAACTATGACCGGTACAAGTGTTAAGCTATTAAGTATTCTATGTTATTTTTCGTACGTAGTCAGGATTGAACCTGCTACCTACAGTTGATTGTCACGTAGAACTGTATCAATTCAACCCTTATATCCATTGTGCCAGGAAGCGCGTGGTGTAATGGTTAAAGTCATGGGAAATGGACTCGTCGCCCCGAGTTCAAATCCTGGACGCGGTAATTGCATGTTCACTTAACGCTAATACCCTTGGGAAAGGTATGAATCCTACTCTCCCTCCAGCTAGGGGTAAATAGTAGGGCAGACTGGGCTCTTTAACCTTGGTTAGGCAACCTGTCTAGGAGAAGGAAAACTCTGAATTCAAACCTGTTAAACTCCGCTTAAGAAATTGACCTTGTGTCGCATCCTGCTTGTGCGGAGGGGTTGGTAAATACATATATCCATTGTGCCATGTGCCCAACCAAATAAATAAATATAGAAAAATGAAAATGCTAATATTTGGTTGGTTGGTTGTTGTGGTTTACAGCATATCAACCCTTTTCGGGTCATTTAATGCCGAATTCATTTTGACAAACATCATTGCTTAACTTCCGTGTTCTACCGGGAACCGGTGTACTTGGATTGAATAAAATCTCATTTTAGAATTAAGCCATTTTAATAAACAAAGAATTCGGGTTGTTTACTGTAGCTGCTGTTGCTTAAGTGGTCACCCAATTAAGTATTGAACAGGCTTATTGCTGCTTAACTAACTAAAAGGTTTAGTTGTTTTGTTTTACGGCCGATCAACCCTCTATTGAATCATTGATAAAAAAGACTTCGTTAACCATAACCGGGTACAAATGTTAAGTTATGTTAAGTATAACCTGTCATGATTAACGGAATGATAACAATCTACCCCAATGGATTAAATAGAGGGTTCGGTTCGAAGTTCCGTGAAGGCTCCCGAGTTCGAAACATTCTGTATATAACAATATATCCATAATATTTCCATAACAACTTTAAAGTTAAGCAGCGAGGATCCTGTTTAATACTTAATTGGGGGACCACTTAAGCAATAGCAGTTACTGTAAACAACCTGAGTTCTTTGTTTATGAAAATTGACTTGATTCGGCATTAAACGACCCGAAAAGGGTTGATATGTCGAAAAACAAAAACAAACAAATAAACAAATACTTCATTAAAATTATAACTGATAGTACTTGTTCGGGTCGCATCTATGGGTTTAGATAGAAAAAGAACGAGTTTAAAAATGTGTTTGAAAATCGAGTATAAAACAAAAATTTGAATACCATAAAAAATTTAAAAAATGCCTTCCGGAAAAAATAACCCAATAAAGATTGACATGCCGTAAAATCCAACCAACTAACCAATATTCTTTCTTTTTAATTTCTAATTGTTCCCAATAAATTTGGAAGAAAAGTTTTGTTTAAACAATTGTTTAAAGTATTATATGCCATCAAATAAGTGACGAGAAATGAACCAATGACGTAACAGATCCATAAGTTAAATGACAAGTGGTCTTATATAATTTAGTATATTAAGAAAATTGAAAAAAACACAGGTTTAAATAAATTGACTGGTAAGTTTATTAGCCGACGCTGCAGTGTTTTGATCTATTAATTAGATCTTCTTCAGGGCATTTGCAGCGTCGGCCATTAAACTTATCACTCAATTTATTTAAACCGGTGTTTTTTTTTTTTTTTTATTTCCTTAATATACTACATACCGTCGGATTCACTTCCATCTCTTAACACACACATACATATGTATATATATATATATATATATATATATATATAATGTGTGTGTGTGTATTAAATCTAGATTTAAGGCCTTTTATTCACAAATAACTTTGCTCTGTTTACAATAATTAAACATTGACCTCTCATACAGAACCTGAACTCTACAACAAACATATATATATATAATGTGTGTGTGTGTACCCACGGCTAGGATGTAATACAAGGTTACTTTTAAGCGGAGTATAGTTGATTTGAATTCGGTATTTTCCTTCTCCTAAACTGGTTGCTGTACTAATGCTAAGATTTCCTAAACCGATGCTTTAACAAATTAACTCCCCGTTTTATATTTAAGTCTTTCTTCAAGACATGTGCTTTAACGAATTTAGGGGTCCCTCATCCCCAGTTTT
This sequence comes from Doryteuthis pealeii, assembly GCA_023376005.1. Lineage (NCBI taxonomy): Eukaryota > Metazoa > Mollusca > Cephalopoda > Myopsida > Loliginidae > Doryteuthis > Doryteuthis pealeii. The sequence continues at coordinate 127,990,899 of CM042142.1, read as the reverse complement.
ATATCAGTGTCCTCCTCAATAGATTAATCATAAAAATCTTGATATGAGTGTTTTCGATGGCTGTTGACCCAACAAGACAGTTCATCTGCCCTTTGACATGTCTTGTTTTTCATCCTGTTAAGTCTCTAACCACTTTCCTTATTTGGTAGATCTACTGAGGGAATTGGTTTAGTCACTGACTACTTAACAAAACAGCTGGTTATAAGTAACGTTCTTTAAGTGACCTGACTAAAAAAAAAAAAAGGTGATACTTTTGACTTACGAATTTAATTCGTTTCGTGAGCAGCACGTAACTCAATTTTCTCGTATATCAAATCAATCTTCCCCATTGAAATTAACTGATATGCCATTAATCCGTTCCAGACCCCGGCCCCAAAAAAAATCCTATTTTTGTTAGATGTTATTAAATAAGAAAAATAGCACTGTGTTATATAAAAGCATAAAACAGTAAAGTCGTCGGGGTCGTCTAAATTCGGTATTAGCCAATCGGTGAGGGAGTCTATTCCTTTTCACTAGCGCTAAACCCAGGAGATTGTTTTGCATCTGAGGTGGAGCGCCACTCCTATCATTGGCTCCTTACTTTACCGCACAGATCCCTGTGCTACTCATACGCTGAGTTGGCGAGGGCCGGTATTGAGCCAGGAACCTTCTGGTTTCTAGTCGAACGCTCTACCGACTGAGCTAACCCGGCCCATAATAAAATAGAATAAAAAGGAAATAAATTGATTTTCCTTAATTGTTACAAGATTTTTACACTTCTCTTTCGTTTAACTTAATCTTCAGTTTTTTTGTTGTTTTTTTGCTTTTTTAGCTTTTTCGCAACGTTTTCAAAAATTATGTGGAGTAGTAATAAAAAAATTATTAGCTTTGAAATATGTGTTTACTTAGGGCCGGGTTAGCTCAGTCGGTAGAGCGTTCGGCTAGAAACCACAAGGTTCCTAGTTCGATACCGACCCTCGCCAACTCAGCGTATGAGTAGCACAGGGATCTGTGCGGTAAAGTAAGGAGCTGATGGTAGATGTGGCGCCCCATCTCAGATGCTAAGAAACAATCTCCTTGGTCTAGCGCTAGTGAAAAGCGGATAGACTCTCTCGCTGATTGGCTAATACCGACTTTAGGCCACCCGATGACTTTATTGCCATATTGTTTTAAAGATTATATTGTCCAAATGTTTGCCCTTCATGATATATGCACTCCTGAAGCCTCACCCTTAATTTCTGAACAAAATATAAAATTTTACTTATTGCCCAAGACATATGACAAAAATTATTTTATCATATTACGAAATTTACAATTACAGAAAATGATATTGGTAAATTAGAGATAAAGATAATTCCATATTTTTATTTTTGATTCCCCGCAAAAAAATAGAAAAATTTAAAAAAATAAAAGATCTATTAAATTTTCGTGAAATTTTGAGGTAAAGATCAAGTTTAGTGTCGGAAAAACAGACCGTAGCACTCAAAACGTAAACTTAAAAACAGTATTAAATGTCACATGTATTTTTCCCTCATACGGAAGTGAATTTATTTAGCGTAATAAATGTGGAAACTTAAATATTTTCAGTGAACTTTGTAACACTATACGTAAATTTTATTTGCTGTAATATATTTTAATGCTGTTGTTTTATTAATTATATTCTTTTGCATAATAAATTGGTGTACTCGTAAGTCAAGGTTCCACTGGTTATGTAAAAAGGAAGCGCATGGTGTAATGGTTAGAGTCGTGGGAAATGGACTCGTCAACCCGAGTTCAAATCCTGGTCGAGGCTGTTTGTATTTCACATATTGCCAATACCCTTGGGAAATGCATGTATCCAACTAATCTCCCTCCAGCTATGGGTAAATAATAGGGCAGACTTGGCTCTTTAGCCTTGCTATGGCAACCAGCCTAGGAAAAGGAAAACTCTGAATTCAAACCCACTAAACTCCACTTAAATTACATTTCGCATATTATGTGGTGCAATGGTTATCATTGTAGAAATTGGATATGGTGAACTGAGTTCAAATCCGAAACAAGACTGTTTGCATTTCACATATTGCTAATACTCCTGGGAAAGATATGTATCCAACTACTCTCCCTCCAGCTATGGGTAAATAGTAGGGAAGACTGGGCTCTTTAAGCTTGGCTAGGTAACCTATTAAACCCCACTTAAGAAATTGACATTGTCTCACATCCTGCTAGCGCAAAGGGGTTAATAAATATATATGCAAAAGGAATGAAAATGAAACTAAAACTGGCATGTTATTTAGCTGACTAGCTGGTAGTATTTTACGGCATGTCAACCCTTGGGTTATTTTATGCCGAATACATTTTATTTTATTCATTCTCACTGGATATTCAATTTTTTCTTTAAACTCAATTTTTAAAACATTTTAAAATTCATTCTAATCTACTTAACCCATAGATATGATACTAACAGGTACTACCACTCGGTTCAGAGTGGACCTGGGAGTAATGGCGATGAAGGGTACTCCACACTCCGAGAGCTTCAGATTTGGAACCTCACCACTTGATAGTTTAACGTCATACCCAGGATACTAAGACCCTCAGTCACGGCCCTCTAGCACATATATGATAAATAAGGTTGAGGCTGCCATAAGAGCAATAAGCTCGGGACAATCATATAACATAGGTGCTAGAGCCTAATGGAACTAGCCGATTGATCGGAAGGGGCCTCTCTGACCGACCACCTAGCGTAAAAGTAAACTGTTGCTTGTGGACTGTCAACGACCAGATTTCTTACTAAAGCCTCACAGGTCGCTACCCACGGCCAACCTGCAGAGGCACTCGGCTTATTCTACTGCCCCAGCCGGCAATGCGAACAGTTATTTGGATATTATGAGAGAATGAGTAAAAGCCTGAGAAGCAGAAAGAGAAAAAAAGTGGTTAAATCCTACTTAATGGACATAAATTCTACCAACGTATGTCACCCCGCCGAAAGAAAAAATATAGTAAAAATCAAGGAATTAACCGAATTTAATGAAATTTTCAGGGTTGATATATTAATAAATAAACAATATAATCCAATAGATATTCTATTTGAAAACCCTTACATATTTTCAGGTCAATTAACTTTGAACCACGTATCTTTTGAGGCGTAACACAGATTCACAAACATACGTGGTTCAAAGTTAACTGACCTGAAAAAAAGTAGAAGTTTTTAAATAAAATAACTGGTGTATTATGTTTTATTCATTTAAGTATCAACACTGAAAATTTAATTTCGGTTTACTCCTTGATTTTTAGTATTTTTTTCTTTCGGCGGAGTGACATACGATGGTTGAATTCATGTCCGTTAAGTAGGATTTAACCAAAAAATTCATAAAATAAAAAATATATTACAATTTTTAATTGAAATATAGAACAAAATTAAAAGCTGTGGAAAGTGTGCTTTTAGTATTCTTTTCACAAATTAGATTAACCCATTTTTATATAAGGTTTAGATTTTTTAAAATCATGGTTAGCAAAGATTAGAAGAAATAAAGGAGAAAAGATTTTTATTGTTAGGAAAGATTTGCAATTTAAACTAGATGGAGGCGCTTTCTAAGTAATGGTTATCGTCATTGTTGAATTTATATTTTCATAAGTGAACACGGCGAGACGAATTCAAATCCTGAACGAGGCTAGATGCATTTCACATAGCGCTAATACCCTTGGGAAAGGTACGCATCCAACTGTTCTCTATACAGCTATGAGTAAATAGTAAGATATGAGATCTTTAACCTTAGTATGGAAAGCGGTCTAGGAGAAGAAAAACTCTGAATTCAAACCTTGTGTCGCATCCTGTTCGTGAGGAAGTGTTGGGTAAATATATAAACTAGAAACACTGTGGTTTAACTCTGTGGTTTATGGTTGGCTGGTACTACAACTCCGGATGACGGTGGACCTGGGAGTAATGGCGATAAAGGGGTACTCATTATTTTATTCCCCAACGTTCTAGAAATGGAACCTCACCACCAGATGCAGTTTACTGTCATACCCAGGACACTGGTTTATGGATATCACGTAAAACGATTAGTTTAGTTTGTCTGTTTAACGATATTTCAACTTTTGAGGGTTATTTAATGTCGAAACTTTAATTAGTTTAACTATTTATAAAGCATCTCTCCTCCACTGTGATCCTACCATAAGTCACTGGCAGCGGCTCTTCTACATGTTACTTGTTTACACTGAAAAAATCCCTACGTGAACATCCATGGCATATTTTGTTTAATAGAATGAGTTCTGAGGTGTATAGATAGTGAGCTTTGAAATATTCCATCATGCAGGTAAAAAAAATACCAAGAAAATTTGGTCCAGCCGTTGGGGAAATTTGGTAGGCAAAGTGTTAAATATAGGTTTGATTGTGGAATTTATATTTTCTTAAAATTGACATAATCATTTGTAGACAATTACGACTTCAAGTAACTATACTTAATAGAAATGATTTGTACAGTTATATGGTTTAAAGAAGTGATTCTCAACGTGGTCCAGCTGGACCATCTGTGGTCCACAGAACATTTCTAGTGGTCCACAAAGAGTTCGAAGCCACAAAAATGTTTTAGCCATTTCACAAAAATTCAACTAATTTAGAGTTGAAAAAGAAGGTGTATTTGCCTACATCTTATTATAATGGAGATTGTGTGTTTGTCTGCCTATAACCGAAACTATATTACTATACAAATCACAATTCCCTTCGTTATTTACATCACATTCTCCATGATTTTATTTTTATTTAAACCTCAATAATTGATAAAATTGTTTTACATCATTAAGACTGTTGACCATACCTACATAGTATTTACCGCGTACCCCACTTGTACGGGTCAGCACAAAGTCCCTATTTATGTGGACCACCCACAAGCCGAAGCTCATGGTGGCGGGTGAAAAAAATTGCGTCGATCCCGTCGGCATTCCCCCTCAAGGGCGCCTCAGGCACTGGGCAATAAACCCAGCCCTGCCCCTTTAAATCGAGGGGCAGTGTTGCCTGGGGGATGGCCCCTGGATCGACGCCGTTAATTATATTAATGGTCCAGAGGCCGAAGCCACTGTAGACCATATCTACATGATATTTACCGCGTACCCCACTTGTACGGGTCAGGCACAAAGTCCCTATTAACGTGGACCACCCACAAGCCGAAGCTCATGGAGTGGCAGGTGAAAAATTGCGTCGATCCCGTCGGCATTCCCCTCAAGGGGGCGCCTCAGGCACTGGGCAATAAACCCAGCCCTGCCCTTTTAAATCGAGGGGCAGGTGTTGCCTGGGGGATGGCCCCTGGGATCGACGCCGTTAATTATATCAATGGTCCAGAGCCGAAGCCACTGTTGACCATATCTACATACACAGAACATGCAATTGTATTATATATACAACAAAATAGTGGTTTACAGTGTGAATGGAAGACTGATTTGCATATTGATCTTAAAAATTTGATTTTAATAAATATATGCTTAGTATTATTGATTTCTAATTGTTTGTTTTACCTTATTGAATATAAGCAAAATTCTCGGGGATAAATCTTAAAAGAATCCATTAGCAAGAAGAAATAACTACAATTTTATTCTTTATTTCCTATTTTAACTAAATAGTTAAATTAGGAAAATTTACCAATGAAAGAAGGGAGTAACGGAAAATGATGGAAGAGTTAGTTTCAAAGTTGTTCTATTTTTCAATCATACCCCCTCTGTTACTAATCTTTTTATCTGCATTCTTATTCAGTTTCATTTGCCTTTCTAATTTAACATGATATTTTATTATATTAAAACTTAAATACTTGCATATATTTGCTAGTATCGATAAAGGACTCAAATATTTTTCAACATGTAGAAGCGAGCATCATTTCTTTCCCTACTACATGGATGGTGGAATCTGGATTCTCGGCTGTTGTGGATGTTTTCAGTAGGAAAAGAAATAAATTAGATCTCAACAGCAGAGGAACTATCAGACTAAGACTGAATAACTCCATCAAAATCAATTATGATATCTTGTGTCAGAAACACCAAGATCAAGGTAGTCACTAGCTGAATGGACTGAAATAAATTTTAAAGGTTAAATTGACTATTTTGTCTTTTCATTAAGTATTTTAGTGTGAAAATGGAACAGCTCAAAAGTAAAAGTAGGATTGGTCCATGGGAATTTTTTGAATAAAAAATGGTCCATAAACCGAAAAAGGTTGAGAAGCTCTGGTTTAAAGCATTCCTATCCAAATACTATTTTCAAAGATCTATTTTACTTATAGATTGGACCCTAACAGGTACAATAACTCCGGGTCAGAGGGAAGCTGGGAGTAATAGTAATGAAGTGTTAATCTACACTCGCCAGGACTCTCACCAGTTTAGTTTCATGTCTGAAACACCTCTTCAAGGGGGAGTCCTTCTGCGGTGGGGGTCCTGTCGGTATATTCTAAGTCTCACCGACAGAGGGGTGTAAAACAGGATTCCCGGGGAAATAAGTAAATAAATAAATATAATTTCCTTTTCTGGCAATAGTCCATATATAAAATGTATTAATAAATGAAGTTTTCACACTAGCGTTAGCTGGTGGTCTTTTACTGGAGTCTAAGTGGAAGCAAGTCTCCAGGATTCTTCTGAGTATTCTAGCCGATCTTAACAATGCTGTTATCTGGATAGTCTTGATATTTTTCTGGTTTCTAATTCCTCCAGTTTTTTTTTTCTAAACCTCACATCCCATTGTTTTTTTTTTTTTTTTTTTTTTTTTTTTTTTTTTTTTTTCAAGTCTCTGGCAAGGTCCAAGTATTTATCTATTTTTTCTAAATCTATTTTTTTACTTTTACGACTATTTCTTGTGTTTACTACTATTTTTCAAAGTCCGATACTGTCACCATTTTAAGTATATCAACAATATTCTCAGTCGATGGAGCATTCGCCTAGGAGCCACAAAGGTTCGGGGTTCTATACCGGCCTTCTTCAATTCAGCGCATGAGTAGCACAGCTTGGGTCTGTGCGACAAAGTGGATGGCTGATGGTAGGTGTGGCGCTCCTCAGACGCAAAGCCAATCTTCCTGTTCTAGCGCTAGCGAAAAGGAAATAGACTCCCTGGCTGTCAAGCTGATACCGACCATATGCCACTCCACCTACTTTATTTATATTTAATTCCAATTTTTAACGGGTGTGTCAGTCGTGCTTAGAATGCATAATTTGCAGAGGAGCAAGACACCACCACCCCACCCACCAAAAAAAAGGGATGTCCTGAATGTGATACTAAACGCATCGGGTGGTGAGGCTCCAGGGCAATCGGAACCACCCCTGTATTGTCATTACTCCAGGTCCACTCTGACCCAAAATGATATTAGGAGTAAGAATCTCATCTATGGATCAAATAATCTATTTTAAAATCATTCGTATAAAATAGGTATTTGAATCCAGGAATACTTGATACCATGCATCAGTGTGAAAATTATTAATATTAGCAAAAGAAAACACCCTCCAGGCGGTGTAAAAATTAATTTTTGAAAGTTATTGTCTGAGGGGGTGGGAGTTTAAAATTCAGTGTCAGGGAGTTTGTACCATAAGTACGTAAAATCATTAATTTATAAAGGGAGTAAAAAAATTTTTTAAAAAACAATTTGAAATGGAAACTTAGTTCTGACATCTTTTAGATATATATTAAAATAATATATATATATATATATACCGGGCATGTATTTTTTAAACTTGTTTTAAAAAAACAATGAGGATCGTCTAAGGTTGCATGCTCAACTTTTATATTTTTCTGTTAGACGATATAATGCCTAAGCAGTAACATTGTTTCGGTTACAGACAAATAGACCGAATCCCCATAGATTAGATTGGAGTATTTGAAACCATATAACTGAATGCAAATAAATTACATTTTATAGAGAAATAAAAAACCATTGCAACGGAACATTGAAAATATAAATGGTTATGATTATAATCAAACATTTATAACTGATTCAAATTGTATTTGAATAGGAATAGTTATTTAAAACCTGATTATTTATAAGGGATAATTAAAATTATATAATTGTGTACAAATAACTCCATGAGAGTTTTTCACATCCGCCTTAGCTGGTGGTTCACTGGATGATGAGTGACAGCAAGTCTCCTTGGGTCTCCAAGATTCTTCTGAATATTCTAGCCGATCTTAACAATGCTGTTGTTTGAATGGGTTTCATTCTACCTCTGATTTCCAACTTATCTAGATTTTTTTCAACCCCTTGGGGACTGTTCCAAGGACAGCATTTTCAATTGGTGCTATATTTTACCTTCATGTTCCACAATTTCTTCAGTTCTTCGGCAAGGTCCAAGTATTTGTTTATCTTTTCGCTTTCTTTCACTTTCACTCTGTGACCCTCCAGGACGGAAAAATCTAGGAGATGACAAGTTTTAAGTTTTTCACATTAGCTAACGCTGATGTGTTTTTATTTTTATTTTTATTTTTTGTTTTTTTAATAAACTCTTAGTGACAGCAAGTCTCATCTGATCTTCAGGACTCTTCTGTGTATTTTAGCCGATCTTAACAGTGTTGTTGTCTGGATGGTCTCGATTCTCCCTCCAATTTCCAATTCCTCCAATCTTTTTATCAAACCATTGAGAACCGTTCCAAGGACACAAACAACAATTAACATCCCCTTCACTCTCATGTTCCACAGTTTTTTTAGCTCTCTAGCAAGGTCCAAGTATCCGTCTTTTTGTTTTCTTTCATTTTACTGTGGTCAACAGGAACGGCAATATCCACCAGATGACAAGTTATTTTTCTTAATTTCTATAAACAATTATCACTATTATTAGTCTGAACTTTTGAACTGAGGCTTGATGTGTATCATTTTTTTTATTTTTCGGACTATTGTCCAAATATCTATTGTGGCATGTAAAACACAACGTTTCGGCCACTGGATTCTTTTTTTTAAATGATCGTGATACATATCGGATTGATAGGCGTGCAAAAACTATGACGTCACTATTTGAATGAGATCTTCAAAAGTTTTTCGACGACTTGTTTAATCATTTCAAAATATTTTAAATGATTTCTCAGGTTGAACCATTGCTACACTCCGATAAACAGGAAATACCTGAAGGCTGGAGGGTACAGCGATCGAAAAAAAATGTTCATACCACAATAAAAATGAGGACAACAGTTCTAAAAATCAAAATAATACGATCATCACTATATAATTGCTTGAAAATAAGTACTTTATTCGGCATTAAATAACTCGACAATGGTTGATCTGCCGTAAATCCAACCAACCAATTATTATTTAATTATCACTGTTATTAGTTACTTCAACATTTAAAAAGAGAAAGAAAAGTTTTGATCTTTCAAAAAGTATATTTAACTAGTCTATTCTGTTTCTCTGAATGTTTGAGATGAGGCTTGAAGATTAGTATTATCTGCGTTATTCGGACTATTGTCCCTATCTTCATTGTTACTTGTACAACGTTTCGGTCGATATGCCCTCCGGCCTTCTTCAGATATTTCTTCTCGGACTCGGGAACCTTCTTTTCGAACTCAGGAACTTTCTCGTCGTATTCGGGAGCCAGGTTCAAAGTTCCGTGATGGCTCCCGAATACGACGAGAAGGTTCCCGAGTCCGAGAAGGTTCCAGAATGCGACAAGAAATACTTGAAGAAGGCTGGAGGGCATATCGGCCGAAACGTTGTACAGATAACAATGAAGATGGGGGACAATAGTCCGAATAACGCAGATAATACTAGTTCATTCTGATATAATAACGTATTTTTTCTCATTTTTTTTTTCTTTTTCAGTTTGTCTCAAGTGTTTTCCACACGACCTCGAAGACCCCACAGGAATCTAAGAACCGGTTTTTCCCTCCTCAAAACCTGACCAAAATGCCAAGTTTGAGATGGCAGCAATTCTGTCTACTTCCTTGTCAGCGTCGCAGATTCTTCATTTCGGTCCCCTTTTTGCTATGCTTAATTTTCTAACCGCCATTTTGATTATGACACGGACAGGACTTCCGGTCATTCTCGACAGGGGTTTACATAGAATGTTAGTGATAGATAAATATCACGAGGCGCAGGTGCCGGCCAAGATCATAAACGATGATCTAAACCTAACAGAGAGAACAACATTTCATAAATCTCTGATTTTCACACCGCACTTCCCACACGGCCTTGTGATCGGGGTGTGCAAAGCGGGTACCCGAGCCATTCTCGAATTCCTTAATATGCACCCGGATATCGTGAGGCCGATGTTCGAAGTGCATTTCTTCGACAAGCTCTCCAACTACAAAAAAGGATACCGCTGGTATCTGCAACAAATGCCGAATTCGTTGCCAACGCAAATAACGGTGGAGAAAACGGCTATGTACTACGCCGTACCGGATGTCCCACAACGCGTGCATCAGATGAACAGCAGCATCAAACTCATCTTCGTTGTCCGTGAACCTGTCAGTCGCGCCGTCTCAGACTATCTGCATATGTACACTGTATACACACACCGTAAAGTGAAATATAATACATTTGAAGAAATGGCTGTCAATCCAGCGACCGGACAATTAAATTTGGATTTTTACGCCATTCAGCGTTCGCAATACCACCATTACCTTTGGCGGTGGCTAGAATACTTCCCCTTGTCTCAAATCCACATTGTAGATGGAGATAAGCTCAAGACGCGTCCTTGGGAAGTGATGTCTGGCATAGAAACTTTCCTTGGCATCCGAAAATTTTATGACAAATCCTACTTCTATTTGAACCCGGCCGGGGTTTCTATTGCATTAATCTCGGCGGCATCCGCTGCCTTCCAAAGTCGAAAGGGCGGGAACATCCGGAAATTGAGGCGAGCGTCTTGAGAAAACTGAAGGATTATTTTCAAGAAGAAAATGAAAAATTCTACAATCTGAGCGGCCATGTATTTCCTTGGTGAAAATGTAAAGTGTGGCGGTTATAGTATTTATTTTTAGGTTCGATTAAATTCACCGCTTTCATGAATTCAAACCAATGCATACTGAATATGAATCTATTTACCCTAATTATTTGTGTATAATACGCACTTTGGGTGCGTATTATTCAGAAGATGTAAAAAAAAAAAAAAATATGGATGATTTTGTATTTATTTCTAGGTTTGGTTAAATCCAACACCTTCATAAATTCAGACAAATGCATACATGATATGAATCCATTTACCATTATTCTGCGTGTATAGTACGCACTTTTTCCTATCTGAAAGTTAGGGGTGCGTATTATTCAAGAGAAACTTTTTTTTTTTTTTTTTGTATTTATTTTTAGGTTCGGCTAGATTCACTGCCTTCATAAGGCCAGATATTCACATACAGGATATGAATCTATTTACCATGATTATTCGTGTATAATACGCTCTTTTCCCTGTCTGAAAATTAAGGGTGCGTATTATTCATGCGAATTAGATATTGACTTCTTTATCGAGCATTTGTATATCCATATTCAAGATAGTACAACAAAAAGCAAGTTATATCTACTAGCAAAATAAAAAACACCCTCTGGGCGACGAAAAATAAATATTGCCTGAGGATGGAGTTGAAAATTTGATATCAGAGAGTTTGTATCAAAGTAAAATCATCAAATTCAAAATTATAAAATAAATTTAAAAGTAAAAATATTAAAAAATTGAAATAAAACTTAGTTCTGATAACTTTAAATATATATTAAAATAAAATATATTATATAGACTAGGTATGTATATTTATTAAAACTTGTTTTAAAAAACCAAAAACTGAACATTGCATGCTCAAATTTTGAGTGTATTTAATTGTTATGGATTTATGATTTGGTGACGTAAGTAGTTGTAGTTTATTGGAGAAAGAAACGGAAGCGAATCTCCATTATAGAAAAATTGATACAAATTAACCAATGAATTTTACGTTGTAACAAAAAAGGGCGTTTTTATAATTTTGTTTCTCCTCGTGCGAGCTTATTTCACCGTAAGCTTCTTACATTTTTTGTGTGTACACTATACGTTTGCTTTAAAAAAATGTTGGTAAATGTATATATTTGATAAAGTGAGATCTAGCAATAACTCAAAAAGTATTCCGTGGTGAGGAGCTGATTGTAACGCTCACCTCAGACAAAACAAATCTCCTGGTCTAGCGCTGGTTGTAAAGGGATAGACTCCCTCGCTGTCTGACGATTGATATAGGCAACTGATGAAGGATTTAAAACCCACCTGTGTGTTACTGATTTATATACAACAGGGTATAGATCATGATGTTGAGTGCTACATGCACTTCTGGTAGTAGAGTAGCCATAATTTCTCAACAACCATCTCTTACACAAAAATGTAAATATGGAATAACGGTTTCTTATCTCCAATCATAAATAACCATTGCGTGATTATTAAAATCAATCCTATCATTTGCAGTGAGAGCAGCTGAAGCGGTATCCTCTGCAGCTACGTTGTAAATGTTGGTGTAAGGCTATAGCTGCTACGAATTCTAAAACTCAGAGCATATGATACACGGGGGATGTTTTATTTTCCCTAATTTCTTAGCCCAAAATCAGGGTTGCGTATTATACACAAGTACGTATTACATACGAATAACTAAGGTATTTGTTTATCCTCTCTCTCACGCACGTTCGCGCATATACATACACACAGACTTATATATATATACTTTTGTAAATACGGACATAATAGTTTCCAGCTGTAAATGCTAGATTGACTTAAAATGACAACAGAAAATATTTTTTTATTACGCACTGATCTATTAGATTCCATTCTACGCATTAATTGTTCTTACATTCACTACCCGATCCAAGGATTGAACCCATGACTACCAAGTAACATACCATATACTCTTGTTCAATAGAAAGGTAAAAGTTAAAAACAAAGTCAAAATAATGTGACATTTCCTTTCATTATTGGACAGTGGAACTCTCCTGTCGGTGGGGCTGAAAATACGCTGACTGTATCCCCCCCCTCCGGAGAAGTAATACCCCCTCACCCCAACAAACCAAAAATCGGGGGTGTCTTCGGTATAACACTAACCTGCATCTGATGGTGAAGCTTCAGTTCTGGAAATCGGGATTAAGGAGTTGTCATTATTTTCAGGTCCACTCTGACCCGGAGTGGTTGTACCTATTAGGGTCCCATCTACGGGTCAAATGGATATGTTTGAAAATGATTCGTATTCGATCGGACCGAATGCAAAAAAAAAAACTCTTAAGAAACAATAATATTTATAAAAAATGTAAATATGAACGTACAACGAACGCGATTCCCTAACCACTAGGCATAAAATACCCTAGGTGGGTTGACATGCCATTAAAATCAACTAATCAATGGAATGAATATAATCTCCTCTCATGGATTGATTAGAAGATTCGAAAATTCTTTGTTTATAAAATCAAACTCCTGAAGAAGGCCGAAGCATATAAGGTTTGAAATGTTGTGGCTATAACAATCAAGATGAGGATATTAGTGCGAATAAATGAGAAACCACAAGGTTCCTAGTTCTATACCGGTCCTCGCCAACCCAGCGTATGAGTAGCACAGGGATCTGTGCGGTAAAGGAGCTGATGGTAGGTATGGCGCTCCACCTCAGATGCAAAAAAACAATCTCCTTGGTCTAGCGCTATTGAAAAGGGGATAGACTACCTCGCTGACTGGCTGATATCGACATTAGGCCACCCCGACGACTTTACTTATTTATACTGAGAATTACTTATTTTTTAAATTCATACAGAGAAATATGTTGTTTTTTTTTTTTATTCTGTATTGAAAAAAATGAACTTATTATTTTTAAAGCCAAATGTAAAATAACTACATAAGGATGCTGGATGCTGTTTTGCAAAAATCTTTAAAGCTGAAAAAAAAAAAAAAAAACGAGTGTAATATCCCACGAGGAAGTTGCAAGATCGTGTGTTTATTGGCAAAAATTATTTTTTGATTAGAAATTTCCTACATACTGCATCTTGGAATTATTATTTATTTTCATCTTTACAAAATTCTCTGAATGAATATTTGAAAATGGTAACTAGAATAGTTCTTTGCTGAGAAAGACAAATAAACTTCTGATATAATGAAATTATGATATCTGAAGAATTGCAGAAGAAAATCCTACAAAAAAGTAAATACGTTCTTTAATGAAGTTAATATCAAAAAATAAAACTTTTATTTTTACTGGCCAGTTTAGATCAGTCAGTAGAGCGTCCCACACCGGCCCTCGCCAACTCAGCGTATGAGTAGCACAGGAATCTGTGTAGTAAAGGGAGGAGCTGATGGTAGGCGATCCGGTCCGCCTCAGACGACAAAAATATACTCAGTCTAGAGAAAGTGAATAGGGGATAGACTCCCTCGTTGTCTGGTTGATACCGACTTTAGGGCACCCTGACGACTTTACTTTTTGTAAACCAAACGATTGTTTTGGGAGAATTTTTTTAGGAAAAGACGATTGATTCTAACAATCACTGTTCTCAACTAAAACGGCTGAAATATGCAATCAACGTCCGGATTTAATTAACAGAAAGGGTGTTATATTTCATGAGATAAACCCAAGTTTTCTTGGATGACCAGCAAAAAATTGTTCCTACTTGGCCAATACTTATAAAATATTTCCATTTTGGATTACCAATTATTTCTGGCTTTTACAGAATTCTCTTTTTAAAAAATTGTTCAGTTTCCAGGAGGATTACCAAAGATACTTCGATAAATTTTTGACAGGAAACGATAAAAATATTCAGGTAGTTTATTTCTGAAATTACTTGAAAAATGACCAAAGATGATAAAGTAAAAACAAGTGAATATGTTGCTCAATGAAATTAATGTTAAAAAACTTTTACATTGTCTTTTATTTTCTTTTAATAAAACGGAGGAACTTTTTATGTTCCCAATATTTTGTACAGATAAGATTTTTGTTGATTAACAACTAATAATTACAAAAAATATGCAAGTTTTTTAAAAGTTGATTGGTTTTTTTTATTTTGCTAAATGGCATATCAAAATTCATGGGTTATTTAATGCCAAAGTCATTCTTGTAGAAGAACTGTTGTGGTACTATTTAACCCGTAGCTGGAGAGAGAGGATGCGATTCATACCTTTCCCAATGGTATTAGTCCGAAGGAGGAACGTAATAGCGTGACTAGAGTTTGAACTCGCTTAAGACGATGTTGCAGTCCAGCACGCTAGCCACTACGTCACAGGATCTTCTCTAGAAAGTTTCGGTTTGTTTATTTCATTTTATTTATTTTTGTTTTGTTTGTTTGTTTGTTTTAATGGCATATCAACATTTGTGAATTATTTAATGCCAAAACCATCGTTGTAGAAGAACAGTTGTGGTACTATTTAATCAACAGATGGGGATGAGATGATTCATACCTTTCCCAGTGGTATTAGTCCGAAAAGGGAATGAAATAGCGCGACTGGAGTTCGAACTCGCTTACTACAATGTCGCAGTCCAGGAAGTTTGCTACTTTGATGTGGGGGGGGGGGGACTCCTCTTTAAATTTGAAATCACATTTTTCTTTCAAAAGTTAAAAATGTAACGATTCTATCATGTTGTTTACCTTTGCTCAAATGACAGTTTCTCTTTACTGACATTGCCACATTTCATTTATTGCATCAGTTTTGAAAATATTGCTGGTACGCGCAGTGGGCAATAATGTACTACTCTTTTGTGGTACCCACATGTACCAATGGTAAATTGACTGTGTTATATGTTGACACATTAATATTTATCTGTGATTTATTATGAATATATTTCATTAATATGATTAAATAACAATTATAATTAAAAATTATTTGTAACAGATTATTAATGTGTGTTTATAATGGATTCCTATTTTGTCTTTTTATATCACTTTTTCATAAAAGTTCTTGTTATAACATAATTTTCATTGTTTCCATCTTCTTTAAGTAGTATATTAGAACTACAATGTTATTTGAAAGTATATATTCTAAATATTGTTTAAAAAAAAAGAAAGATAACTATTTGCAATGATACATGTATGTACCACTATGTACATTAGTAATATACATAATAGTGTATATGTGTACCAATAAGTAGTGAAAGTGTTAAAAATGAAATGCAAAATATTTTGTTTCTAATCATGAATTTATTTTTTAATGTTTCATATAATGAAATTTTAATTGTACACTTTTATTTGTCTATAATTATTTGTTTGCACTGTTATATGATTTATATATTAATATGGTTGTTCATAAATCTTCTGTCCATTAAGATCCTGTAACACCCTCTGATTAAAAATTAGACCGTCCAAATGCAATGCGAATACAGATAATCTGGTGTCGCTTAATCGCATATTTCTCATTTGTCTCATTTTATTTCACCTAATTTCAAAAATGAAACCTTCCAAATGGCCTTGCGTCGCTTAAATGCCCAACGTAAAATAAAATGATTTTTTTTAAGTTACATCTTTGGTTTATTTGTAATATTGAAATGTTTAATTACGGAAGATATTTTGATCTTATGTCGTTCAGTGCCCTGCCCTAATTTACGCTATGTTTTAGTGAGCAAGACGAATTTCCAGCACAACTTTTTTCCGGTTGTGTTTTGTCACTTTTATTTTTGTATTATTTATTGCAAATACAACAGTAAGATTTATTTGTAATGAAATTGCAAATCATCTTTTCTAGTTTAAATAGCTCCTCTTGATTTGTTTCTTTTCGAAGAAATTCTACAGGTCCTGCTAGTATCAAATGTTCCTATACTGAAAAATATTTGTATCGCTTAAATCTGGTACAACCTTTCCATATATAGACCACCCAGTGAGAATCAAATTCACTATTCAATGTAATTTGTCTGCCTTGCTAATCATGCATTATAACCACATGCTTTAAAAACAACTAAGTGTCGATTAAATTTGGCACAACCATTTTATATATAGAACACCCAGTGAGAAACGAACTCGATATTCAGTAATTGATATGAGAGTGTAGATTCCTAATTATTACACTATACAAGTCGCTCTTTAAAAAAAAAAGTATATGTAGATTTAGCACAAGGCCACAAATATGGAAGCCTGGATGAGAATCGAAAACCGTATTCAATAGTAATTGATCTGTAAGATTTGTTCGTTAACCATTACACCATGACCTCAGTGAAATTGATCGTAATCTCTATATGCTATTCTCTGTGGTCATTGGCTTGCATTTTTATTTCGATTCTTCTGTATAAATAAATACGGAAAAAAACAACTTAACTTACATTCGTTCTTAGAAGTAATCAAATAGCGCATTCTTAAGACGTCCGTTTTTTTTTTTGTTAATCATATTAATTGATATTACATTGACAATTATTTTAATGTCGTTACCATTGATTCAATTAATGGTAAAAACAATTAAATGCAATATTTGTAACTTGATCCTGTATAGAATACAAATTAGAATTACCCTTATGACTACAGCACGCCAATTTACCATACACAATGCCTTTAACTATAATCTAACGTTTCTCTTGCAACAGAATTAATTAGCTTGCTTTAAGAGACAACCACTTCAATAATGAAGCATTTAGCAAAGGAAGCTCAAAGTATATCGGGCTGAAATTGAAAGTACGTATTTACCCAACCCACGAGTAGGATGTGACACAAGGTCATAAGTATGAAGCATCCAATGAGTTATCGAACTGGCTATTCATTAATAATGGATCTGCGGGACTAGATTACAAACCATTACCCTACGATGGGACGCCTATTGCACCAATACCAGATGTTCCAACAATAACTAAGACTGGTTTATATTTAGCACGACTTTTCCATATATAGGACACCCAGTGAGAATCGAGCTCGCAATTCAAACTAATACCCTTGGGAAAGGTATTAACCCATTCCTTTGCTGTCTATGGGTTAAATAGCAGGTCTACCGTTCGTCTACAATGATAGTTTGGCAGTGAATAACTCACAAAGGTTGATATGTCATTAAGCAAAAAAAAGCAACAAACCTAACAGTGCCACATGTAGAAGTAAAAAGTAAAGTCGTCGGGGTGGCCTAAAATCGGTATCAGCCAATCAGCGAGGGAGTCTATCCCCTTTTCACAAGCGCTAGACCAAGGAGATTGTTTTTGCATCTGAGATGGAGCGCCACATCTAACATCAGCTCCTTACTTTACAGCACAGATATCCTGTGCTACTCATACGATGAGTTGGCGAGGGCCGGTATCGAACCAGGAACCTTGTGGATTCTAGCCGAACGGTCTACCGACTGAGCTAACTTGGCCCTTATTTCCCACAGACCCTGAAAGCTTTGGAACTGCTTCGGTTTATTTTATTTTATTTGTTTAATAGCATATCAATACCCCGCAAATGTGGGTTAAATAGTACCACTACTGTTCTTCTACAAGGCTATATTCAGAAGCTCCAGATGCTTTTACTGAGGTCGTGAATAATTGGTATCACCGTCACTTTCATATTCCACATATTTTTTTTTCAGCTCTCCGGCAAGATCCAAGTATTTGTTTATCTTTTTTCGCTTTCTTTCATTTTCACTCTGTGGTCCGCTGAAACAGCAAACCATTAAATGACTTTTCTTTTTTTTTAATTTTTTTTTCTTGTTGATTTACAATCTGGCCTTCGGGTTTTTTTTGGTTTTTTTGGGGGGGACAGGGTAGATCTTCTTTTTTTAAATTTGAATATTATTATTATTATTATTGTTGTTGTTGTTGTTATTATCAGTAGTAGTAAGATAAATGAAAAATTTTCCAATTAGTAACTGTGTCAGTGCTACTGTATGGCTGCACCACTTGGGCTCTAACGAAACGCTTAGAGAAAAGGCTAGATGAGAATTACCCAAGGATGCTGCGTGCTGACTTGAACAAATCTTGGAAACAGCGCCCCACAAGAAAGTAGCTGTATGGCAAAACCATCCGCGTAAGACGAACAAAACATGCTGACTTTGCCGGAGAAGCGAGGATGAACTGATAAGTGACATTTTTTTATGAACATCTACACATAGACACACAGTCTAGGCCGACCAGCAAAACCTCAAATCAATCAGATCAGTGTAGATTCTGGATGCTGCGTGGAGGACCTACCAGGAGCAATGACCGATAGGGTCGGTTTTCGAGAGTTATGGAAATCCTTGCTGTCATCACGACATGATGATGATGATGAATAGTTCCATGCATGTTTTTGATCAGATATGAATTTCAGTGTTGCACATATTTTTTCAGCTCTCTAGCAAGATCCATGTATTTGTCTCTCTATTCGCTTTCTTTCGGTTTTACTCTGTGGTAGGATGGAACAGCAAAATCCACGAGATGACAATTTCTTTCCTTCTTGATAATTGACACTACGTTTAGTGTTCTGGTCTGGATTATGTGATGAGTTTTTTTAATCAATCGACTGGTCACGTCAAGCCCTAGCACCTATATGATTGTCCCAACCCTATTGTCCTTATGGCAAGTCCAAACCCTTTTTACCGTATA
This sequence comes from Doryteuthis pealeii, assembly GCA_023376005.1. Taxonomy (NCBI): domain Eukaryota; kingdom Metazoa; phylum Mollusca; class Cephalopoda; order Myopsida; family Loliginidae; genus Doryteuthis; species Doryteuthis pealeii. The sequence goes on along the minus strand of CM042142.1, from coordinate 127,971,560 downwards.
TGGGCTAGAAGGTTGTGTCTGAGGGTCTTCATGTCCTGGGTATGAGGTTAAACTCTATCTGATGGCGAGGTTCCAGTTCTGGAGCTCTGGGGAATGTGGAGCACCCGTTCATCACCATTGCTCCCAGGTCCACTCTGAGCCCAGTGGTAGTATCTGTTAGGGTCCCATCTATTGGTTAGATAGAAAAACATGAGTTTAGAAATGATCAACTCTTTCAGTGCGAATTGAAAACCAAACATGGAGACTATCATATTTTATTAGTTTCATTGAAAATAAATTCAGCATAAAGAATTGATAAAACGTCTTCTGCATAAAATAACCCTACAAGGGTTGACATGACTAAGACCAAACAACCAACAACTAGTTTGTTTTTTCTAATTATTATTATTATTTCACTCCTTGCGAGGTTTTTTACACCACCAGTAGCTGGTGATCTCTCACTGGAGGCTAAGTGACAGCAAATCTTATCAGGTCTCCAGGACTCTTCTGAGTATTTTAGACGATCATAGCAATGTTGTTTAGATAGTCTCGATTCTTCTTCTGATTTCTAATTTCTCCAGCCTCTTTTCCAAACCTTTGGAGAGCATTCCAAGTGCACCAACTAAAATTGGTATTACTTTTTACCTTCATGTTCCACAGATTTTCAACTGTCTGACTCTGTTAAGGTATTTGTTTATCTTTTCGTTTTTTTTTTCATCTTCACTGTGATTCGTCGAGGCGGCAAATCCGCTAAATGACAAATTATTATTATTATTATTATTATTTTCACTCCTTTTGAGTTTTTCACATCAGCGTTAGCTTATGGTATTTCACTGGAGACTGAATAAGAACAAGTCTCTTCTGAGTATTCTAACTGATTGCAGTAGTCTGGATGGTCTCAGCTCTTCCTCTGATTTCCAGATCCCCCAGTCTTTTTTCCAAGTTTATTGGGACCGTTCCAAGTGCACCAACTACAATTGGTATCAGTTTCACTCTCATATTCCACAGCTTTTTCACTTTAAAATTCAATATTTATCCATCTTTTCATTTTCCTTCATCTTCACCCTGTGATCTGCTGGAACCGCAAAGTTCAACAGTTGATACGTTCTCTTTTTTTATTCAATTAGTATCATTATTTATATTAATCTTCGCACTGTTGGCTTAAGTTAGGGATCAAGTAACATTTTTTTCTCATTACTCGAACATTCTTCTCTGTATTCTGTTGTGACTTCATCAATAAAGCTGATTCATTTCCGGATATCAGCATATAAATACTTGACGCACACACACACCGACAGGCGCCAAGTTTTTTTTTATTAAATCCAGTTTATCAGAGAGAATTGACTTGTTTTATTCTCGCTTAACAAACTCACAGTAACCCTTTATAAAGCTGGTTGATTAAAGGCTTTACCATAAAATATCTTTACTTATTTCAATTATGTTATAATCAGTTTCAATTGTGCCTTGTCAGCGACTTGAAACCATATATTTGTTTGAAATACAAAATGACTGACTTCGACAGTGGCCCTCTTGGGAGCAGTGAAACCTTTTTGTCACCAACAGATATATATATATATATTATTAATGTGTGTGTGTGTGTTTGTGGAAGAATTTGAACCCAACCGAATTAAACACTAAAAATTGAAGCGGGCTATTAGAAAGGGTAATTTTCAGCCCAGCAACATTCAAATTGGAGAAGTTCCAACATGTAGTTTATGTGGAAGTGTATGTCTCTCCATAGATAGCCTGGTGAGTCATCTGAAAAAACACAAGGATAGTGTCAAATGCTACTGGCACCCAACTATGATTTTTAAAAAATTTTAATTAAAAAAACAAAACAGGAAATGATCTTACTCAAACACAAGTTGACAGCCAACAACAACATATCTATATCAAAAGCGAATTTTTTTGTCTTTTTGCCTGTAAAACGGTTTAACTAACCCAATAATGACTGACATGCCGTAAAAACGGAAGCAAGCAACCATATTTTGCGTTCACGGATATTTAATTCTCTCTGACACAGAATCATCGCTTGAACACAGTTACGATCTAAAACAGAACACATAAATCCAACAGCAGTATCTTTTTTCTCTTTTCCTTTTTCTTCGTCTAGCTTAGTTCTCGTGTACTATCCAGACTTGTGCTTTTTGTGGAAAATGACACATAAATAAATAATGAATGGATAATTTCTCTTTCATTTTAAACTCTATTAAACACGTTTCTAATTGTTAATTGCGTCTAAAATATCGCACGTCCGAAAATGCTATTCATCATCTGTTTCTTTGGCCTTGGGTGAAAATTTTGTTTAAAGAATAATCGTTTTCACTTTATAAAAAAAAATAATTTGCTCTAGTTGAAAAGTGTAGAACGTTCAGAGCTCCGGAGTTCTTAAATTACAAAATTGTTTCAGTTGAATTGAATGCATTTTGGGATTTTTTAATGTTTTTTTACTTAAATTCTGCCTCGCGTTCGGTAATGTCTGCCCTGGAAAATGACAATGTCGTCTGCATTTTTCAGATCTTAATGTGTCTTAATTTATTTGAATGCAGCGATAAATAATCACAGAAAAATCTAAAATGAAAAAATGGAAATGTCTAAACATCAAAGTAATAGTTTTTTTTTTTAATATAATATTATATGATCTATGTATTAATACTTTTGTTCTTTAATCTTCCGACCGTTATCATCTTGTAACACCCTCTAGTTAAAAATGAGACCGTCCAAATCGTCCAAGATGAAATGCAAAAATGTAAATCCTGATTTTCCAGCTTTGCTTATCCGCCGATTTATTTCTTATGAGTGTCGTAACCTCGGCTAAATAATGGACCATTCCGTTTTTATTATAAAGAAAGAGAAGAAAAATGACCTGCTACACAGAAAAAATGTAATTAGAAAGAAAGAGTAGGGGAATATAGAGAGAGACTGGGGAAAAGATATAGAGAGGCGGCTTGAGCGCGGAAGTGATAACGCTAATCTGTTTCATTCAAACATAATGAAAATATGAGAAGGGAAGAAATAAAGAACAAGTGAGAGAGAGTGAGTTAAATCAAGATTATTATACTTTTTACATTTTGAACTATAATGCAATAGCTCTTAAGTAAACATATCAATATCAAACGTTGTAATAATTATATTATCATACTGTGGTATATCACAGGTCCAGCTAGTTTACTAATCAATTTACTTTAATGATTTACTCTCAATTGTATAATAATATAGTAATTTTCAAATCTTCACCGGTTATATAGTAATTTAAAAGAAATATCTTAACTGAAATATCTTTTTAATTATTTTGAATTTAAAAAAATCAAAATAGAATGGAATAATTGTTCTTAATTTGGTTTTAGTAGTATAATAATGTAGTAATTTTCAAATATTTAACTCTGACTACTTTAAACCGCTCGCAGCGGCACTCCCACCACAGCCAAGCAAAGTACAAAAATTGATGGATAGTTCATTATAATTGAGCAGAGGGGCTCTGATTACAATGATAATTCCTATCGGATAATTTTTAAACGGATCTATTTGATCCATAGATGTGACCCTAACAGAACAAATTCTGCGTCAGGGTGGACCTTGAAGTCGTAGCAATGAAGGTGTAGTTCCAGAAGTGGAGCCTCACCATCAGATACAGTTTAGCATCATACCCTTTAGGGAAAGAGACAGATCAAGAAAGAAATAATCACGAAATGAAATGTTCACGGAAAAGAGAAAAATGAAAATTGGTGGAAATAGTTAAAACGGCTGACTTCTGATTTAGGTCGGAAAATTAAAACGGAAAGTTTTTTGGTGGTCCCCAATGACAGTGTAACTACAGTCTATAAATTAACATTTTACGTATTGCTTAAAAAAAAAAAACAACAAAAACCCCAAATTACTATACATTTAATTAACCATTGAAATTAATTATTGAATCTATTATTGAGACAGTTGTTTGTGTTAGTATTGCAATGTATAACTTCAATTAAACTTAGTTTAAAAAATATTTTTCAACATTAAATATATAGTAATTTGGGTTTTTTTGTTGTTTATTTTTTTTTAAGCAATACGTAATTAAAAACAACCGTAATCCCTTAAAACCGTAACCCAATTCGCAAAATGTTAATTCATAGGCTGTAGTTAAACTGTCATTAGGGACCACCAAAAAAAACTTTCCGTTTTAATTTTCCGACCGTCTTCAGAAGTCAGCCGTTAAAACAATAAATAACAGCGATTCTCCTTTAAGTATACTAGTCAGAATAAACGCACTCCGGGCGTAAATATTTAAATTTTAATGTAATAAAACACAAGGTATCCACAAAGTCTGTAAGTACTTTAAAGTTATAAAGTCTTTAAAGTGCATACGGACTTTATTGAGCACCTGTATATTAAATTAGAAAGACTAACGAAATTAAATAAGAACGCATTTAAAAAGATTACACTTATTTTGATTTTAATATGTTGGAGAATGATATATCCAGGTTAAGGGATATATTATGAAGTTGGTATTTGGTATATTATCGCAGTAGTAGCTGGTGCGTCGAATAGCAGTACGTCTTCCGAGCAGTCGTGGGGTATTCTGACTGGTAGGCGAGTAAGCTTAGACTAGTAGACCTAGACGCTTGTATCACCAGAGTGTCGAATATTTATACATGACACTGTCCAATCAGATTATAGTGAGAGGGTACCAAGGTATTTACATATTCATTACATCAGAGAATAAAACGATAATATTAGAGATCAATAACACTAAGTAATTATTTCTTAAACCCGGTTTTGTTAAAACCAGTATACAAATTAGCCACACCATGTATTATGAAACCGTTTTTTCTTAGTAATATATAAGACACATTGTAGGACTTTAAACGTACTAACAACCCGGCCTTCGGGACGGGGGTCCGGTGTGCTTCGGCCACTGGACCGGTGTGTTAAATTAATAGCGTCGACCCCAGGGGCTATCCCCCCAGGCAATACCTGCCCTCGATTTAAAGGGGCAGGGTTGGGTTTATTGCCCAGCACCTGGGGTGCCGACGGGATCGACGCAATTTTTTCCATCTACCACCCATAAGCTTCGGCTTGTGGGTGGGCTCTCATAAAAATTTCCTTGTGTCCAGCCCTCATAAGTGGGATGAGCGGCAAGTATCACCCGTCCTTCGGGGCGGGTCCGGTGTGCTTCGGCCGCTGGACCTGTGTGTTAAATATATAGCATCGATCCCAGGGAGCTATCCCCCCAGGCAACACCTTCCCCTTCGATTTAAAGGAGGGGGCAGGGTTTATTGCGCAGCGCCTGAGGCGCCCTCCTTGAGGGGGAATGCCGACGGGATCGACGCAATTTTTATGCGCCCACATAAAAACGAGACCTTGTGTCCAGCGCTCAAAAGTGGGATGAGTGGCAAATACCCTAATAACGCGGCCTTCGAGACGGGGGTCCGGTGTGCTTCGGCCACTGGACCGGTGTGTTAAATTAACAGCGTCGATCCCAGCGGGTATCCCCCCAGGCAATACCTGCCCCCTCGATTTAAAGGGGCTAGGTTTATTGCCCAGCGCCTGAGGCGTCCCCTTGAGGGGGAATGTCGACGGGATCAACACATTTTTTTGTCTACCATCCATGAGCCTCGGCTCGTGGGTGGGCCCACATAAAAATGTCCTTGTGTCACGCCCTCATAAGTGGGATGAGAGGCAAATACCTTAATAACATGTCATGTTTTTAGGCAAATCCAACTCAGATTTTCATAGACACATCATTAACGAGTAAAAATTAAGATTTATTCTATGCATTAATGATTCTGACTATAAATTAAATACTCATGATAAACATGGAATTCTTGAGAGTATTATGACGTTAGCTGTGACGTAGATTCGGTTACAGAGAGATAGACATCGAATCTCTATTATGACATGTTGTCTGTCTGTATATCTGTGTCTGTGTGTCTGTTTTAATGCCCTTTCAACTCTTTGAGACATTCATTTTCTCTCTTACGTCTTCTGTTACCAATTAACAATAGCCATGTAAGTATTTTTTCCGTTTTAGTAACAGCAGGTACTCTAAACAACTCGACGCCGGCGTAGCAGGATAATCAAATCTTATTAAATAAGAAGTGTATTTTTTCAGTTTGTTTGGATTTCTCTGTTCCTCGAATTAGTTTGACCGAATTAAGAAAATCAACTTCAGGAAATCAACATGGAGGGAAAAAAAAAAGATTAGAACAGAACTTAGTCTTTATAAAACAGTTATTTTATTGTAAACACAAGTAGCAAAAGTTCTCATATATAGGGTTTTGTTTATTTTGTTTTGTTTTACGGCATATCAACCTCAGTGGGTCATTTAATGCCGACTTGATATAGGGATTCTTTTTTTGGTACACTTATAATAATTTTTTCTTCCTATGTCTTTTTTTTTAATTTGGTATAAAGGGATCTCTCTCTCTCTCTCTCTCTCTCATTTTTGCACCTGGTTAGGGCCGGAGAATAGATTGGGTAAAAAAGATTTGTTCGGCCACTGAATAGAACCTTTGTTGAGTTGATTGTTCTTCTGTTGCAACTAATTCCAGTTGCAAAATTGTTTGCTTCTTTTTCCAATATAAGATAATCGGTTTTCTCTCGTTCCAAAGGAAAAGAAAGAAAATAGTAAAAAAAAAAACTTGATTGCAAGTAGCAATAAACATTTTATTGACACGCAATGTTCATTGAATATTTTTTTTTAAAATCTTATTAAGCAATAAAGAATACACATTCTTAACATTAATAGACTGAGTGGAAAACAAGAACCAGGTTTTCAAAGTTTTTGTTTTTTTTTCTGTAAGAGAGAAGGAGGCGCCATTTGGATACAGTTGCTTCTGGAAGAGGGCGAAAGATGGAATGGGACGAATGTCAACAGAATTTAGGGGTTTTATAGAAATCATGTGTATGTAGTTAGGGGCAAAGTGGTTCCTGCTGGTTTCATTAATATTCTTGTTCATTTTTTTCATCATCATAACATCATCATCATCATCATCAGGTCTTGCTGACAACACGGATTCCCATGACTCTCTCTCTCTCTCTCTCTTCTCACTCACCACCCGTCCCTATCAGCCATCTCTACTGGTACGTCTCAGCATGGCATCCAATATCCTCACAGAACTGATTGGTGTAGGTTTTTGCTGGTCGGCCTACACTGGTGTGTGGAGGCGCGTGGTCTAATGGTTAGAGTCATAGGAAATGGACTCGTCGACCCGAGTTCAATTTCTCAACGAAGCTGATTGCATTTCACATAGCGCTAATACCTTAGGAAAGGCATGAATCCAATTCTCCCTCCAGCTATGGGCAAATAGCAGAGCAGACTGGGCTCTTTAACCCTGGCTAGGTAACCAGTCTGGGAGAGGGAAAACTCTGAATTCAAACCTGTTAAACTCGGCTTAAGAAATTGACCTTGTGTCACATCCTGCTCATGCGGAGGGGTTGGTAAATATATTAACTGGTGTGTCCATGAGTGAGAGTCCACAGAAGAACGTCACTTTGTCAACGAGTTTGTCTTTGCTTCTGCAAACACTGTCTCGCATATCCAGTTCGTCTTACCTGGATGTTTTGTGTGATAGGAGGTAAGTGGCCATATACATTTTTTGTGCTTCCAGGATTTATTCAAGACAGCTCGCAGCATTCTTGTGTAGTTCCCATCTAGCTTTTTTTTTCTAAGCGTGATACATGAAGAGGGAACAGGACGTCCGTCAACCTCCACCACTCATGAGAAAATTCAACAATCACAGAAGATGGTATGGGCGAACCGGTAAGTTATCATCAATGAAATAGCTTGTTTCTCTGCAGATTTGCCATGGTTCTGCCTATCAAATCAACAACGATGAGTTCAGCTTCCATAAAATAAAAATGCGGATAATTTTTTAATATCCCTTATATATACTAGCAAATATATGCACCCTCCGGGTGCAAGTATTTAAGTTTTAATATAATAAAATATCATGTTAAATTAGAAAGGCTAATGAAACTGAATAAGAATTCAGATAAAAATATTTGGAACAGAGGGGGTATAATCGGAAAATAGAACAACTTTGAAACTAACTGTTCCACCATTTTCCCTTACTCCCGTCTTTCAGTGGTAAATTTCCCTAATTTAACTATTTAGTTAAAATAGGAAGAAAAGAATAAAATTACAGTTATTTCTTTATGTTAATAGATTTCTGTTAAGATTTTTCCCCGAGATTTTTGCTCATATTTATTAAGATAAAACCAAACAATTAGAAATCAATAATACTAAGCATATATTTATTAAAATCAATTTTTTTAAGATCAATATGCAAATTAGCCTTCCCATTCACACTGTAAACCGCTATTTCGTTGAATATATAAATATAATTGCATGTTATTAGTATGTAGATATTGTTAGCAGTCTTAATGATGTAAAACAATTTTTACTAATAATTGAGGTTTAAATAAAATAAAATCATGGAGAATGTGTGTAAATAACAAAGGGAATTGTGACTTGTGTAGTTTCGGTTACAGACAAAACAAACCCACAATCTCCATTATAATAAGATATATAATGAAAATAAATGGAAATTAATCCGACAGTATGAATTTCACATTTTTGAAAAAACAAATGATGTTTATAATTGCTGACAGAAATCTGTTTCGACCGTTTTAATAGATCGGTCATCATCAAGAGCAACATATGAGAGAAATGTATCCCGTCTTTCTCTCATATGTTTCTCTTGATGATGACCGACATATTTGTTTTTTCAAAAATGTTAAATTCATATATATATAATAAAACGTGACCCATTGGTTCACCCATTGAGTTCTGAGTAGATAATTGTGATCAGAAAAGAAGTGAGTTTACAAAGCAAATTAATTCTTAAAAAGAAAAAAAATAGGGCCGGAGAAATTTTCTTTATATCATTAAAATCATTTTGTAAGCTTTCTAGGAAAGGGGAAGTTTGACCAAATTTAAATTTCAATGGACCTGATTCTTGAAATTCTATTAATAGCTGAGGTGTTAAGAAGTTGTAGGGATGACAAAAAAATCTTTTTTATGTAATATCAAAAATAATCCCCTTTCTACTTCACTGTAATTTTAATTGACAAACAAAACTTTTGTAAAAAATGTTTTGAAAATAAAGTAAAATGCTTCAATAGAACAAAACAAAAAAACAAAAACAAAACAAAACAACAACAAAACAAAACAACAACAATAACAACAAAATCCCTATTGACAATGTTTTCCATGATAGAGGGGAAAGGGGATGGTAAAAAGATTTCTCTCGGTGTGCTGATTTGGTAGTTGCTCCAACAGATAGACTAATATATAATAGAGGGGGTGAAATTGATACGCAGTGAGATTAGTGAGAGATTAGTGACTTTAAGACTTAATTGCAAATTACTGCTTAAAACGAAGACATTTTTTCAGACATAATTCAATCCCAAAAGTAAGGAATATTTTAGTATTTAATCTTAGTCATTAAACTTAACAGGAACAAAGCCTTAGGGATACAATTATTGATTCGCTCAGCTTTAGCATAATATATATATATATATATATATATATATATATTATGCTAAAGCTGAGCGAGTGGCTGCGCAGTTTGAATTAACGTTACCATTGACTAGATGATTTGGCATTCTATTAGACCTCATCATTAGACCGAAATGTACATACAGAGATTGATTTTTCTCGATTTGTTTAGCCTTACATTTAAATAGGTAAATCCCGCCTAATTAATTATTAATGAATTCACTTTCATAAAATTAGGTTCGACTTCAATTAAGCACATATTCTCCCAAATATTGTTGGCTGAAAATAGCCATATCACAAACATCGTCTGTTTGTTTACTTCTCATATATATATATATATATATATATATATATATATATATATGGAGATAGGATGGATGTAGTAGAATCCGACAGTATGAGGTAGGTAAAAAGGATAGTGAACAAGAAATGATAACTCAAAACAAATCTAAGAGTTGAAACGTTTCGTTCCGCCACCTACACTTCAGGAACCAAAAAATTCTCTCCCCCCCCCTTACTCCTTCCACTAAACTGACCTAGTGATCTAATATCACTCAACTCTCCCCTCCTCCTTATCTTCCCCTGACATCAAACACACCACTACCAAGAACTTTACCCTCCTCCCCTTGACCTACCCCTGGGCCCATCTACTCCCAACCTCTCTCTACTTCCTGTAAACTATCCCCACACTTCATTCATGTCAGCCCCTATCCTCCCTCCCTTCACTTCCGCTACTAACTCACCCCCTCACCAAATCACATGTACTTGCACGTAATTTTGCTTTCAATAAAAATCTTTGACTGAGGGTGTCCGTATAAATCGGACGAAACGTTTCAACTCTTAGATTTGTTTTGAGTTATCATTTCTTGTTCACTATCCTTTTACCTACCTCATATATATATATATATATATATATATATATATATATATATATATATATATGAGAAAGAGAAAAGCGAAAATAGAATATGTTGTAAAAGTTCCATTCTTTTTTAGCAAGGCTACATTAATATATTGACTATGAGAAATAACAGACACTTTCATTGTTTTGAAGTCATTGCCCTTTTGTTAGATATCGGTAAGGTGGAAATATATCATTTGCTATCTACACTATATCTCTGCTTTAGATAAACATATGTTATTAATCTGACAGTGTTTGATCTCTCAACCAGAATGAAAACTATATCTTAATTTTATTCCTTTTATATTTATTCACGTCTTGCAAAATCAACACAGTATCATACAGACGTTGTTTGATACATTACGTCTGACACATTATCTTTGTTATGAACTGAATATTCAATTAATTCACCCACCCTGTCGGTTGGGGCGTTAGAATGCACGGACTGCACCTCTCCAGAGGGATAAGACTCCCACAATGGGGCCACCTGTTGCCGTGGGTGGCGACCCGTGATGCTTTAGGATAGAGCCCAGGTGGATGAGCAGTTCATGACTTGCAATACTCCACTTTGGCCCTATCTTGGGCTAGACGGGCGGTCGGAGAGGCCCCCTCCGATCAATCGGCTGGTCACGTCAAGCCCTAGCACCTATATGATTTTCCCAACCCTATTGCCCTTATGGCAAGCCCCAACCCCTATTTATCATATGGGTGCTAGAAGTCGGTGACAGAGGGTCTACATGTCCTGGGAATGATGTTAAACTCTATCTGATGGTGAGGTTCCAGTTTTGGAGGTTTGGGGAATGTGGAGCACCCCTTCATCACCATTGCTCCCTGGTCCACTCTGACCCGGAGTGGTAGTACCTGTTAGGGTCCCATTAATGGTTAAATAAAAAAATGTATTTATAAAATAAATTGTATTATCCATTAAGAATTGATTTATTTCAAAACTTTATTTGCATTAAATGACCCACTGAGGTTGATATGCCGTAAAGCAAAACCAAACCCAACCAAATCAATTAATTCATTGATTTATACGATGAAAGATATTCAAAAATACATTCGGTAATTAAGCATTTGGAGTTGAATATCAACTTTGGATTGGATGTTCTTGAAAATGCATATTTCAAAAAACAAAGTTAAGTAGGTTTTGTAGAGGAGTTAACACCCCTACAAGATGGACTGGCTCATAGCCTTATAATAGTCGACGTAACAATGATAGAGACGAGAAAATTATATTCGGACAAAATCACTGCATTTGATTACACACATTTGACCCTCTTCATTCTTGTAAATTTGTCTTTGTGAATTGTTCTACTTCTTGTTTTTATGTAATAAGTATCTGTTAGCACCAGATACAAATGCTGAATAAAATATATCTCAAGCACACTATTTCTCTGTGTATCTTTTACCACCTCAACGATACAACAGTAATTTTAGTTTTTATGTACAAAAAATTATTTACCCAAGCCGTTAACTACGGGTAGGATCACAAATGTGGGACAACCAGCGATTCAGTAGTAATTGATCAGTAGTATTTGATCTGCAAGACTAGCTTGCTAACCGTTATACCACGACCCGACGCCAGGAATTAAAAAGATTATCTACTCAACCAGTTCATCACGGGTAGGATTTGATACAATCTCACAAGTATGGGTCATTCAACGAGAATCAAACTGGCTATCCAGTAGTAATGGATCTGTGAGACTAGTTTGCTAAACCCTGCTCCAGGACGGGACACCTGGATTCATTTTTAAGTACATGATCTTTCAGGTTTGAGAACATAAATAAAAAAAGTAACATACTTTAAATATACGCTCCTACATTTGGGGCTCTGGTAGGTGTCGTCAATGATGTAGTATGTATGGGTCACTGTGAAGTTTCGGGTCTTTCAACATCAGACTTCCCTCACCATACTGACCCTATCAGAAATTATCAAAACACTGATCCACCCACCGACTTGAGATGCTAACAGACGTTTGACTTTTTATTGTTTTTTGGACGAGTGTAAAATTCTCTACCGCGCATCTGAGTCTATTCAAAATTTAATTTTACATTAAGAAAGAAGAGTATTTGTCGTTTTGTTATTGTCATCGTTTTGCTTTAAAGATTATATCTTCCAATTTTTTTCTCTTGCAATCTATACACCCCAGAAGTCTCACGCTGATGTTAATACAGTGTCCGTCAGAATAATCTCTTGGGTTTGAAAATGTAAATTTAAAAAATGCAACATAGATTTCGTGTCACACACGGAGCAGTCTTCCATGTCTATAACCTTGCTGATAAGACCTAATAGGTCGAAATGTACATACAGGGATTGACATTTTCTCGATTTGTTTAGCCTTACATTTGAACATGTATACCCGCCTAAATTCATTAATTATTAACTATGAGTATTAACTAAATTAGGTATGACTTCAATTAAGCACATATCCTCCAATAAAATATGTTATAAAAGTTTCATTCTTTTTTAGCAAGGCTACATTAAGATATTGACTATGAGAAATAACATACACTTTCATTGTTCTGAAGTCATTGCCCTTTTGTTAGATATCGGTAAGGTGGAAATATATCATTTGCTATCTACGCTATATCTCTGCTTTAGATAAACATATGTTATTAATCTGACAGTGTTTGATCTCTCAACCAGAATGAAAACTATATCTTAATTTTATACCATTTATATTTATTCACGTCTTGCAAAATCAACTCAGTATCATACAGACGTTGTTTAATACATTCCTTGTGACACATCATCTTTGTTATGAACTGAATATTCAATTAATTCATCCGCCCTGTCGGCTGGGGCGTTAGAATGCACCGACTGCACCTCTGCAGATGAGTAAGACTCCCCCAATGGGGCCACCTGTTGGCCGTGGGTGGCGACCCGTGATGTATACTCCATTTTTGCCTTTATTTGGGCTAGACGTGCGGTCGGAGAGGCCCCCTCCGATCAATCGGCTGGTCACGTCAAGCCCTAGCACCTATATGATTTTCCCAACCCTATTGCCCTTATGGCAACCCCCCAACCCATTTTTATCATATGTGCTAGAAGGCGGTGACTGAGGGTCTACATGTCCTGGGAATGACGTTAAACTCTATCTGATGGTGAGGTTCCAGTTCATCACCATTGCTCCCTGGTTCACTCTGACCCGGAGTGGTAGTACTTGTTAGGGTCCCATTTATGGGTTAAATAGAAAAATGTATTTATAAAAAAAATTATATTATCCATTAAGAATTGATTTATTTCAAAACATTATCATTATGAACTGAATATTCAATTAATTCATCCGCCCTGTCGGCTGGGGCGTTAGAATGCACCGACTTATTCAAAATTTACTATAAGAAAGAACAATATTTGCTATTTTTGGGAACCTCAAGGTTCCTGGTTCGATACCGGCCCTCGCCAACTCAGCGTATGAGTAGCACAAGGATATGTACGGTAAAGTGAAGAGCTGACGGTAGGTGTGGCGTTTCGCCTCAGACGCTAAAAAACAGTATCCTTTGGTCTAGCGCTAGGCCACCCCGATGACTTTATTGCCATATTGTTTTAAAGATTATATTGTCCAAATGTTTGCCCCTCGTGATATATGCACTCTTGAAGCCCCACCCTAAAGTTCTGAAAAAAATGCAGGGCCCTGGTAGGATGTGATTCTTGGTTTTAGAACGTAAAATAAAGAATAAAGGCAGCATAGATCCTATTCAAAGTTTTATTTTACTCTAAGAAAAAACATTATTTCTCAAGAAGAAATCCCAAGAGGGTTGATCTGGTGGGCGAGTCCGCCACAGGATGCCATAATTTAAAAATTACACTGTTGTAAATAATGTTAGACACAACATATTTCAGTGTTAGCTTATTTTTGATTGTCAAATGTATTATAAAGGAATGTGGGTGTTATCTTCGAATAAACCCGCTAATTCTTAATATAGTATTTGTGTATTTTAAGATAAGATATCAAAGAATGACATTTATTCAAAAACAATTTTTAAAATAAAATACTTTTTTTTCTTTTTTTTTTTTCATGGATTTAATAGCTAAATTTTTTATTCGTATACAGTTTGTTTTTTAGTTTTATGATTTAGTTAAAAACGAGTCAAAATTCTGAACGAAAACAAACCCCCCCCCCAAAAAAAAAAAAACTAAAACAAATTCGAAGGAATTCAACAATAACATTGCGTCCTAATATATTCACTTCTTTCAAAAAAACATTTTTTTTTTTTTTTACTTTCTTTTTCGTAAAATTTAATAGGTCACATATATTTGGAAAGTCTTATCTCATTTTCAGGGGGGGGGGGGCTTATTGACCCACTCCACCACCACCTAAAATTTAGAAAATTAATAAAAGTTTGTTTCTTGTTTTTTTTCAATCGTGATCTGGAGTGATTATTCGATAGTAAAATCAAATATTTTAGGTTGCAATTCTTATTCTCGCAGTCCATCATAAACTTATTTATTCTTTAATTTGACCCACCAAAAAATCCTCATGTAAATAAATTGAATATTTTCTCAAAGGTTTGTTTTGTTTTACGGCATATCAACCTCGATGGGTCATCTAATGCCGACAAAGTTGTGAAATAAATTCATTCTTAATGCATAATACAATTTTGTTTATCAACTCAGGTTTTTCTATTTAACCCACAGATGGGACCCTAACAGGTACTACCACTCGGGATCAGAGTGGACCAGGGAGCAATGATGAGGAAGGGGTGCTCCACATTCCCCAAACCTCCAGAACTGGAACCTCACCATCAGATAGAGTTTAACGCCATTCCCAGGACACGTAGGCCCTCAGTCACCGCCTTCTAGCACCCATATGATAAAAAGGGGTTGAGGCTTGCCATAAGAGCAATAGGGTTGGGAAAATCATATAGGTGCTAGGGCTTGACGTGACCAGTCGATTGATCGGAGTGGGCCTCTCCGACCGCCCGTCTAGCCCAAGATAGGGCCAAAGTGGAGTATTGCATGTCATGAACTGCTCATCCACCTGGTTTCTAAAAGGGTAACTTTTATAACTTTTGTAATTGAATAAAATAAAATACAGTTTTAAATTATTGCGATTGCTGTAGACATCTATTCTGTAATCGACTTATATTCTTTGCTTTGATTAAAAGTGGGTCTAGTCTTCTGGCCGGGATTATATGATCCGTTAGTATCTCAAATTCCCAGATAATTTTATGTGTCTCATTCTCTAGGACAGATTCTGGTTTATCCATATACCATTTGATAAAAATGGTCGAAATTTAATTTCTTGCACAGTTCCCAGTGGATCATCTTACCGAATCAATTGTGTCTACTCGTGTACATGTTTTGTGCTGATTTGGTACTTTCGCTTATTATGTGATTAACGGTTTCGTCTGTGTATCTATACATCCTATGCTTCCTTTTCGGTTGTATCTTATCTAGTTTTACTTTTATACAATTGGTCCATATGGCAGTAATACATTTTTGGTACGGCGTAACGATTACTCGATCGAGTACAGCAAATTTGTTTAGCTTAGAAAATGGAAAGTTTTAAATAAAAACCAACTTTCAAAAATACTTTAAAACTTTCAACTTTCTAAGCTAAAAAATATCAAGTTTTAAAAATAAAATAATTGTTTAATTTCTAAGTAAATCTTTTTTTCTCTCTATCAAAAAGACATTTTACGCTGTACTAGCTAAGAGGAGAATGTTGTATTGATAAACATTTGTGGGCGTGTCTAAAGCTGACGTCATATGACTTAGTTTGCTGTACTCGATCGAGTAATCGTTACGCCGTACCAAAAAGTATTTCCCTGTCCAGGTCTTATTGTGTGCAATCTTTTCAGGGTTTTTTTCATACCAGTTTTAACTGATGTCTTTTTATTGATTCTAAGTAACAGCACGTCTTCTAAGGTCTTCAGGACTCTTCTAAGTTTCAAGCTTATTTTAACAGTGCTGTAGTCTGAATGGTCTCAATTCTTCCTCTGATCTTCAGTTCTTCCAGTATCTTTTCGAGGCCTTTGGATACAACGGTTGGTATCTGCGTCACCATTACGTTCCGCAGCCTTTTCAGCTCTCTAGCAAGGTCCAAGTATTTTTCCAGCTTTTCACTTTCTTTTATTTTCTCACTGTTGTCTGCTGGAATGACAAAAACTACCAGATGTTAGTCTTTTCTTCTTGTTAATATTTAGCCCAGTCTTCAGCCCGGCAATGGGGGATTCGTATCTCAGTTCTAGAGAATTTTATGGGTCTCATTTTCTAAGACAGGTTTGAGTTTGTGCATACACTATTTGTAAGCATGATCAAATCTCAATCTCTTGTACAATTCCCAGCTGGTCACCTTTCTCGCCCAATCATGTCTACTATTGTATTTTTTGTGCTAGTTTGCTGCATTCGTTTACAATGTGATTAACCGTTTCCTCTATGTCGTCACACTAACTATTCTTCTAGTAGTAGTAGTCAGTCGGTAGAGCATCCGCCTAGGAGCCACAAGGTTCCAGGTTTGATACCGGCCCTTACCAACTCGGCGCATGAGTAGCACAGTTTGGAACAGTGCTATATCTATAAGTAAACAGTGCTCAATATCATTGATAGAGCATTTATATTTAAGTTACCGTGAACTGGGAGTCAACGGCGTCTGGTTACTGACAGTTTCAAGTAAAAAAAGAAAGATTTTGAGAAAGCGAAAAAATGTGTGTGTGTGTGTGTGTGAACGTTTTTTTTCTTCTTGCTTACTGATCATGTTCTACGTTACTAAAGTATATATTTACCAACCCCTCCGCACGAGCAGGATGTGACACAAGGTCAATTTCTTAAGCGGAGTTTTACAGGTTTGAATTCAGAGTTTTCCTTCTCCTAGACTGGTTACCTAGCCAAGGTTAAAGAGATCAGTCTGCGCTGCTATTTACCTATACCTGGAGGGAGAATTGGATTCATACCTTTCCCAAGGGTATTAGCGCTATGTGAAATGCAAACAGCTTCGTCTAGGGACCGAACTCCGGTCGACAAGTCCATTTCCTATGACTCTAACCATTAGACCACGCGCCACGTTAGTAAAGTATAAAATTCGTTCGCATACTGTTATGTTGCATCGGAAATTATTGAGACAGCAATCTTGAGAGCGAATGACTTTGTCTACGAAATGTGTCTGTTGACCTACGTTCACTTTGTGCATTTGAGACTGTGGAGATTTTAATGAGAGTAGTTGCATTTATGTCCAGCAACGTTTACATCATATATTCTTATATATTTTGTATTCTTGGTTGGTAATTTGCTTTTTCAATTATTATTATTATTATTATTATTATTATTATTGTGGTTGTTGTTGTTGTTGTTCACTCCTTTTGAGTTTTTCACATCAGCGTTAGTTGATGGTATTTCACCGGAGTCTGAGTGACAACAAGTCTCCTCTGGTCTCCAGGGCTCTTCTGAGTATTCTGGCAGATTGCAGCAGTGCAGTATTCTGGATGGTCTCAATTCTTCCTCTGATTTCCAGATTTTCCAATCTTTTTGGGACCGTTCCAAGTGCACCAACTACAATTGGTATCACTTTGACTTTCATATTCCATAACTTTTTCAGTTCTCTGGCAAGGTCCAGGTATTTGTCTATTTTTTCATTTTCCTTTAGCTTCACCCTGTGATCTGCTGGCACTGCAAAATCCACCAGTTGACAAGTTCTTTCTTTTTTGTTAATCAGCACTAGGTCTGGTCTTCTTGCTGGGATGTGGTGATCCGTTTTTATTTCAAATTCCCAGAGAATTTTATGCGTTTCGTTCTCAAGAACAGATTCTGGTTTATGCATATACCATTTTGTGGTATGGTCAAAATTTAATTTTTGGCATTATTCCCAGTGGATCACCTTCCCAACCCAGTGGTGCCTAGTTTTGTACTTCCGTTATGCTAGTTTACTACATTCGCATAGTACATGGTTTACAGTCTCATTTCTCTCACCGCATAGTCAACATTTATTATTTTGTTTACAATTTTTGCTTTGATATAGTTTGTCCTTATGGCATTATTATGTGCAGCAATTATTAGTGATTCAGTTTCTCTTTTGAGGTTTCCTTTTCTTAACCATGTCCAGGTTTTTTTCATGTGCAATCTCTCCGATTTGTCGTTTGAAGTGACCATATAATTGTTTTTCTTCCCATTTTTGTTTTCTAGTTTTTGTAGTTTTTCTGTTTGTCCATATGTCACATCTACTATTGTTCGCTGCCATATTATTTTGCTGTATAGTAGAGTTTGCAGAGTAACCTATTTTTTGTATCAGCCGAACAGCGATGGAGTCTATCTCCTTTCCGCTAGCGCTAGACCAAGGAGATTATGTTTGCATCTGAAGTGGAGCGTCACACCTACACTAGCTCCCAGATGCTTTTTTACCACACAGATAAGAATAACCAACCTGTCCTACTCATGACGACCGGTATCGAACTTGGAACCTTACGATTTCTAAGCGAATGCTCTACCAACTGAGCTAAACGGCAAAAATGGAAACGAACGATAAGTGGTAATCCTTAACTTGTTCCTCGTAAATTCCTACCATAAAATAAACTGAACCCTCATTTTATGTGCATGTTTTTGCAATAAATGTTTTATTTTCCTTGCACCCGTTATTTTACAATACTAAATATATTTTATTTATTTATTTTAATATTCGCTTCAATGAAAATATATTTAGTATTGTAAAATAACGGGTGCAAGGAAAATAAAACATTTATTGCAAAAACACGGACATAAAATGAAGGTTCAGTTTAATTTTATGGTAGGAATTTACGAGGAATTAGTTAAGGATTACCCGATAAGAAATTCTAGAATTTCAAGATTTAAAGTGCACATGATGTAGTTTTTTATTATTTGTTCTTTTGTTTAAATATGCGACTTTTTAATCGGACGAGATTCAAAAGGGGAATTGATATCCGCATAGACCAAATGTGTACAGAAATCGGATACGAATTTTTGGAGGAGGAATTTTTTCCCTCTTTCTTATTCGTACTTTTTCGAAAAGAAACGCTGACAGATATGGGAATACAAAGAATCCAAAGACATTCTTCTCTTGTTTAGAACATTGAGGACTTTGAATTAAAAAAAATTTTAAAAAAACTTTTTATCAAAAAGACTTATCAAAAAACTTCCTTCCTATTCTCTTCACTCTGGTTTTCATAACACCAAGAACCAAAGCCATTTTTAATATAGCTCTGTTGGCTCTGTTGGCTGTACGATACGCTGACTGCACCTCTACAGAGGATTAAGACCCCACACAATGCGGCCGCCGTGGGTGGTGACTCGTGATGCTTAAAGACGGAATCCTGGTGGCTGAGCAATCCATGTCTTGCAAATATCCACTTTGGCCCTTACTTGGGCTTGATGGTCGAGCTGAGAGAGACCCACCAATTAATCGTACGGGGAGGGGGTCCACGTGGCGTAGCTGCAGGATCAACTTGATCAAAAGTAGAGAGAGATGGTAAGGTAACAGTGGATAGACAAATAGATTAACGGACACATGAATTGGGGGGATAAAAGATTGGTCGAGGAGAAAACGTCACTGATCACCGGTGGGGGTGGGGTGTAATGTGAAAGAGCAGAAAATCTTTTCCAGTGATTTTTTAGAGAATTAAGGTGGTGATCTTTCAATAAGTTATGGGTGTTCGATTCAACTTGTACATAATTTGACGTACTTATAATGATTCTGCATATATATATATATATATATATATATATATATATATATATATATATATATAAAGTGCTTAATTGGAGTCGAACCTAATTTAGAAAATTAATTAATTAATAATGAATTAGGCGGGAATACCTATTAAATGTATGGCTAAACAAATCGAGAAAAATCAATCTCTGTATGTACATTTCGGCCTATTAGGCCTCATCAGCAGAGCTATAGATCGGAAGACCGCCCTGTGCGTGATTTGAAACCGGACTGCCAAGCTGACAGGCCGATCCCATAACCCCTACACTAAACGGAATTCTTAGATTTTATGATTTGTTTAGAGTAGGTTAATATTCCTCTTCTAGTGACTTTTATTACACGACGATATGATAAGTTGTAAACAAGGTTTGTTTAGAGTGGCTTTTTGCCGATAATTTTTGGGAGAATAAGTGCTTAATTGGAGTCGTACCTAATTTTGAAAATTAATTAATTAATAATGAATTAGGCGGGAATACCTATTAAATGTATGGCTAAACAAATCGAGAAAATCAATCTCTGTATGTACATTTCGGCCTATTAGGCCTCTAAACAAACCTTGTATATATATATATGATGGACTCTCCCGTCGATCGACGTATGAGTGTTCATACAATGAACATCCACACAGTGATTTGTTTATAGTGGTGAAGGCTTGTGTTGGACCATCCACACTTTTTGGCACAGTCGATAGGAAAGAATATATAGGCAGCATTTTTTCATTTATGCATGTTGAATTAAATAACAGACACATCTCCTGTTTAACATTTTTATTTGCGATTTTTCAAGTTTTCTGGCCAACCTTTTACTTTATGGTTGGAATTCCTGGATTAGTCCACTAAAGTTCATGTCCCGATACTTTCGGCACTTCGAAGCGCCATCATCAGGGGTGATATATATATATATGTGTGTGTGTGTGTTAAAAAATTATAGGCGTTCAAAATTTTTATTAGAGCTTTAAAAAGACGCATTAATAAATTCATTATTTAAAAAAATTACAATAGAAAGGGGAGGGACGAAAGAAAAAATGAGTAGTTAGCTAACTAAATACGATCCCCGCTCAACAGAGTTAAATATCACGGATAATAGATTAAAACGAGTAAATGAGACAAGTAAGAAAAAGAAAGAAAAAAAGAAAAGAACAAATACATTTCCCTCCTCTTTTAGGAGAAAATAAAATAATTTGTTCTTTTTTATTGTTTCTTTTTCTTACTTGTTCCATTTACTCATTTTAATCTATTACCTGCGATATTTAACTCTGTTGAGCGACGATCGAAACTAGTTAGTTAACTACTTATTTTTTCTCTCTTTCGTCCTTCCCCTTCCATAGTATTTTTTTTAATAATGAATCTATTATTGGGTCTTTTTAAAGCTCTAATACATATATATGTGTGTGTGTGTGTATATATGTGTGTGTGTATATATATGTGTGTGTGTGTGTGTGTGTATATATATATATATGTGTGTGTGGTGTGTGGTGTGTGTATGTGCGTGTGTGTGTGTATGTGTGTGTGTGTGTGTGTATATGTGTGTGTGTGTGTATATATATGTGTGTGTGGTGTGTATATATATGTGTATGTGTGTGTGTGTATATATATGTGTGTGTGTGTGTATATATATATGTGTATGTGTGTGTATATATATATATATGTGTATGTGTGTGTGTGTATGTGTGTGTGTATATATGTGTATGTGTGTGTATATATATATATATGTGTGTGTGTGTATATATATATATGTGTGTGTGTGTGTGTATGTATATATATATGTATATAGTTTGGTATATTTATGAATAAAGACCGCTCAATATCGCACAACACACACATATATATATCAGCGCCTCTCTCTCTCTCTCTCTCTCTCTCTCTCTCTCTCTCTCTCTCTCTCTCTCTCTCTCTCTCCTTATCGATCATCGCCACTGAGATGTCCTCTGCGTAACATCCAGAATCCGCACAGAGCTAATTGGTCAGTCTACACTGGTGATAGTATGTTAAAATTTAAGTTAAAAATAACATAAATCGTGTCCTTAGTAAAAATTAAATTCATTAAAATCTCTGCCCAAGCCAAATTTTTTTCCGTTTTAATTTTGACGACGATTTGCAATTTTAACCGTTGTCAAGCACTTGCAATTACGACAATTTTTCATTTAAATAACTGGATTAAATTTTTGGACTATGACGTCTAATAGTAGTAAGATAATGTCGCAATTAAATTTTTCATTTTATGTAAACCTGTGCAAATTTATCACATATAGTATTCCATTCATGAGAAGGAAGCCGGGTGTATAGGATAAAATGACATAACTAAATTCAAATTTAAGTAAGCTCTGGGGATTATATTCCTTACTTGTCACGACTCTTTCGTTATGTATTACAAGCAGCCAAATAAAATGAAAGGACCAAAGTCAGATGTCCCCTTTTCACCTTCTATCATCGAGAAAATAAAACGCACCAGTTGAATTTCCTGTCTACAGGACAGAGGGGCTTCGATCCCCCAACTGCACGGTACGCTAAAACATGGTTTACTCTATACCACATCAACACCAACACATGGGAGGCTTGTACAGAAGACCGTGCGACCTGGCGCCTCCTCGTCAAACAAGGAATGAGAAGGAGTGAAAAAGAGAGGAAAGAAGCCGCCACGGAAAAGAGAGCCAAAAGGAAGGAGAGACAACAGCAAATTCAGCAAGCATCACTGTTTGTTTGCAGTCGCTGCACCAGAGATTGCCATTCAAAAATTGGTCTATTCAGCCACTCACGCAGTTGCAGATAAAAAAAATGAGGACACTACGCCATCGTCTTTAGTAGACAGAAGGGTGCCAACAACAACTCTATACCAGTATAAGATGTAAAGTTCTTATAGTAAGTTGGAATGCTTAGAGTAACCTTCCAACGTGGGTACATATAAGTACAAGAAATATTCCGACAAAGTTATAAGATAATAACAGACTTTATTCCGTGAACACACGGAGAAATACATACAAGGCAAATATATAAACATGCATAAAGAAAGTAGGTGTAGGACTTGCGTCGTAAGGAAAGTCACTTTTCCACTTTTGACAAATATCTTGATATCATCGATGTACATAAGATTGTTTATTTTTAAAAGTGATTTTGTAAATTTGTAGCGTGCTGTGTATTTCCTAATTATATAATTCCGTGACATTATCGCCATAACGATGCAAGAACGATCACAGGTGCTTTGCCCCTTCCAGCTGGGAAAATTTGGCTCAGGACCGCCCTCAGTGGCGGCAGGCTCTCTGTAGAGGACGGTTCATGTCTGAAGTCACCCTGGCACAACACCATGTAGCTATGGGGCCCAGAAGAAAGCGGCGGCAACAAAGCACCGGCACATCAACATCTTCAGGGACAGCCTTCACTTGCGACATCTGTGGTCGAGAATGTTTTTATAACATTGGACTTTACAGTCACAGGAGGCGCTGTAACTTCAGGGGCACAAAAACTATATCCTAGTCTTCCGAGACTGAAATGCCAATGGTAGTATCGCCATAGCAAATAGCAATGGTGAGAGGTTCTTCTTTGGATTTTCACCTCTGCTAATGTTTGTCCACCTGCTGTAAATTTCCCTTTTCGGTGTTCCGTGCCTTTATCAATAACCATATGACTTTGTCGGATTTTCTTTTTCATTTCTTTTAATTATTATTTCACTCATTGTGAGTTTTTCACTTGAATCTGAGTGACAGCAATTTTTCTCAGCTCTCCAGGACTCTTTTGAGTACTCTAGCTGATTTTAACAATGTTGTTGTCTGGATGGCCACGATTCTTCATTTGTTTTCCAATTCCTCCAATATTTTTTTCCAAACCATTTGGAACGATTCCAAGGGCACCAATTACAATTTGTATCATCTTCACCCTCATGTTCCACAGTTTTTCAGCTCTCTGGCAAGGTCCAGGTATTTATCCATCTTTTCGTTTTCTTTCAACTTCACCCTGCGATCTTCTGGAACCGCAAAGTCCACCAGTTGACACGTTCTCTTTTTTATTATGTTAATCAACACTAGTTCTGGTCTCCGGGCTGGGATGTGGTGATCCGTCTTTATCTCGAAGTCCCAGAGAATGATATGTGTTTCATTCTCCAGAACAGATTCTGGTTTATGCATATACCTATTGTTGTATGGTATTTGTCTATCGTTTCATTTTCTTTTCTTTTCTTTCCTCCAGAACGCATCGAACTTGGATTCTATCAACAGTTAAAACTAGCAAGATCTCAACTCAGTTGACTCCTATTAACTCCAAACATCGATATATATGACTATACAATCTGTTCCTCGCGGATGATAAATCAAAAATTTATGATTATAAATTGAAAATAGGCTAATTATGAACTTTTGTTTAGTAAATTAGGGTGTCCCAGAAAGAAAAAAAACAGAACCCACAAATTTTGTAATAAAACTATTAATTTTAACTGGTGGGGGGTTATGGTTAGGGTTAGGGTTTAGGGTTGGGGTTTAGGGTTAGTTTAATGTGAAAATAGATAATTTTGGTTCTGTTTTTTTTCTGGGTCACTCTGTACAGGGTGACCCAGAAAAAACAGAACCCCTAACCCTAAACCCTAACCCTAAAGCCCCCTAGTTAAAATTAACTGTGTTATTACAAAATTTGTAGGTTCTGTTTTTTCTGGGACACCCTAATTTATTAAACAAAAGTTCATAATTACTGAAAATAGAATACAGATATCCACCATTTTTCGTAACATATTATTAATAGCTTTTCCCCATGACCAAAAATGTGTAAATCGAGACTGCAATTATCATTAATTCATACAGAGAAAGTGTTATCATTTCCAGACCCCTAATTAAAAAAAAAGAAAATTTATATATGAGTATGACATATAATGACTCTGGCATAAAATTAAAGACCTTCTAATTTCAAAGTTTTATTTAGCACAAAAATGTTCGCAGCATTGTTCAGCACATTGCGGTTTTGATAGCCAGAATGATAGTCCAAGGGAAATAACTCTTATTCTGCTTACATACGCATTATTCATCCCTTTTTGAAATTATAGTCTTAATGAAATCACGCAACAAATAAATGATACAACTCATCATGTTCATATTGTCGAGAAGACCGTCACGACCAAATAGTGAGAGAAATCACGCACGTGGTAGCTCAAAGCATGCACGAATATGTCTGGCGTGCAAAATGAGATCGGAGGGGGGAGTATTGCGGTTGATTAGGGAGATTGAACTCACATCTTCCCGATCATGAGTCGTGGCTTGACCTCGTTGGCGCGCATGTAAATTACTACATTGGCCCGGATGTGGGATTTTAGTATGATTATTTAAGGCTTGCCTTAACACGCCGGGGGAGTTGCGTAAGAGTCTTGCTGACGAGGGCACTGACGTACGACTAGGAACCAGAGGCGAGTGAGCTTTGGTGAAGGACTGCTAGAAAAGATTGTTGCAGATGACAAGGATTTGATCATGAGAACCTGGGAGAACGTCTTTTTTCGGTGGAGAGATTTTCTATTCACTTACCGGTCCTCGCCAACTCGGCGTATGAGTAGCACAGGGATCTGTGCGGTAAAGTGAATAGCTGATGGTAGGTGTGTTGTTCCATCTCAGATGCTAAAATAATCTCCTTGGTCTAGCGCTAGTGAAAAGGGGATATACTCCCTCGCTGTCTGGCCGATACTGACATTAGGCCGCCCTAACGACTTTACTTACTTTACTTTAAACAACAAACTGGCTCCTCCATTAGGTTATCAAAAAGTTTAAGTCCAAGGGAAATAACTCTTATTCTGCTTCCATACGTATTGCTCTCCCCTGCTCAATGGAATCGAATTCAATGATACAACAAATTATGGGTTATTTCCTAGTTGAGTAATATGATATTACAGGGTGACCCAGAAAAAAACAGAACCCAAATTATGTATTTATTTTACCATTAAACTAACCCTAAACCCTAACCCTAACCCTAAACCCCATAGTTGAGTAATATGATATTACAGAGTGACCCAGAAAAAAAAGAACCCACAAATTTTGTAATAAAACTGTTAATTTTAACTAGGGGGTAGGGTTTAGGGTTGACGTTTAGGGTTAGTTTAATGGGAAAATAAATAATTTGGGTTCCGTTTTTTCTGGGTCACTCTGTAATATCATGTTACTCAACTAGGAAATAACCAAATTATGTCATCGATAGCCTGTCACTGGCCAATAAAACAATAAACTGGCTCTTCCTTTATGTTACCAAAGAGTGTAAAACTCCTCTGTATCACTCACTGTCCAAAATGTCATGTTGTCCCGGTAATAAAGGCTATTCAGTCGAGGGGTTGGATCTGAAGATGATGAAGATGTTTGCAGGGACTGAAAAATAAAATAAAACCAAATAAAAATCAAATAAAACTAAATAGAACCAAATGAAATGAAATGAAATAAGGAGGCTTGAAACAGGAAGAACTATCTGGGTATGATTCCTGGTGTCAAAAATAAATCTCTTTCATTTAGACCAGGAACTTCACTGGGTACACACGCTATTAACTGGCTCCTCTCCAAGAAATAGCCGTGAAGGTAATTTTCACCTTTAGTTGTTAAAATTCCTATCAAATAAGGCAATTAGAGATACCTCCCTTGACTTTCACTTTGAAACAAGCCGGTAGCTATTTTGAAAGTCTCCGTACGAAATAGACAAATCTTAGAAACTTTTTCGAAAAAAATGCTTTAACACAAAAATATCATAAAATGTGTTCTTAATAACAATTAAGTTCATTTCAGATAATTTTATGCTAGGAATTTAGCCAACTGACTTTCACTTTGAAACAAGACGGTAGCCATTTTGAATGTGTCCGTGCGAAATATACAAATCTTAGAATCGTTTCGAAAACAATACAACTGCATACTTTAACACAAAAATATCATAAAATGTGATCTTAATAACAATTAAGTTCATTTCAGATAATGCGCACGCACAATTTTATGCTAGGAATTTTAACAACTAAAGGTGAAAATTACCGAAAACCATGTATAATGGGGTTTAAGAAAATAAATTAGCTCCAAACGACTAAAATTCAAATCCTTCAATTTTTCTGAAATTTCTCGACAAAAATAGATGACAAAATGTCGCCATTTTAACCCCCCCCTCTTTCAAATTTTTCGAGTTTAAAATCGACATTACTCTGCCAATTTTGGGAATTGGAAGATCAAATTTTCGGGATTGTCTAACTTTAACCTAGTCCACACCTGTACAAAATTTCAGAAAAATTGAAGTGGGTGGGTGACAATTTTTCGAATTGGAAGCTCAAATTTGGGGGATTGTCTAATTCCAACCTAGTCTAAAACTGTACAAAATTTCAGAAAAATTGAAGTGGGTGGGTGACAATTTTTCGAATTGGAAGCTCAAATTTGGGGGATTGTCTAATTCCAACCTAGTCTAAAACTGTACAAAATTTCAGAAAAATTGAAGTGGGTGGGTGACAATTTTATTTTTTTCTGGATAATTTGACATGGAATTACTCAAGTAGTTAATAAACTACTGTAAAAATTTTGTTATTTTGGGGCTATTGGCAGAATTGCGTCCCGGTCTCCTACGTTTTTTAACGCTTGACGGTGATAGCTGAAAAAACAACCCTCCCTACGAATGGATATGAATTTGTAATTGAATGTTGGAAATAAATATATTAAGATATAATAAAAATACCGAAAAAATGTTTTGCTTTTTTATTTGTAATTAATTGTCGAAAAGAATAATTAAAATAAAATGAAAATACCGAAAAAAAGAAATTTTTTCAGCGGATTGAAGGCGTTTTTATTGACAAATTATTTTTTAGTGGTTTGAAGACGTTAAAAGTAAGCCATATTCGTATTGACAAATTAATGTAAATATTTAGCCCCCCACTGAAATATTTTAAAGAGAGGAAGGGTTAGAATATTTGCATCTACTTGTCGAAAAAAACTGGAGGGGGTAAAATATTGCATTAACTTTTCGGGAAAAACACCTTAAGTGCTGGAGGAGGGGTTCAGCAGGCACCGCTTCAGCTCTGGACTTCATTCGTAGGGAGGGGTTGTTTTTTTTACTTTTAACAAAGATAATCAGTATTTTTGGTTTTGAAATGAAATTTAATAAAAACTCAGAAAATCTGTTTGCGAATATATTTCTTGCAAATTCTCCATCATATCGAAACGTTTTGAAATTTTCTTTTCAGACAAGATGAAAAAAATGTTTTTTAAATAAAAAAAAGAACTGGATTTCTCGTCCTATCACCGAAGTTAAGCAGCGTAGAGCCTGGTCAGTACTTGGATGGGTGACCGTTTGGGAATACCAGGTGTTGTAAGGATTAATCTTTTTTTTCTTTTTAAATATTAGAATTATTTAATGTGTAGAATTGATTAATTTACACATTAAACTTTTATTAGAATGAATTGTTTCATTTTTAACAATGATAATCCGTATTTTTGGCTTTGAAATGAAATTGCAATTTTACATTTGCTTGTCATTTAATAAAAACTCAGAAAATCTCTTTGCGAATATATTTCTGGCAAATTCTCCATCGTATCGAAACGTTTTGAAATTTTCTTTTCAGACAAAATGAAAAAAAAAAAATAACTGGATTTTATGTTTGTTGTTTTTATCTATTTCTTTCATTCTCTTTATTTCTCATCAATGTGTCATTAGCGCGCACTGTCAAATGGACAATAATGCATATTTCGCCTAATCTTTCCTTTACAACCATATCACGTTCAACACACCAGTTCCCGTCCGATCACCGAACTCAAGCAAGGTACAGCCTGCTCACTATTGGATGGGTAACCGCTTGAAAATACCAGGTGCGGTTATAATTTTTTCTAAATTACAATAATTTAATCTTTAGAATTAATTGACGATTATTGTTTTATTAGAATGAAAGAGTTTATGAAATTTACGCTGTGTTGTTGAAATCCTTACTAACCCAAAACTTATTTTTACTAACCTTTATAGTTTCAGTGGTCATGTGACATTGTTAACATGTGATCCCTAAAATAGTCATAAAAAAAGAGGAAATGTATCTCCATAATCGATTAATCATTATTAATGAATTATTACCAAATATATTAGATGGTTTACAACGTCGCAGAAAAAGGCAATCTATTTCTCAACTTAAGATAAATGCTATTGCTTTTTTTATCGACCTGGCCAGTCTCATTCCGTTTAGGGGGGGGGGGGTCAGGTGTATTTTCTCGACACCGGATTGCTTCCTGGTTATTATTGCCAGGAATGCACATTAGCGTCATAGTCTTTACTTCTCCCATGAATAGTGACACACACACACACATACACAGAAAGCATTTTACATACACAAAATGTATTGTTTAGTTTAAGCAAAACAAACTGATTTGAACCATTTAAAGCATTATTTTATTTAGGACCGGTTTAGCTTAGGTGGTAAAGAACCTGCCAAAGAGTTGCAAGGTTTCGTGGTAATCCTTAACTTGTTCCTCGTAAATTCCTACCATAAAATAAATTGAACCTTCATTTTATGTCCGTGTTTTTACAATAAATGTTTTATTTTTCTTGCACCCGTTATTTTACAATACTGAATATATTTTCTTTGTTTAAAAACATTTATTGCAAACATTTATTGCAAAAAACACGGGCATAAAATGAGGGTTCAGTTTATTTTATAGTAGGAAACTACGAGAAACAAGTTGAAGATTACCGGTTTCAGATTTGCAACCTGATCTCCAACTCTGCGCATAACTTGACCCATTGACCAGATTAACAAAATGTGCGCGTGTAGGATTATAAGAATATGGAAGGGGGGTGGGGAAATATATGGGGGAAAAATAGATGTTCGTATCAACAAGCTCCCGCCGAGAGGGGGGGCAAAAACAAGCGAGTCCACAGTCTTCCAGCGAGCCAAACCTTCCCCTGGTCAACACGCTCTTCGTTTTCGTTTAGCAGCTGCAAAATCCGTCACCGTAGTCGAAATAATTTTTAGCAGTTCAAAATCACATTTCTTTACTCGGTCGTTCGCGTCAGTCAACCTGCTACTGCTGACTCCTCACTGCCCAGCGCTTGACTCGCATGCCATTTATGTACGTATTTACCGAAACATCCTGGCACTTCGCGTCCGTCCAGTGCCTAAATCGTATCTGCTTTCGCATGCGGGAGGACGCGGGTTCGATCCCGGTAGGCAAGACAATGTCTTGCTCTTTTTCGTTCTCCGTCATAAAGAATTGAATACGTTTCTTATAATACATTAGAAGACTCAGAGTAACCTTCCAACGGAGTTGAATATATATACATATACACAGATTATCTGAGCACGTGGAACATGACATACAAACAGATAAGACGAAAGAGCTCATGAAGACTACCAGACACTGATAGTTGTGGGGCAAAGATAAGACAGATTAACGGACCGAGTTTAAAATCCAGCTAGTAGGGTCAAGTAGTGATGAAACCCTGGCGGCAAGGGAAGATAACTCTTTTGGACACAAGTCCATCCCAGCAGAAGCAGACGATCGCTACAGGTTAATTACCAAGTGTCATTTTCTTTTTTGGCGACAGATCTTTGAATGTGGCGAATATGAAACATTAGGTAAAATTTAGTAATTAGTTTCTTGCTATTCCTAATTTAGCACAAGAAATCCCACGCCATCCTGGGAAAATTAAACAAGATTTTAGAAGCATAGTTTTCTTACGTTCATTGACAGTAAACTTCTAATGTATTCTTTAAGCGATTATAAGTAAGTAAATAAAGTCGTTGGGGCGGCCTAATGTCGGTATCAACCAGACAGCGAGGGCGTCTATCTCTTTTTCAATAGCGCTAGACCAAGGAGATTATTTTAGCATCTGATGTGTAGCGCCACACCTACCACCAGCTCCTTTACCGCACAGATCCCTGTACTACTCATACGCTGAGTTGGCGGGGGCTGATATCGAACTAGGAACCTTGTGGTTTCTAGCCGAACACTCTACCGACTGAGTTAAACCGGCCCCTAAGCTATTATATTCACCGTATATTGTTTGGAGTTTGAATCTTAAAATTGATTTTCTCCAAGAAAAGCTTAAATAGGTTTTTAGAAATATTTAAGGAAAAAAAAAAAAATACAGTCGTGTCCCATAAAACGGCCTCTAGGGGTCACCAGTTCGGCTTGGTTTGTTTTCGGCATATCAACCTCAGTGCGTGTTGGAGAGGGAGTGAGTATACATGTTGGGAAAAGGTGTGTATATGTGTGTGGGGAAAAGGGTGTGTATGTGTATTCGTCCGGTTTTGGTTTGGTTTGTTTTACAGCATATCAACCTCAGTGGGGTCATTTAATGCCGACAAAGTTTTGAAATAAATTCATTCTTAATGGATACTCAATTTAAAAAAAAAAAAAAAAAAAAAAAAAAAAAAAAAAAGACAACATTTTACTATTTAACCCATAGATGGGACCCTAACAGGTACTACCACTCCGGGCAGAGTGGACCTGGGAGCAATGGTAATGATGGTCCCACACAACTAGAACCTCATCATCAGATAGAGTTTAACGTTATTCCCAGGACATGAACACCCTTAGCCGCCACCTTCTAGCAAATACATGATAAAAAGGGGTTGAGGATTGCTATAGGGACAATCATATAGGTGCTAGCGCTTGACGCGACCATCCGACTGATCGGAGGGGGACTCTCTGACCGCCCGTCTGTACAAATAGGTAGTATTATTAAGATAGATTTAATAAGCAAAAGATTAAAATTGAAATAATTGGGGAAAAACGCGTTTGTAGACTCAAATGGTAATTAAAAGATCAGAGAGCAGTAGCGTATCTACGGTATGACTGGAGCCCTTGAAAGGTTCTAGCAATGAGATGAAAGCCTTTCTTTTCATTGCTAACCATCACCAGCAAGTTAAAAGTTTCGTATTCGAGACACATTGGCAGACTGGTCTTGCATTAGTAGAAGCAAGAAAGATGCAATTGTAATTAGCAGTAGGACCATAATTAAAAGACCAAAAAAAAAAAAATGGTAAAGTTAAAAAAAAAAGAAAAAAAAAAGTAGGTGGCTTATATTTAGACAGGGGTGCAATTCGTCTTAGATACGCCACTGCATTTAGGAAATAAATTAAACTAGTTATAGAGTAGAGTAGTCACCAGAGCAGAACAGAATTTAGTGAAAAAAAATTGAATACAAGAACAATATTGTTGAAGACAATCTAGTTTATGGAGAATGGTTTGAGTTAGGGTAAAATTGCCCATGCCTAACAGGAATTAAAACTTCGAAATTCAGTCGGTGTATTTACCAGGCTAAAATCTGAAAACCGCTAAAATATACGGAAGTGTCAAGGCGTTTAAGAAAAGAAAAAGCAATATTACATTAGAAAAAAAAGTCGGACCAGATTTTTAAGAAGTAGCTAAAATATTTTAAATTCTTAAAAAATGTTTATATAGAGAAGAAAGTGAGCAATATACAGATTTGTTGGCACCAAAATAAATGTATTAATGGCCAGGTCAGTGAACCTAAAATCAAATGGCTTAATTTAAAATTGTGAAGATATGCATTTTTTTTTTAATTGACAGGAAGCAATATTCAGATTTGTTGGTTAAAAAAAAAAAAATAGACATTGATGGATAATGTCAGTGGTCCTAAAATGAAATGTCCTTAATATACAGAAAGCCATTCAAATTCATTTCGCCTTTTGAGTCTTCTTGGGCAGAAGTACAGTCTGGATGTTGGGGAGGACACCACCCTGTGCAATGGTAACTCCGGACAACAACTTGTTCAATTCTTCATCGTTACGGACAGCCAGCTGCAAATGACGAGGGATGATTCTAGATTTCTTGTTGTCCCTAGCAGCATTTCCTGCCAATTCAAGAACCTCAGCGGCCAGATATTCCATAACGGCAGCCAGGTAGACAGGGGCACCGGCACCGACACGTTCAGAATAATTGCCTTTCCGCAGAAGACGATGAATACGACCGACGGGGAATTGAAGTCCGGCACGAGATGAACGGGTCTTACTCTTTCCACTTACTTTACCTCCTTTGCCGCGTCCAGACATGATGCACTGAATATTATTCTGCTGTACTGACCACAAAACCCGGTGAGAATGTAATTCTTCGGATTAGATGAACGTTTACTCTCGACTCGTAAGTTTAACATTTTAAATAATCACCAACTTTATTTTCTGACCAATCAAAACACAGAAGACTGATTCAAGTCTCGCTGATTATTACTTTCGAGTAGTGAGTTCAATCCTTGTTGGGTGCTTTGTACATTTGATTTTGTGTCCAACTTGATGTTAATAAATAATTATTTGTTTAGGGGGTCAATAAGTTCATTTTGCTAAGGCGACCAATTAACAATAATCTTATTTTACTTAACCAACGTTAAATTTTTCGGTAGCAAAAATAATTAAAATAACGTTAATTCTGGTCAGTACTTAGATGGGTGACAATTTGGGAATATCAGGTTATTAAGTATGTCTGATTTTTTTTGTGGGTGGGGTAATTTTTCACATTCTGTAATCTGTAGCTAATGGTGTTTTTAGTTGGGGTGGGAAGGTTACGTTGATTTAAACTCATCTCAATTCTGATTATCGCTTCATATTACAAACTAATTTTTTTTTCCCCCATATTTTTTATTTTTTTCCTCTGGATTGTTTGAAATTGGTTTATAGCAAAAATTTGTTTTGGAGCTATTCAAAATGACTGCAAATCAAACATAGTGTTTCAAGTTTGAACAGACAATCCATAGCGTGGAAATACACTGACTCTCCGGTAAATAAAACACTCTGGGCGTTGCGGTCGGTAAAGAAAGTTATGTGACCCATCACCATTCATTTACTTGTGCAACTGTAAACAGCATTTCCTATCCTTAGGCAAAAATTCATCTTATTTATTAAACACCCTTCATATATATATATATATATATATATATATATATATATATATATATATATATAGTCATCTACAGACACGTGTTTCGACTATTAGAAATAAATTTCATATATATATATATACTAGCAAATATATGCACCCTCCGGGTGCAAGTATTTAAGTTTTAATATAATAAAATATTGTATTAAATTAGAAAGGCTAATGAAACTAAATAAGAATACAGATAAAAAGATTTGAAACAGAGGGAGTATAATAAAAGATTTGAAACAGAGGGAGTATAATAAAAGATTTGAAACAACTGAAACTTACTCTTCCATCACTCTCGTCTTTCATTGTTGTTTTTTCTAATTTAAGTATTTAGTTATAAGAGGAAGTAAAGAATAAAATGACAGTTATTTATCTTGTTAATGGATTTCATTTAAGATTCATTGAAGAGATTTTTGCTTATATTCATTAAAATAAAACCAAACAGTTAGAAATCAATAATACTAAACACATATTTATTAAATTCGATTTTTTAATATTAATATGCAAATTAGCCTTCCCGTTCACACTGTAAAGCGCTATTTTGTTGTATATATAAATACAATTGCATGTTGTTAGTATGTAGATATGGTTAACAGTATTAATAATTTAAGACAATTTTATTAATAAGTGAGGTTTAGATAAAAATAAAATCATGGAGAATGTGATGTCAATAACTAAGGGAATTGTGACTTGAGTAGGAATATAGTTTCGGTTACAGACAGAAAAACACACAATCTCCATTATAATAAGATATATATATATATATATATATATATATATATAATATAAGGAAGACATATAGTTTGGTCGACCATTTTAAATCTATAATAAAAATACGAATTTGTTCAAATCAATACAACTGCATGTTTTAACACCAAAATTTCATAAAATGTGTTCTTAATAACAATTAAGTTCATTTCAAATAATACGCAAGCACAATTAAGAACCTATTTTATGAAATTTTCGTTTAAAAACATTCAGTTATATTGTATTGTATTGTATTGATTAATTATGGAAACTTTCGTGAAAATTGGACCATTAATTGATTTTTCATAAAATTTTTAAAAAGCCTCTAGTCAGAATTTGTTTTTGACTACGTTATTATTTCCGTAAGCTGAATTAAAAAAAATTATGAGGTTTTTTGATGTTTTTTCTTTCGAATGAAGAAAAAATTTTCAAGATAATATAAACTTTTATGCAAGTTTCATGGTGTAAAATATGAGGGAGGGTAAATATCACAGGAAGATTTGTTTTACCTACCAATATTTAAACTTATAAATCTTTTTTTTTTTTCTTTTTTCTTTTTTTTTTTTTTTACTATCAAATAGAATTTTTGTAGTATTTGCAACGCAAATTTAACTGAGTAGTTCCCCTTAGAATGTCGAGTTTCACAGTGATTATCTCCCTTAGATTTGAAAAAGTAAGTAATTATGGAAATTTTAGTGAAAATCGGACGATTAATTGATTTTTCATAGAATTTTTAAAAAGCCTTAAGTCATACCCTTTTTTTGGACTACGTTAAATTTCAATTGATTTAACGGTGCAAAAATGTAAACATTGTTTTTCGTTTATGATTTTTATTATTTCCATGAGTTGAATTTTTTTTTTTAATCATCAATGTTTTTAATGTTTCTTCTTTCGAATGGACAAACATTTTTCCAAATAATATGAACCTTTATGCAAGTTTCATTGTGTTAAATATAGGGGGGGGGTAAATTTCACAGAGAAAATTGGTGGTACCTACCGATATTCAAACTTGATAAATCTTTTTTTTTTCTTTTTTTTTTGCTATCAAATTTTTGTAGTATTTGTAACGCAAATTAAAACTGAGTAGTTTCCCTTAGAATGTCAAGTTTCACAGTGATTGTCTCCCTTGGATTTGAAATTTAAATAGTGGTTACATACGCGAAGGACACCAAAACCTTTTAGTAAGACCGCTTCTATGTAGCTATTAAATACGATTTTAATTTAATAATAAACCAGCCGATATGTAACAAAGTAAATATTTGTGATTCAATAATATATCTATTCAACAATTAAACGGATGTTAAAGAAAAGACATCTTATAGAAGGATTTAGTCGATATTGGACTACTTGGTGGTTGGGAAGATAAGTCGAGTTTCCACTCACCAAAGATCAATAGTATATCCGTGATATAATATAAAGTTGAAAAATGTAAGTGAATCCGACAATTATGTTGAAAGATAAAAGGAAAGAAAATGTATGGATAAAAATCATTTATTTCATTTATTTATTCATTAATGTAATAAGTATGAATATAAATACATGCATATTTATCTTATCAAACTTAATAAAACTTAATTTAATATATTAATATTTTGAAGGCAAATACAATGCGTATGAAAAATAAAAACAAAAAGATGTTATTTTTGTCTTATCGATTTCGAAGCATAAACTTCATCATCAGAGTTTCGTATCAGAAATGGACGTACTTATGTTTTTCTTTGTGTGGTTATAATTTCTCTTCTTATTTCCTTTTCCTCTCCTTTTTTTCTCTTTCTTCTTCTCGTCCTTTATGAATGAAATGGGCGAATAACTGTAATTCATTATTTTTCTCTTTTTTTAAAAATGTTTGTTGAGAACAAATGTATCCAATATTGTCTGTTTGTCATCCGGTCAATGTTCCAAGATTGTTGCCATGACAAAATTCAAAATAAAAAAATAAAAACCGTCAATAGAAAAATTTATATGCCTAGCTTTTATTTCGTTTTCTTTTTTCTTTTCTTTTATCTTTTTTTTTTTTTTTTTTTTTTGGTTTTGGTGGGTTTTTTTTTCCTTTGTTCTCTAATTTAAAGATTTTTTTTAAATTTAATAATCAAATGCTCTTTAATTACGTATTTTGTTATTGTTACAAATCCAAATTCTCTGTATTCTTACAGTTTTATTTTCAAATATCAAAATATCTTGCCTTGAAGATGGTCACTTTTTTGTGTATTTAAATATTCTGTTTTCTCTATGTAGCGAAATTGAAAGGCAGAACTGTGGACGAGCAGATTCCCAACCCCCACGAACAAAGCGCGTCCGGATATGTTTGGCCTGTGCGAGGGGGAGGAATGTGGCGAGTGACCACGGATATTTGAACTCGCTACCTCCTCGTTGCTGAAATGCTGTTGGCAGTAACCTGGATGTAAACAGTATTGACGCATACTCAAAATGCTGGTGAATATTGAAGTTCTAAACGGGCAATGCCAGACCAGAATAAGAAGCCCGGATGTACATATTAACTGTGTATTTAAGAGCCTGTCCTCCCAGACTGAGAGAGAACGATAGTAGAAGTTTTGCTGTTAGGAAGAGCATAGTACTTTTGTGGGAGATTGTTGCAGACTAAGGACTTTGTTAGTTGGGAGAACATATACGTCGGACTTGACTGTGCCTTCCACCGAGTTTACTTCCATCATTTTATTTTGTTTGTTAGACTCTATTATTATTTTATTTTGTATTTAAAATAATAATGAATAGAATACAGTGTATACAAGGACAAACTCTTGGTCGAAATACGTGTCGGCATTCCAATAAATAATTTTTATCCATACAACATTTTCTTCCCATTTATCTTTCAACACACACACACACACACACGCACACACACACACACATATATATATATATATATATATATATATATATATCACTACAGCATCGCTCACTCGAACCACTACCATTCCTACAACCTTCCACTACCAATTGTTATTACCTCCCACTTCTAATTCCTTGCTACTACTCGTTCTCGTTAAAAACGAGACACGAAACCATACCATCGTTTCCTACCTGATGATGGCAAACTGTATTGCCGAAAGTGCTCGTATCGAAACCTTGGGTGGACTGTTACACCAGTTCCACCCCGACACCAAAAATATGGCGCGAAAATTAGAAAGGATCAACCAAAAACTTGTCCGACAAGAATTGTCTGTACAGTTCAACAAAACTTGTATAAAAGAAAAAATGCTGATAAAATATACTTATATATATATATATATATATATATATATATATATGTGTGTGTGTGTGTGTGTGTGTGTGTGTGAATACAACGAAAGGAAAGACAAGATAAACTCATTTACACATTCAAGAACGTTTATCATATAATCTTATTATAATGGAGATTGTGTGTTTTTCTGTCTGTAACCGAAACTAAATCACTACTAAAGTTACAATTCCCTTAGTTGATTGTGTCACATTCTCTGACTTCAATGAGGATTTAATTATTTATATTTAAGCTCTAAT
>CM042142.1:127878737-127933355 GCA_023376005.1 Doryteuthis pealeii | reverse complement strand
GAGAGAGATGGCCTTCAAAATATTAAATATATTAAATTAAGTTTTATTAAGTTTGATGAGATAATACCTGTATTATTTCATATTTATTACATTAATGAATAAATAAATGAAATAATGATTTTTATCCATACATTTTCTTTCTTTTATCTTTCAACATAATTGGTCGGATTCACATCCGTTTTTTCAACTTTATATTATATCACGGATATATTATTGATCTTGGTGAGTGGAACTCGACTTATCTTCCCACCACCAAGTAGTCCAATATCGACTAAATATAACATGTATTTTCTTTAACATACGTTTAATTGTTGAATAGATGTTTTATTGAATGACAAATATTTACTTTGTTACATATCGGCTGGTCTATTATTCAATTAAAATCATCTTTAATAGCTACACAGATGCGGTATTACTAAAAGGTTTTGGTGTTCATCACGCATGTATCCATTATTTAGGTTTCAAATCCAAGGGAGACAATCACTGTGAAACTTGACATTCTAAGGGAAACTACTCAGTTAAATTTGCGTTACAAAATACTACAAAAATTTGATAGCAAAAAAAAAGAAGATTTATCAGTTTGAATATCGGTAGTACCACACCAATTTTTCCCTGTGAATTTACCCCCCCCCCCTATATTTCACAATGAACTTGCATAAAGGTTCATTATTTTGGAAAAATGTTTGTCCATTCGAAAAAAGAAACATTAAAAACATTGATGATTAAAAAAAAAAATTCAACTCATGGAAATAATAAATCATAAACGAAAAACAATGTTTACTTTTGCACCGTTAAATCAATTGAATTTAACGTAGTCTAAAAAATGGGTATGACTTAAGGCTTTTTTAAAATTCATGAAAAAATCAATTAATTCGTCCGATTTTCACTTTTAAAATTTCCATAATTACTTACTTTTTCAAATCCAAGGGAGACAATCACTGTGAAACTCGGCATTCTAAAGGGAACTACTCAGTTAAATTTGCGTTGCAAATACTACAAAAATTCTATTTGATAGTTAAAAAAAAAAGAAAAAAGAAAAAAAGAAAGATTTATCAAGTTTAAATATTGGTAGGTAAAACAAATCTTCCCTGTGATATTTACCCTCCCTCAAATTTTACACCATGAAACTTGCATAAAAGTTTATATTATCTTGAAAATTTTTTCTTCATTCGAAAGAAAAAACATCAAAAAACCTCATGATAATTTTTTTTTAAATTCAGCTTACGGAAATAATAACGTAGTCAAAAACAAATTATGACTCGAGGCTTTTAAAAAATTTTATGAAAAATCAATTAATGGTCCAATTTTCACGAAAGTTTCCATAATTAATCAATACAATACAATACAATATAACTGAATGTTTTTAAACGAAAATTTCATAAAATAGGTTCTTAATTGTGCTTGCGCATTATTTGAAATGAACTTAATTGTTATTAAGAACACATTTATAAAATGTTCGTGTTTAACATGCAGTTGTATTGATTTGAACAAATTCGTATTTTCATTATAGATTCGGGTAAATGGAAATGGTCGACCAAAATATGGCTTCCTTTTATAATATAATATATATATATATATATATTATATATGGAGAAATGTGAGGAGGTTAATCCGACAATATGTGGAGAAAAGTAGACAAACCGGGATGTTATGGAAACTGGGTGTTTATTGTCGACGATGCAACGTTTCGGCCATTTAGACCATCATCAGGACCAAAAGCCCAGTTCTAGCTTCAATGATTTGAAAATGTCCTTCATTGAAGCTAGAACTGGGCTTTTGGCCCTGATTGATGGTCTAAATGGCCGAAACGTTGCATCATCGACAATAAAAATCCAGTTTCCATAATATCCCTACTTTTTCTCCATATATGATATATATATATTAAATATATAATATATATATATATTATGAATTATTTCTAATAGTCGAACACGTGTCGCAAGATACTATATATATTATAATATATATAATTATATAATAAATTAATATGTGTGTGTGTGTGTGTGTGTGTTGTGTGTGGGTGTGTGAGGGTGTTTAATATTAGATGAATTTTGCCTAAGGATAGGAAAATGCTGTTTACAGTTGCACAAGTAAATGAATGGTGATGGTCACATAACTTTCTTTACCGACCACAACGCCCAGAATGTTTTATTTACCGGAGAGTCAGTGTGTTTCCACTCTATGGATGTCTGTTTCAAACTTGATACACTATGTTGATTTGCAGTCATTTTGGAATAGCTTCAAAACAAATTTTTGCTATAAACCAATTTCAAACAATCCAGAGGAAAAAAATAAAAAATATGGGGAAAAAAATAAAAAATAAATTTAGTTTGTAATATGAAGCGATAATCAGAATTGAGATGATTTTAAATCAACGTAACCTTCCACCCCACCAAAAACACCATTAGCTACAGATTACAGAATGTGAAAATTACCCACCCACAAAAAAAATCAGACATACTTAATAACCTGATATTCCCAAATTGTCACCCCTCTAAGTACTGACCAGAATTAACGTTATTTTAATTCTTTTGCTACCGAAAATTTAACGTTGGTTAAGTAAAATTTAAGATTATTGTTAATTGGTCGCCTTAGCAAAATGAACTTATTGACCCCCTAAACAAATAATTATTTATTAACATTAAGTTGGACATAAAAACAAATGTATAAAGCACCCAACAAGGATTGAACTCACTATTCGAAAGTAATGATCAGCGAGACTTGAATCAGTCTTCTGTGTTTTGATTGGTCAGAAAATTAAGTTGGTGATTATTTAAAATGTTAAACTTACGAATCGAGAGTAAACGTTCATCTAATCCGAAGCATTACATTCTCACTGGGTTTTGTGGTCAGTACAGCAGATAATATTCACTTCATAATGTCTGGACGCGGCAAAGGAGGTAAAGTAAGTGGAAAGAGTAAGACCCGTTCATCTCGTGCCGGACTTCAATTCCCCGTCGGTCGTATTCATCGTCTTCTGCCGGAAAGGCAATTATTCTGAACGTGTCGGTGCTGGTGCCCCTGTCTACCTGGCTGCCGTTTATGGAATTCTGGCCGCTGAGGTTCTTGAATTGGCAGGAAATGCTGCTAGGGACAACAAGAAATCTAGAATCATCCCTCGTCATTTGCAGCTGGCTGTCCGTAATGATGAAGAATTGAACAAGCGTTTGTCGCGGAGTTACCATTGCACAGGGTGGTGTCCTCCCCATATCCAGACTGTACTTCTGCCCCAAGAAGACTCAAAGGCGAAATGAATTTGAAATGGCTTTCTGTATATTAAGGACATTCATTTTAGGACCACTGACATTATCCATCAATGTCTATTTTTTTTTTTTTTTTTTTTTTTTTTAACCCAACAAATCTGAATATTTGCTTCCTTTCAATTAAAAAAAAAATGCATATGTTACAATTTTAAATTAAGCCATTTGATTTTAGGTTCACTGACCTGGCCATTAATACTTTATTTTGGTGCCAACAGATCTGTATATTGCTCACTTTCTTCTCTTATATAAACATTTTTTAAGAATTTAAAAATATTTAGCTACTTCTTAAAAATCTGGTCCGACTTTTTTTTTTTTCTAATGTAATATTGCTTTTTCTTTTCCTTAAACGCCTTGACACTTCCGTATATTTTAAGCGGTTTTCAGATTTTAGCCTGGTAAATACACCGACTGAATTTCGTAAGTTTTAATTCCTGTTAGGCATGGGCAATTTTACCCTAATCAAACCATTCTCCATAAACTAGATTGTCTTCAACAATATTGTTCTTTGTATTCATTTTTTTTTTTTTTTTTTTTTTTCCTAAATTCTGCTCTGGTTGACTACTCTACTCTATAACTAGTTTAATTTATTTCCTAAATGCAGTGGCGTATCTAAGACGAATTGCACCCCTGTCTAAATATAAGCCACCTACTCTTTTTTTAATTATGGTCCTGCTAATTACAATTGCATCTTTTAGGCCTACAGTCCCAAGCCGATTATCGTTCAGTTG
This sequence comes from Doryteuthis pealeii, assembly GCA_023376005.1. NCBI lineage: Eukaryota > Metazoa > Mollusca > Cephalopoda > Myopsida > Loliginidae > Doryteuthis > Doryteuthis pealeii. The sequence continues at coordinate 127,929,364 of CM042142.1, read as the reverse complement.
TGTCGGATGTAAAAAGTGGCGAATAAGATTGTCCTTTATTATTAAAATGATATCACCCCAAATTCCAATTTTTTTTTTTTTTTTTTTTTTTCGCGCATAAGTTTATTGGCGCAAGAATTATTAAAAATAAGTTTTAAGTGATTAAATACGTATAGAACGAAAATACCCGAATTCAATTAGCCAATGAGATTAACAGATTTTTCTGGCATGTAAACGTCAGCTGGTGTTCTGTGTTTATGAAATAAAAAAAAATATTAATTAGAATGACCCTCACTCCCCCCCAAAAAAAAAAAATTCCTAATAATATGCTTTAGTAACTAAAGCAAACAATAATAATGCTTTAGTAACTAAAGAAAACAATTTTTTTTTCTTCAGGAAAAATTTCAAAATATAATTTTCAATTAAAGAACTGCTTTTTAGAAAATTTTTTTTTTTTTTTTTTTTTTTTTAATGAACCTAAAATGCTTATGACTTTAGCCCCCTACAGAAAATAATTTTACCAAAAATCAGGAAATTATCGGATTTTAATGAAACTTTCAGTGTTTATTTATCAATGAACGATCTTTTATAATGCATTATTATTTTATTTCAAAACTTTCTCATTTTTTTTCAGGTCACTTAATTTTGACCCCACCTTATGTTGGGAGCGTAAATTGTTTTGGTCATTTTCGATACTATTACAGTATAAAGAGATAAGACCGAACTTATGAATAGAAACATCAAACATTTACGCGATATGCGAAATACTATTATTTTTTAAATTTTTTTTTCTAAAAAGCAAATTCGCTTATTACTTGTTTTATTTACGTGACTTGTTGTCACATGATGCGAAATACTATTTTTTTTATTTTTTCTAAAAAGCAAATTCGCTTATTACTCATTTTATTTACGTGATTTGTTATCACATGATGAGTCCACGTTTTCTTAGAAAATTTTATGCTTTTTGGAAGGTAAAATGCACATAAAACATTTTTTTGTCGCTAACAACTGTTGCTGCTTCTTCGCTGGAGGTGGCCATTTTTACTTATTCATATTTCGAACACACGATTTTCATTCGCTCATTCCGTTTTCGGAGCTACTCCATTTTGCTTCGTATTTTTTTTTTTACAAAGTAGTCCGTTTAAATTTTACTTTTCGCATAATATCAAATATGCCACCGATTGCGAAAACTTTTTATTAGCCTTTTTTGATTTTTAATTAATAATTACGCTAAAATTATTACCGCTAATTGTTGAGCAACGTATTTCGAAAACTAAGCCCTTTTTGACGTCTGGGACTGTAGCCTATTTCTTGCTTCTACTAATGCAAGACCAGTCTGCCAATGTGTCTTGAATACGAAACTAAGTTTTAACTTGCTGGTGATGGTTAGCAATGAAAAGAAAGCTTTCATCTCATTGCTAGAACCTTTCAAGGGCTCCAGTCATACCGTAGATACGCTACTGCTCTCTGATCTTTTAATTACCATTTGAGTCTACAAACGCGTTTTCCCAATTATTTCAACTTTAATCTTTTGCTTATTAAATCTATCTTTAATAATACTACCTATTTGTAACGACGGCGTTGGAGAGTCCCCCTCCGATCAGTCGGATGGTCGCGTCAAGCGCTAACACTTTGATTGTCCCTATAGCATCCTCAACCCTTTTTATCATGTATTTGCTAGAAGGTGGCGGCTAAGGGTGTTCATGTCCTGGGATAACGTTAAACTTTATCTGATGATGAGGTTCTAGTTGTGTGGGCTCATCATCACCATTACTCCCAGGTCCACTCTGTCCCGGAGTGGTAGTACCTGTTGGGGTCCCATCTATGGGTTAAATAGTAAAATGTTTTTATAAAAAAAAAATTGAGTATCCATTAAGAATGAATTTATTTCAAAGCTTTGTCAGCATTAAATGACCTGAGGTTGATATACCGTAGACCAAACCAAAACCAGGCGCATACACATCTACACTTTTCCCAACGTGTATTCTCACTCCCTCTCCAACACGCACTGAGGTTGATATGCCGTCAAACAAACCAAGCCAATCTGGTGACCCCTAGAAGCCGTTTTATGGGACACTACTGTATTTTTTTCCCTTAAATATTTCTAAAAACCTATTTAAGCTTTTCTTGGAGAAAATCAATTTTAAGATTCAAACTCCAAACAATATACGGTGAATATAATCGCTTAGGGGCCGGTTTAGCTCAGTCGGTAGAGTGTACGGCTAGAAACCACAAGGTTCCTAGTTCGATATCGGCCCCCGCCAACTCAGCGTATGAGTAGTACAGGGATCTGTGCGGTAAAGAGCTGGTGGTAGGTGTGGCGCTACACATCAGATGCTAAAATAATCTCCTTGGTCTAGCGCAATTGAAAAGGAGATAGACTCCCTCGCTATCTGGTTGATACCGACATTAGGCCCGCCCCGATGACTTTACTTACTTGCTTATAATCGCTTAAAGAATACATTAAAAGTTTAGTGTCAATAAACGTAAAAAACTATGCTTCTAAAATCTTGTTTAATTTTCCCAGGATGGCGTGGGATTTCTTGGGGAAATAATCAAAACTAAAAATCATTAAGTTAATCGCACAAAAATTGAATCAATCCACGTGAATAGGGGGGGGGGCACTCGCTTGCAACATTGTGCTAAATTAGGAATAGCCAGAAACTAATTACTAAATTTTACCTAATGTTTCATATTCGCCACATTCAAAGATCTGTCACCAAAAAAGAAAATGACACTTGGTAATTAACCTGTAGCGATCGTCTGCTTCTGCTGGGATGGACTTGTGTCCAAAAGAGTTATCTTACCTTGCCGCCAGGGTTTCATCACTACTTGAACCTACTAGCTGGATTTTAAACTCGGTCCGTTAATCTCTGTCTGAGCTTTGCCCCACAACTATCAGTGTCTGGTAGTCTTCATGAGCTCTTTCGTCTTATCTGTTTGTATGTCATGTTCCACGTGCTCAGACAGTCTGTGTATATGTATATATATTCAACTCCGTTGGAAGGTTACTCTGAGTCTTCTAATGTATTATAAGAAACGTATTCAATTCTTTATGACGGAGAACGAAAAAGAGCAAGACATTGTCTTGCCTGCCGGGATCGAACCCGCGTCCTCCCGCATGCGAAAGCAGATACGATTTAGGCACTGGACGGACGCGAAGTACCAGGATGTTTCGGTAAATACGTACATAAATGGCATGTGAGTCAAGCGCTCGACAGTGAGGAGTCAGCAGTAGCAGGTTGACTGACGCGAACGACCGAGTAAAGAAATGTGATTTTGAACTGCTAAAAATTATTTCGACTACGGTGACGGATTTTGCAGCTGCTAAACGAAAACGAAGAGCGTGTTGACCAGGGGAAGGTTTGGCTTGTTGGAAGACTGGACTCGCTTGTTTTTGCCCCCCCCTCTCGGCGGGAGCTTGTTGATACGAACATCTATTTTTCCCCATATATTCCCCCCCCCTTCCATATTCTTATCCCTACATGCGCACATTTTTGTTAATCGGTCAAGTCATGCACAGAGTTGGAGATCAGGTAGCGAAGCCGAAACCGGTAATCTTCAACTTGTTTCTCGTAGTTTCCTACTATAAATAAACTGAACCCTCATTTTACGAGGAACAAGTTAAGGATTACCCCGAAACCTTGCAACTCTTTGGCAGGTTCTTTACCAACTAAGCTAAACCGGTCCTAAATAAAATAATGCTTTAAATGGTTCAAATCAGTTTGTTTTGCTTAAACTAAACAATACATTTTGTGTATGTAAAATGCTTTCTCTGTGTGTGTCACTATTCATGGGAGAAGTAAAGATTATGACGCTAATGTGCATTCCAGGCAATAATACCAGGAAGCAATCCGGTGTCGAGAAAATACACCTGACCCCCCCCCCAAATGGAATGAGACTGGTCAGGTTGATAAAAAAAAAGCAATAGCATTTATCTTAAGTTGAGAATAGATTGCCTTTTTCTGCGACGTTGTAAACGTCTAATATATTTGGTAATAATTCGTCAATAATGATTAATCGATAATGGAGATACATTTTCTCTTTTTTATTTAATGACTACTTTAGGGATCACATGTTAACAATATCACATGACCACTGAAACTCTAAAGGTTAGTAAAAATAAGTTTTGGGTTAGTAAGGATTTCAACAACACAGCGTAAATTTCATAAACTCTTTCATTCTAATAAAACAATAATCGTCAATTAATTCTAAAGATTAAATTATTGTAATTTAGAAAAAATTATAACCGCACCTGGTATTTTCAAGCGGTTACCCATCCAATAGTGAGCAGGCTGTACCTTGCTTGAGTTCGGTGATCGGACGGGAACTGGTGTGTTGAACGTGATATGGTTGTAAAGGAAAGATTAGGCGAAATATGCATTATTGTCCATTTGACAGTGCGCGCTAATGACACATTGATGAGAAATAAGAGAATGAAAGAAATAGATAAAAACAACAAACATAAAATCCAGTTATTTTTTTTTTTTTCATTTTGTCTGAAAAGAAAATTTCAAAACGTTTCGATACGATGGAGAATTTGCCAGAAATATATTCGCAAAGAGATTTTCTGAGTTTTTATTAAATGACAAGCAAATGTAAAATTGCAATTTCATTTCAAAGCCAAAAATACGGATTATCTTTGTTAAAAATGAAACAATTTATTCTAATAAAAGTTTAATGTTAAATTAATCAATTCTACACATTAAATAATTCTAATATTTAAATTAAAAAAAAAAAAGAATAATGCTTACAGCACCTGGTATTCCCAAACGGTCACCCATCCAAGTAGTGACCAGGCTCTACGCTGCTTAACTTCGGTGATAGGACGAGAAATCCACTTATTTTTTTATTTAAAAAATTTTTTTTTCATCTTGTCTGAAAAGAAAATTTCAAAACGTTTCGATATGAAATATATTCGCAAACAGATTTTCTGAGTTTTATTAAATTTCATTTCAAAACCAAAAATACTGATTATCTTTGTTAAAAGTAAAAAAACAACAACCCCTCCCTACGAATGAAGTCCAGAGCTGAAGCGGTGCCTACTGAACCCCTCCTCCAGCACTTAAGGTGTTTTTCCCGAAAAGTTAATGCAATATTTTACCCCCTCCAGTTTTTTTCGACAAGTAGATGCAAATATTCTAACCCTTCCCCTCTTTAAAATATTTCAGTGGGGGGCTAAATATTTACATTAATTTGTCAATACGAATATGGCTTACTTTTAACGTCTTTAAACCACTAAAAAAATAATTTGTCGATAAAAACGCCTTCAATCCGCTGAAAAATATCTTCTTTTTTTTTTCGGTATTTTCATTTTATTTTAATTATTTTTTTCGACAATCAATTACAAATAAAAAAGCAAAACATTTTTTTCTGTATTTTTATTATATCTTAATATATTTATTTTCAACGTTTAATTACAAATTCATTTCCATTCATAGGGAGGTTGTTTTTTCAGCTATCACCGCCAAGCGTTTTTTAAGGCAGGAGACCGGGACGCAATTCTGCGAATAGGCCCAAAATAACAAAAATATTATAGTAGTTTATTAACTACTTGGGCAATTCCGTGTCAAAAAAAAAAATAAAATTGTCACCCACCCCCTTCAATTTTTCTGAAATTTTGTACATGTGTGGACTAGGTTAAAGTTAGACAATCCCAAAAATTTGAGCTTCCAATTCCAAAAATTGGCCTAGTTATATCGATTTTAAACTCGAAAGATTTGAAGGAGGGGAGTAAAATGGCGACATTTTGTCGATAAATTTCAGAAAAATTGAAGGATTTAAGTTTTGGTCGTTTGGAGCGTGTTGCAAATTTCTTTTCTTAAACCCCATTATACATGGTTTTCGGTAATTTTCACCTTTAGTTGTTAAAATTCCTAGCATTAAATTGTGTGTGCACATTATCTGAAATGAACTTGATTGTTAATAAGAACATATTTTATGATATTTTTGTGTTAAAGCATGCAGTTGTATTGTTTTCGAAACGATTCTAAGATTTGTATATTTCGCACGGACACATTCAAAATGGCTACCGTCTTGTTTCAAAGTGAAAGTCAGTTGGCTAAATTCCTAGCATAAAATTATCTGAAATGAACTTAATTGTTATTAACAACACATTTTATGATATTTTTGTGTTAAAGCATGCAGTTGTATTGTTTTCGAAAAAGTTTCTAAGATGTGTTTATTTCACACGGAGACTTTCTAAATAGCTACCGGCTTGGTTCAAAGTGAAAGTCAAGGGAGGTTACTCTAATTGCCTTATTTGATAGGAATTTTAACAACTAAAGGTGAAAATTACCTTCACGGCTATTTCTTGGAGAGGAGCCAGTTAATAGCGTGTGTACCCAGTGAAGTTCCTGGTCTAAAAGAAAGAGATTTATTTTTGACACCAGGAATCATACCCAGATAGTTCTTCCTGTTTCAAGCCTCCTTATTTTATTTCATTTGGTTCTATTTAGTTTTATTTGATTTTTATTTGGTTTTATTTTATTTTTCAGTCCCTCCAAGCATCATCTTCAGATCCAACCCCTCGACTGAATCGCCTTTATTACCGGGACAACATGACATTTTGGACAGTGAGTGATACAGAGGAGCTTTACACTCTTTGGTAACATAAAGGAAGAGCCAGTTGATTGTTTTATTCGCCAATGACAGGCTGTCGATGACATGAACATAACTTGGTTATTTCCTACTTGAGTAACATGATATTACAGAGTGACCCAGAAAAAACAGAACCCAAATTATTTATTTATTTTCCCATTAAACTAACCCTAAACCCTAACCATAACCCTAAACCCTAACAGTACACCCCCAAGTTGAGTAACATGATATTACAGGGTGACACAGAAAAACAGAACCCAAATTATTTATTTATTTTCCCATTAAACTAACCATTAACTCCAATCCTAACCTCTATTAAAATTAAACAGTTTTATTAAAAGATTTGTGGGTTTCTGTTTTTTCTGGGTCACCCTGTAATCATGTTATTAAACTAGGGGTTAGGGTTGGGGTTGGGGTTTAGAGTTAGTTTAATGGGAAAATAAATAATTTGGGTTCTGTTTTTTCTGGGTCACCTTGTATTATCATATTACTCAACTAGGAAATAAACCATAATTTGTTGTATCATTGATTCTTGTGCGATTCCATTGAGCAGGGGAGAGCAATACGTATGGAAGCAGAATAAGAGTTATTTCCCTTAGACTATCATTTTGATTAAACTCTTTGGTGGAGCCAGTTATTTTATAATAAAGTAAGTAAAGTCGTCGAGGCGGCCTAATGTCGGTATCGACCAGACAGCGAGGGAGTCTATCCCCTTTTCACTAGCTCTAGACCAAGGAGATTATTCTAGTATCTGAGATGGAGCGTCACACCTACCATCAGCTGCTCATTTTACCGCACAGATCTCTGTGCTACTCATACGCTGGGTTGGCGAGAGCCGGTAAGTGAATGGACAGCCGGATCTCCCCACCGAAAAAAGACATTCTCCCAGCTTCTGACCAAGTCCTTGTCGCCTGCAACAATCTTTTCTAGCAGTACTTCGCCAAAGCTCACTCGCCTCTTGTTCCTTGTCGTACGTCAGTGCCCTCGTCAGCAAGACTGGAATGCAACTCCCCGGTGTGTTAAGGCAGACCTTAAATAATCATACTGAAATCCCACATCCGGGTCAATCGCGCAATGTTGTAATTTACATGCGAGCCAACGAGGTAGTCCGACGTCAAGCCATGACTCACGATCAGGAGAATGTGAGTTCAATCTCCCTAATCGCCCGCTATACCCCCTCTGATCTCATCTTGCACGCCAGACATATTCGTGCACGCTTTGAGCTACTACATGTGTGATTTCTCTCGCTATTTGGCCGTGACGGTCCTCTCGACTATATGAACATGATGAGTTGTATCATTTAATTGTTGTAGGTACTGACAAAATGAGCCTAAAATTCGTTTTTGACAAAATGACTTTAGCCCCCACCCCGAAAATAATTTACCAAAAACCAGGGAATTATCGGATTTTAATGAAATTTTCAGTGTTTATTTATCAATGAATGATCTTTATAATGCATTATTTATTTTATTTCAAAACTTTCTCATTTTTTCAAGTCACTTAATTTTGCCCCCTCTTATGTTGGGAGCGTAACATTTTTTCAAGTTGGTCTTATACTGTACTAATTACAGTATAAATAATGAGATAAAAGACCGAAGTTATGAATAGAAACAAAAAACAATTTTACGGTGGCTTTTCTATGAGAAAATAAGTACCGAAAATCGAAAAATAAAATGTAAAAAATAATAAATAATTAATTTTTTGGAGATTTCTTTTTTACTCATTTCGATAATTATTAAAAGAAAAAAAATATACATTGATATTTTTCTGCTTAAAAGGGGGTGGTACATTTTCAATAAAGTTTTTCTTCAAAACGTATACATTTTTTTTCGAAAAAAATAAGGTTTACATTAAATAGATATTTATTTTTAGAATCTAAATATATAACATTTTAGACTTAACATCAGGCTTTTCACATTTTAAATGAATTTCATATATTAATTTTTCATAGCAAAAATACTAAATTAATGTTTTTAAATAAAATAACTGATGCATTATAAAATTCATTAATTGATAAATCAATACTGAAAATTTCATTAAAATCGGATTATTACCTGATTTTTGTAAATTCTTTTGCAATCGCGAATTTTACAGTAAAATTGTAAACAAGCGCGCAAAACAATTGAAAAATAGACAGAATGGCGGATCGCGTGGCAATTGATCAAATCAAATCGTTTTAAATCTATTAAAAATAAACTGCATATGTAATGATATTTTTCTTTCTTTTAATGATGGTTATTATGTTACTACTTATCGATTTAGACAAAGTTTGACCTTAAATAATAGATTTAATTATTTTTAATTCGCTTTTAAAACTCGTAGCAGACAATTTTTTTTTTTTCCTAAATTGTTGTGTGATTTCATTTAGAGTATAATTTCAAAAAGGGGAGAATAATACGTATGTAAGCAGAATAAGAGTTATTCCCCTTGGACTATCATTCAGGTTATTAAAATATCAATGTGCTGAACAATGTAGCAAACATTTTTATGCTAAATAGTAAGTAAAGTAGTCGGGGCGGCCCAATGTCGGTATCAGCCATGCAGCGAGGGGGTCTATCCCCTTTTCACTAGCGCTAGAACAAGGAGATTGTTTTTGCATCTGAGGTGGAGCGCCACACCTACCATCAGCTCCTTACTTTACCGCACAGGTCCCTGTGCTACTCATACGCTGTGTTGGCGAGGGCAGGTATCGAACTAGGAACCTTTTGGTTTCTAGCCAAACGCTCTACCGACTGAGTTGAAATTAGAAGGTCTTTAATTATATGCCATAGTAATTATATGTCATACTCATATATAAATTTTCTTTCTTTTTTTTTTATTAAGCGGTTGGAAATGCTAACACCTTTTCTGTATGAATTAATGATAATTGCATTCTCAATTTACATACTACGCTGTCGACAGGGTAAGACTCCCTCCAATGGGGCCACCTGTTGGCCGTGGGTGGCGACCCGTGATGCTTAAGGATAGAACCCAGGTGGATGAGCAGTTAATGACTTGCAATACTCCACTTTGGCTCTATCTTGGGCTAGACGGACGGTCGGAGAGGCCCCTTCCTATCATTCGGCTGGTCACGTCAAGCCCTAGCACCTATATGACTGCCCCAACCCTATTGCCCTTATGGCAAGCCCCAACCCCTTTTTATCATATGGGTGTTAGAAGGCGGTGACTGGGGGTCTACATGTCCTAGGGAATGACGTTAAACTCTATCTGATGGTGAGGTTCCAGTTTTGGATGTTTGGGGAATGTGGAGCACCCCTTCATCACTATTGCTCCCTGGTCCACTCTGACCCGGAGAGGTAGTACCTGTTAGGGTCCCATCTATGGGTTGAATAGAAAAACATGAGTTGATAAATAAAATTGTATTATATTCGGCATAAAATAACCCAAGATAGAGTTTAACGTCATTCCCAGGACAAGTAGACCCCCGGTCACTGCCTTTCTAGCACCCATATGATAAAAAGGGGTTGGGGCTTGCCATAAGGGCAATAGGGTTGGGGCAATCATATAGGTGCTAGGGCTTGACATGGCCAGCCGATTGACCGGAGAGGGCCTCTCCGACCGCCCATCTAGCCTAAGTAAGGTTCTAAGTTGAATATTGCATGTCATGGACAGCTCATCTACCAAGACTCCGTCCTTAAGCATTACGGGTCGCCACCCATGGCAAACAGATAGGGCCAAAGCGGCCAATGTTAGAAAAACATTCTCGACCACAGATGTCGCATGTAAAGGCTGTCCCTGAAGATGTTGATGAGCCGGTGCTTTGTTGCTGCTGCTTTTTTCTTGACCTCATAGCTTGATGGTGTTGCGCCAGGGTGACTTCAGACATAAACAGTCCTCTACAGAGAACCTGCCTCCACCGAGGGCGGTCCTGAGCCAAATTTTCCCTGGTAGAAGGGGCAATGCCAAATCATTTGTGATCGTTCTTGCATCGTTATGGAGATAATGTCACGGAATAATATACTTAGGACATGCACAGGACGCTACAAATTTACAAAATCACTGGAAAAAAATAAACAACCTTATGTACATTGATGATACAAGATATTTACCAAAAGTGGAAAAAAATTTAGAAAGACTTATTCAAACTATAAGAATATACATTTTAAATATGAGACTGAGATTCGGGATCGAAAAGTGTGCCATGTTGTTAATGTAAAAGGATAAAAGAAAAACACCGGGAGGAATAAGTAAAGTAAAGTCGGCGGGGTGATCTAAAGTCGGTATCAGCCAGACAGCGAGGGAGTCTATCCCCTTTTCAATAGCGCTATACCAAAGAGATTGTTTTGGCGTCTGAGGTGGAGCGCCACACCTACCACCATCTCCTCACCTATAGATCCCTCACTTATAGATCCCTGTGCTACTCATACGCTGAGTTGGTGAGGGCCGGTATTGAACCCAGAACCTCGATGTTCCTAGTCTAAGGTTCTAGTACCTGGGAATATTGGAAGCGGACACCATCAAACAGAGATGGAAGAAAAATATATGATGCATATATATATATATATATATATATATATATATATCTTTAAAATTTGATTTCAATAAATATTTGCTCAATATTGATTTCTAATTGTTTAGTTTTATGTGTGTGTGCGTATTATACGCATCTGTTTTCAATCTTTTTGTATGCGTTCTTATTTAGTTTCATTAGCCTTTCTAATTTAATATATTATATTACATTAGAACTTAAATATTTGCTCCCCTAATACACCACATATTTTTTGCTAGTAATAATAGCATATATATTTTACCCGTATGTGAAATCTCAACAAGTACTACCACTCTGTATCTGAGTGGACCTGGGAGTAATGGTAAATATACTAATAAAAAAACTGTCTTAATAGAAATAGAACATAAAACCTGTTAAATGAATATAAAGAAGAGATTATATATATATATGTATAAGAAGAAATATCCTAATAGGATAAAAGTCTTTTTATAGGTAAAAGTCTTGAGTGTTACTGGTGTTGGGTCAGTAAAATGGTAATTCGGGGGGGGGGGGGCGCACGAGTCCAATAGAATTATCGTCCCTTGCAGTTGTTCGCCGATTGGTGGCGAGTGTGTTTAGGCATCAGCCCGGGATTTGGAATTCTCTTTCTCTGGGACAGGCAAACACTTCACATGGTTTAGGCGCCTGACGCCTCTATCCCTTAAGTGGGGGTTTTGCCTTCCAACCAGCTAACAGTAAGTGACATTCCTTACGACGTAAATCCTACACCTATTTTCTTTATGCATGTTTATATATTTGTCTTGAATGTATTTCTCCGTGTGTTCACGGAATAAAGTCTGTTATTATCTTATAACTTTGTCGGAATATTTCTTGTACTTATATGTACCCACGTTGGAAGGTTACTCTAAGCATTCCAACTTACTATAAGAATTTTACATCTTATACTGGTATAGAGTTGTTGTTGGCATCCTTCTGTCTACTAAAGACGATGGCGTAGTGTCCTCATTTTTTTTTATCTGCAACTGCGTGAGTGGCTGAATAGACCAATTTTGAATGGCAATCTCTGGTGCAGTGACTGGCAGACAAACAGTGATGCTTACTGGAGATGCTGTTGTCACTCCTCTTCCCTTTGGCTCTCTTTTCTGTGGCGGCTTCTTTCCTCCTCTTTTCACTCTTCTCATTCCTTGTTTGACGAGGAGGCGCCAGGTCGCACAGCTTCTGTAACAAGCCTCCCATGTGTTGGTGTTGATGTGGTATAGAGTAAAACCATGTTTTAGCGTACCGTGCAGTTGGGGGAATCGAAGCCCCCCTGTCTGTAGACAGAAAGGCAACTGGTGTTTTTTTTTCTTTCTCGATGATTAGAAGGTGAAAAGGGGACCTCTGACTTTGGTCCTCCCTTTTATATGACTGCTTGTAATACATAACGAGGAGTCGTACAAGTAAGGAATATAATCCCCAGAGCTTACTTAAATTTGAATTTAGTTATGTCATTTTATCCTATTACCACCGGCTTCCTTCTCATGAATGGAATACTATATGTGATAAATTTGCACAGGTTTACATAAAATGAAAAATTTAATTGCGACATTATCTTACTACTATAGACGTCATAGTCCAAAATTTAATACCAGTTATTTAAATGAAAAATTGTCGTAATTGCAAGTGCTTGACAACGGTTAAAATTGCAAATCGTCGTCAAAATTAAAACGGAAAAAAATTTGGCTTGGGCATAGATTTTAATGAATTTAATTTTTACTAAGGACACGATTTATGTTATTTTTAACTTAAATTTGAACATACTATCACCAGTGTAGACTGACCAATTAGCTCTGTGCGGATTCTGGAGTTACGCAGAGGACATCTCAGTGGCGATGATCGATAAGGAGAGAGAGAGAGAGAGAGAGAGAGAGAGGCGCTGATATAATATATATATGTGTGTTGTGCGATATTGAGCGGTCTTTATTCATAAATATACCAAACTATATACATATATATATATATACATACACACACACACACATATATAATACATACACACACACACACACACACACACATATAATATACACACACACAACATACAATATATATCACACACATTAATAATACCACACACATACATTATATACACACCACTATATACCACACAACACATTAATATAATAATGACACACACATACACATATAATAACACACACACACACGCACATGTATACACAACACACACACACACATACACAACACACATACACACACATATATACACAACACACAACAATATACACACACACACACACATATATATAATACTACACACACACACACACACATAATAGTATTAGAGCTTTAAAAAGACCAATAATAGATTCATTATAAAAAAAAATACTATGGAAAGGGGAAGGACGAAAGAGAGAAAAAAAAATAGTAACTAAACAGTTTCGATCGTCGCTCAACAGTGAAATATCGCAGTAATAGATTAAATGAGTAAATGGAACAAGCAAGAAAAAGAAACATAAAAAAGACAAAATTATTTTATTTTTTCCTAAAAGAGGAGGAAAATGTATGTTCTTTTTCTTTCTTTTTTCTTTTCTTTTTCTACTTGTCCATATCGTTTAATCTATTATCCGTGATATTTTAACTCTGTTTGAGCGGGATCGTATTAGTTAGTAACTACTCATTTTTCTTTCGTCCTCCCCTTTCTATTGTAATTTTTTTAAATAATGAATTTATTAAATGCGTCTTTTTAAAGCTCTAATAAAATTTTGAACGCCTAAAATTTTTTACCACCAGCTAATATATATATTATATATATATAATATATATATATATATATATATAGAGAGAGAGAGAGAGATATCACCCCTGATGATGGCGCTTCGAAGTGCCGAAAGTATCGGGACATGAACTTTAGTGGACTAATCCAGGATTCCAACCAAAAATTAAAAAGTTGGCCAGAAAACTTGAAAATCGCAAATAAAAATGTTAAACAGGAATGTGTCTGTTATTTAAATTCAACATGCATAAATGAAAAAAATGCTGCCTATATATTTCTTTCCTATCGACTGTGCCAAAGTGTGGATGCTCCAACACAAGCCTTCACCACTATAAACAAATCACTGTGTGGATGTTCAATTATGAACACTCATACGATCGATCGACGGAGAGTCCATCATATATATATATATATATATATATATAAACTAGCAAATATATGCACCCTCCGGGTGCAAATAATTTGATGTAATAAATATTATATTAAATTAGAAAAGCTAATGAAAACTAAAAAACTGTAGAAAAAAGATTCTGAAACAGAAGGGGGTATACTCAAAGATAAAACAACTGAAACTACTCTTCCATCACTCTCGTCTTTCTTGTTTTTTAGTTAAAAGAGGAAGTAAAGAATAAAATGACAGTATTTTTTCTTGTTAATGGATTCATTTAAAAATTCATTGAAGGATTTGCTAATCATTAAAAGAAAAAACCAAACAGTTAGAAAAATCAATAATACTAAGCACATATTTATTAAATTCGATTTTTTTAATATCAATAGGCAAAATTAGCCTTCTCCTTCACACGTAAACCGCTATGATTCGTGTATATATAAATATAATTGTATCCAATTAGTATGTAGATATGGTAACAGTATTAATAATGTAAACAATTTTATCAATAATGAGGTTTAAATAAAAATATATCCATGGTCAATGGACGTCAATAACAAGGGAATTGTGACTTGAAATAGTGATTTAGTTCGCGTTACAGACAGAAAAGCACACAATCTCCATTAAATAAGATATATATATATAAATATATATATATATATGCAGATCATTAAAGTACGTCAAATTATGTACAAGTGAATTGAACACCCTAACTTATTGGAAGATCATCACCTTAATTCTCTAAAAAATCACTGGAAAAGGATTTTCTGCTCTTTCACATTACACCCACCCCCACCGGTGATCAGTGACGTTTTCTCCTCGACCAATCTTTTATCCCCCCAATTCATGTGTCCGTTAATCTATTTGTCTATCCACTGTTACCTTACCATCTCTCTCTACTTTGATAAGTTGATCCTGCAGCTACGCCACGGGACCGCCCCCCCGTACGATTAATTGGTGGGTCCCTCTCACTCGACAATCAAGCCCAAGTAAGGGCCAAAGTGGATATTTGCAAGACATGATTGCTCAGCCACCAGGATTCCGTCTTTAAAGCATCACGAGTCACCACCCACGGCCGGCCGCATTGTGTGGGGTCTTACTCCTCTGTAGAGGTGCAGTCAACGTATCGTACAGCCAACAAAAGCCAACAGAGCTATATATAAAAATGGCTTTGTTCTGGTGTTATGAAAACCAGAGGAAGAGAATAGGAAGGAAGTTTTTTGATAAGTCTTTTTGATAAATAGTTTTTTTAAAAGTTTTTAATTCAAAGTCCCCAATGTTCTAAACAGAAGAATGTCTTTGAATTCTTGGTATTCCCATATCTGTCAGCGTTCTTTTCGAAAAAGGACGAAGAAGAAGAGGGAAAAAATTCCTCCCCCCAAATTCGTATTCGAATTTCTGACTACATTTGGTCTAGCGGATATCAATACCCTTTTGAATCTCGTCGCGATTAAAAAGTCGCATATTTAAACAAAAGAAACAAATAATAAATAACTACATCATGTGCACTTTAAATCTTGAAATTCTAGAATTTCTTATCGGTAATCCTTAACTAATTCCTCGTAAATTCCTACCATAAAATAAACTGAACCCTCATTTTATGTCGTGTTTTTGCAATAAATGTTATTTTCCTTGGTACCCGTTATTTAACAATACTAAATATATTTCATTGAAAGCGAATATTAAATAAATAAAATAAAATATATTAGTATTGTAAAATAACGGGGTGCAAGAAAAATAAAACATTATTGCAAAAACACGGACATAAAATGAGGTTCAGTTATTTTATGGTAGGAATTTACGAGGAACCAAGTTAAGGATTACCACTTATCGTTCGTTTCATTTTGCCCGTTAGCTCAGTTGGTAGAGCATTCGCTTAGAAATCGTAAGGTCCGGGTTAGAACCGGTCGTCATGAGTAGGACAGGTTGGGTACTTCTTATCTGTGTGGTAAAAAAGCATCTGGGAGCTAGTGTAGGTGTGACGCTCCACTTCAGATGCAAACACAATCTCCTTGGTCTAGCGCTAGCGGAAAGGAGATAGATTCCATCGCGTTCGGCTGATACAAAAAATAGGTTACTCTGCAAACTCTACTATACAGCAAAATAATATGCAGCGAACAATATAGATGTGACATATGGACAAACAGAAAAACTAACAAAAAACAGAAAACAAAATGGAAGAAAACCATTATATGTACTTCAAAAACGATCGGAAGAGGTGCATATGAAAAAAACCTGGACATGGTTAAGAAAAGGAAACCTCAAAAAAGAAACTGAATCACTAATAGTTGCTGCACAGACTAATGCCATAAGGACAAACTATATCACAAAGCAAAAAATTGAAAGACCCAACAAAATAGTAAATGTAGACTATGTGGTGACAGAGATGAGACTGTAACCATGTACTATACGAATGTAGCAAACTAGCACAACGAGAGTACAAAACTGACACGAACGACGGGTTGGAAGATAATCCACTGGGAATTATGCAAAAAATCAAAATTTTGACCATTACAAAAATTGGTATATTGCATAAACCAGAATCTGTTCTTGAGAACGAAATGCATAAAATCTCTGGGACTTTGAGATAAAAACGAATCGCCTATCCCAGCAAGAAGACCAGACCTAGTGTTGATTAACAAAAAAGAAAGAACTTGTCAACTGGTGGATTTTGCAGTGCAGCAGATCACAGGGTGAAGCTAAAGGAAAATGAAAAAATAGACAAATACCTGGACCTTGCCAGAGAACTGAAAAAGTTATGGAATATGAAAGTCAAAGTGATACCAATTGTAGTTGGTGCACTTGGAACGGTCCCAAAAAGATTGGAAAATCTGGAAATCAGAGGAAGAATTGAGACCATCCAGAATACTGCACTGCTGCAATCTGCCAGAATACTCAGAAGAGTCCTGGAGACCAGAGGAGACTTGTTGTCACTCAGACTCCGGTGAAATACCATCAACTAACGCTGATGTGAAAAACTCAAAAGGAGTGAACAACAACAACAACAACCACAATAATAATAATAATAATAATAATAATAATAATAATAATAATAATAATTGAAAAAGCAAATTACCAACCAAGAATACAAAATATATAAGAATATATGATGTAAGCGTTGCTGGACATAAATGCAACTATTCTCATTAAAATCTCCTCAGTCTCAAATGCACAAAGTGAACGTAGGTCAACAGACACATTTCGTAGACAAAGTCATTCGCTCTCAAGATTGCTGTCTCAATAATTTCCGATGCAACATAACATTATGCGAACGAATTTTATACTTTACTAACGTGGCGCGTGGTCTAATAGTTAGAGTCATAGGAAATGAACCCGTCGACCCGAGTTCAGTCCCTGGAGGAAGCTGCTTGCATTTCACGTAGCGCTAATACCCTTGGGAAAGGTATGAATCCAATTCTCCCTCCAACTATGGGTAAATATCAGGGCAGAATGGGCTCTTTAACCATGGTTTTAAAAATAAAATAATTGTTTCATTTCTAAGTAAATCTTTTTCTCTCTCTCTATCAAAAAGACATTTTACGCCGTACTAGGTAAGAGAAGAATGCTGTATTGATAAACATTTCTGTGCGTGTCTAAAGCTGACATCATATGACGTAGTTTGCTGTACTAGATCGAGTAATTGTTACGCCGTACCAAAAAGTATTACTGCCATATGGACCAATTGTATAAAAGCAAAAATAGATAAGACCGAACAGAATAGGAAACATAGGATGTATAGATACACAGACGAAACCGTTAATCACAAAATAAGCTAATGTACCAAATTAGCTCAAAGCGTGTACAAGACCAGACACAACTGATTGGGTAAGGTGAACCACTGGGAACTGTGCAAGAAATTAAATTTCGACCATTTTTATCAAATGGTATATGGATAAACCAGAATCTATCCTAGAGAATGAGACACATAAAATTATCTGGGAATTTGAGATACTAACGGATCATATAATCCCGGCCAGAAGACTAAACCCACTTTTAATCAAAGCAAAGAATATAAGTCGATTACAGAATAGATGTCTACAGCAACCGCAATAATTTAAAACTGTATTTTATTTTATTCAATTACAAAAGTTATATAAGTTACCCTTTTAGAAAACAGGTGGACGAGCTGTTCGTAACTTGCAATACTCCACTTTGGCACTATCTTGGGCTAGACGGGCGGTCGGAGAGGCCCCCTTTGAACAATCGGCTGGTCACGTCAAGCCTTAGTACTTATATGATTTTTCCAACATTATTGCCCTTATGGCAAGCCCCAGCCCCTTTTTATCATATGGGTACCAGAAGGCGGTGATTGAGGGTCTACATGCCCTGGGAATGACGTTAAACTCTGATGGTGAGGTTCCAGTTCTGGAGGTTTGGGGAATGTGGAGCACCCCTTCATCACCCTTGCTCCCTGGTCTACTCTGACCCGGAGTGGTAGTACCTGTTAGGGTCCCATCTATGGGTTGAATAGAAAAACATGAGTTGATAAACAAAATTGTATTATGCATTAAGAATGAATTTATTTCACAACTTTGTCGGCATTAAATGACTCACCGAGGTTGATATGCCGTAAAACAAAACAAACCTTTGAGAAAATATTCAATTTATTTACATGAGAATTTTTTGGTGGGTCAAATTAAAGAATAAATAATTTTATGATGGACTGCGAGAATAAGAATTGCAACCTAAAATATTTGATTTTACTATCGAATAATCACTCCAGATCACGATTGAAAAAAAACAAAAAACAAACTTTTATTAATTTTCTAAATTTTAGGTGGTGGTGGTAGTGGGGTCATTAAGCCCCCCCCCCGAAAATGAGATAAGACTTTCCAAATATATGTGACCTATTAAATTTTTACGAAAAAGAAAGTAAAAAAAAAAAAAATGTTTTTTTGAAAGAAGTGAATATATTAGGACGAAATGTTTATTGTCGAATTGCTTCGAAATTGTTTTTACGTTTTTTTTTTGTTGTTGTTGTTTTCGTTCAGAATTTTGACTCGCTTTTAACTAAATCATAAAACTAAAAAACAAACTTTATACGAATAAAAAAATTTAGCTATTAAATCTATGGAAAAAAAAGAAAACAAGGAAAGTATTTTATTTTTAAAAATTTTTTTGAATAAATTTCATTCTTTGATATTCTTATCTTAAATACACAAATACTATTTTAAGAATTAGCGGGGTTTTATTTCGAAGATAACACCCACATTCCTTATAATACATTTGACAATCAAAAATAAGCTAACACTGAATATGTTTGTGTCTAACACTATTTACAACAGTGTAATTTTTAAATTATGGCATCCTGTGGCGGACTCGCCCACCAGATCAACCCTCTTGGGATTTCTTCTTTTGAGAAATAATGTTTTTTTCTTAGAGTAAAATAAAACTTTGAATAGGATCTATGCTGCCTTTATTCTTTTATTTACGTTCTAAACCCAAGAAATCATCCTACCAGGCCCAGTATTTTTTTCAGAACTTTAGGGTGGAGCTTCAAGAGTGCATATATCACGAGGGGCAAACATTTGGACAATATAATCTTTAAAACAATATGGCAATAAAGTCATCGGGGTGGCCTAACGCTAGACCAAGGATACTGTTTTTTAGCGTCTGAGGCGGAACGCCACACCTACCGTCAGCTCTTCACTTTACCGCACAGATCCTTGTGCTACTCATAGGCTGAGTTGGCGAGGGCCGGTATCGAACCAGAAACCTTGAGTTTCCCAAAAATAGCAAATATTGTTCTTTCTTATAGTAAATTTTGAATAAGTCGGTGCATTCTAACGCCCCAGCCGACAGGGCGGATGAATTAATTGAATATTCAGTTCATAATGATAATGTTTTGAAATAAATCAATTCTTAATGGATAATACAATTTTTTTTATAAATACATTTTTCTATTTAACCCATAAATGGGACCCTAACAAGTACTACCACTCCGGGTCAGAGTGAACCAGGGAGCAATGGTGATGAACTGGAACCTCACAATCAGATAGAGTTTAACGTCATTCCCAGGACATGTAGACCCTCAGTCACCGTCTTCTAGCACATATGATAAAAATGGGTTGATGGTTGCCATAAGGGCAATAGGGTTGGGAAAATCATATAGGTGCTAGGGCTTGACTTGACCAGCCGATTGATCGGAGGGGGCCTCTTCGACCGCACGTCTAGCCCAAATAAAGGCAAAAGTGGAGTATACATCACGGGTCGCCACCCACGGCCAACAGGTGGCCCCATTGGGGGAGTCTTACTCATCTGCAGAGGTGCAGTCGGTGCATTCTAACGCCCCAGCCGACAGGGTGGGTGAATTAATTGAATATTCAGTTCATAACAAAGATGATGTGTCAGAAGGAATGTATTAGACAACGTCTGTATGATACTGTGTTGATTTTGCAAGACGTGAATAAATATAAATGGAATAAAATTAAGATATAGTTTTCATTCTGATTGAGAGATCAAACACTGTCAGATTAATAACATATGTTTATCTAAAGCAAAGATATAGCGTAGATAACAAATGATATATTTCCACCTTACCGATATCTAACAAAAGGGCAATGACTTCAAAACAATGAAAGTGTATGTTATTTCTCATAGTCAATATCTTAATGTAGCCTTGCTAAAAAAGAATGAAACTTTTATAACATATTCTATTGGAGGATATATGTTTAATTGAAGTCATACCTAATCTTATTATAATGGAGAATGTGTGTTTTTCTGTCTGTAACCGAAACTATACTACTCAAGTCACAATTCCCTTAGTTATTTACGTCACATTCTCCATGATTCTATTTCTATTTAAATCTCAATTATAATAAAACTGTTTGACTTTATTAACTGTTGGCTTACCTAAATACTAATAACATGCAATTGTATTATATATACAACAAAATACCAGTTTTCAGAGTAAACGTAAAGCTAATTTGCATATTGATATAAAAAAAAAACTGATTTTAATAAAAATGTGATTGGGTATTATTGATTTCTAAATTGTTTGGTTTTATCTTAATGAATATGAGGTAAAATTCTTCAATAAATCCTAAAAGAAAATTCAATTAACAAGAAGAAATAACTGCTAATTTGATTCTTTACTTCCTATTTTAACTAAATAGTTAAATTAGGAAAATTTAGCATTGAAAACGGAAGTGATGAAAGAGTAAGTTTTCAGTTGTTCTATTTTTCCGATTAACCCCCTCCGTTTCAAATCTTTTTATTTGAATTCTTAATTAGTTTCATTAGCCTTCTGATTTAATCTAATATTTTTATTACATTTAAACTTAAATACTTGCACCCGGAGGGTGCATATATTTGCTAGTTTAGTTAATAATCATAGTTAATAATTAATGAATTTAGGCGGGTATATATGTTCAAATGTAAGGCTAAACAAATCGAAAAAATGTCAATCCCTGTATGTACATTTCGACCTATTAGGTCTCATCAGCAAGGTTATAGATATGGGAGACTGCTCCATGTGTGACGCGAAATCTATGTTGCATTTTTTAAATTTACATTTTCAAACCCAAGAGATCATTCTGACGGACACTGTATTAACATCAGCGTGAGACTTCTGGGGTGCATAGATTGCGAGAGAACAAAAATGGAAGATATAATCTTTAAAGCAAAACGATGACAATAACAAAACGACAAATATTCTTCTTTCTTAATGTAAAATTAAATTTTGAATAGACTCAGATGCGCGGTAGAGAATTTTACACTCATCCAAAAACAATAAGTCAAACGTCTGTTAGCGTCTCAAGTCGGTGGGTGGATCAGTGCTTTGATCATTTCTGATAGGGTCAGCATGGCGAGGGAAGTCTGATGTTGAAAGACCCGAAACTTCACAGTGACCCATACATACTACATCACTGACGACACCTACCAGCGCACCAATTGGAGGAGCGTATATTTAAAGTATGTTGCTTTTTTTATTTATGTTCTCAAACCTGATAGATCATGTACTTAAAGAATTAATCCAGGCGTCCCGTCGTGGTGCAGGGTTTAGCAAGCTAGTCTCACAGATCCATTACTACTGGATAGCCAGGTTGATCCTCGTTGAATGACCCATACTTGTGAGATTGTATCAAATCCTACCCGTGGTGAACTGGTTGAGTAGATAATCTTTTTAATTCCTGGCGTCGGTCGTGGTATAACGGTTAGCAAGCTAGTCTTGCAGATCAAATATCTACTGATCAATTACTACTGAATCGCTGGTTGCCCCACATTTGTGATCCTACCCGTAGTGAACGGTTTGGGTAAATGATTTTCGTACATAAAAACTAAAATTACTGTTGTATCGTTGAGGTGGTAAAAGATACACAGAGAAATAGTATGCTTCAGATATATTTTATCAGCACTTGTATCTGTGTTAACAGATACTTATTACATAAAAACAAGAAGTAGAACAATTTACAAAGACAAACTTACAAGAATGAGGAGGGTCAAATGTGTTTAGTCAAACGCAGTGATTTTGTCCGAATATAATTTTCTCGTCTCTACCACTGCTACGTCGACTATTATAAGGCTATGAGCCAGTCCATCCTGTAGGGGTGTTAACTCCTCTACAAAACCTACTTAACTTTGTTTTTTGAAATATGTATTTTCAGGGACACCCAGTTCAAAGTTGATATTCAACCACTAATGCTTAAGTACCGAATGTATTTTTGAATATTTTCCATCGTATAAATCAATGAATTAATTGATTTGGTTTGGTTTGGTTTGATTTTACAGCATATCAACCTCAGTGGGTCATTTAATGCCGATAAAGTTTTGAAATAAGTCAATTCTTAATGGATAATGCATTTTTTTTATAAATACATTTTTCTATTCAACCCATTGATGGAACCCAACAGGTACTACCACTCCGGTCAGAGTGGACCAGGGAGCAATGGTGATGAAGGGTGCTCCACATTCCCCAAACCTCCCAAAACTGGAACCTCACCATCAGATAGAGTTTAACGTCATTCTCCCAGGACATGTAGACCCTCAATCACCGCCTTCGAAGCACCCTGATGAAAAGAAGGGGTTGGGGCTGTGCATACAGGGGCAATAGGTGGAAAACATATGGTGCTAGGGTTGACGGTGACGCAGTCGATGATTCTGAGGGGCTCTTCCGATCGGCCCGTCAGCACAAGATAGGGCAAAGTGGGTATGCAATCATAAACTGCTCTCCACCTGACTATCCTAAAGCATTACGGTCAACACCCAGGCCACATGGTGGCCCATTGTGGGAGTCTTCCTCTGGAGAGGTGCAGTCGGTGCACTTCAACGCCCCAAGCCGACAGGGCCGGTACTGAATTAATTGAATATTCAGTCATACACAGTATTCAAATACGAGACGTTGATTTAATACATTCGTCTGCAACATATCTTGGTTAGACTGAAAATTATTCATCTAATCATACCGCCCTGTCGGCTGGGGCGTGATAGAATGCACCACTGCACCCTCTCCAGAGGGATAAGACCCCAATGGCCACCTTGTTGGCCGGTGGGTGTTGACCCGTAATGCTTTATGGAATAGAGTCCAGGTGGAGAGCGAGTTCATGACTTGCAATACTCCACTTTGGGCCATCTTGTGCTAGACCGCGCCGGTCGGTAAGAGGCCCCCTCAGATCAAGCGAGCGTCACGTCAACCTAGCACCTTATATGATTTCCCAACCTATTGCCCTTATGGCATAGCCCAACCCCTTTTTTATCATATGGGTGCCTAGAAGGCGTTGACTGAGGCTACATGATCCTGGGAATGACGTATAACTCTATTGATGGGTAGGTTCCCATTTTGGAGGTTTGGGGACGTGAGCACCCTTCTCCACCATGCCTCCCTGGTCGCACTCTGACCCGATGGTTAGTACCCTGTGAGGGTCCCATCAATGGGTTGAAATAGAAAATGTATTTAAAAAAATGCATTATCCCATTAGAGAAGGACTTATGTTCAAAACTTTATCGGCATTAAATGACCGCACTGGAGTGATATGTTTTTCTGTAAAATCAAACCAAACCAAACCAAATCAATTAATTCATTGATTATAACGAATGAAAATATGCAAAAATACATTCGGTACTAAGCATTAGTGGTTGAATACAACTTTGACTGGGTGTCCTAAAATACATATTTCAATAAAAACAAAGTTAATAGGTTTTGTAGGGAGTTAAACCCCTCAGGATGGCTGGCTCATAGCCTTATAAAGTGACGTAGCAGTGGTAGAAGACGAGAAGAATTATATTCGGTACAAAATCACTGCGTTGACTAAACACATGCCCTCCTCATTCTGTAAGTTTGTCTTGTAAAATTGTTCTAGCTTCTGTGTTTTTATGTAAAAGTAATCTGTTAACACCAAAAGAACAAGTGTGAAAAAATATATCTGAAGCATACTATTTCTTGTTATCTTTACCCCACCCTCAACGATACATAAAGAGTATTTAGTTTTTATGTACGAAAACTTGTACCCAAACCTTCACTACGGTAGGAATCACAATGTGGGGCAAACCAGCGATTCAGTTAGTAATGATCAGTAGTATTTGTCTGCATACTAGCCTTGCTAACCGTTATCACCACGACCGAGCCAGGAATAAAAAGATTATCTACTCAACCAGTTCAACCGGTGGATTTGAATACGAATCTCACAAAGTAGGGTCATTCAACGCGATCAACCTGCTATCAGTAGTAATGGATCTGTGAGACTTAGCTTGCTAAACCCTGCCCACACGGGACGCCTGAATAATTCTTTAAGTACATGATCTATCAAGTTTGAGAACAATAAATAAAAAGCAACTTACTTTAAATATACGCTCCTCCAATTGGTGGCGCTGGCTTAGGTGTCGTCATGATTAGAGTAGGCCGTGAAGTCTTCGGGTCTCAAACATCAGACCCCTGCCAGGACCCTATCAGAAATGACTCAAGCACTGATCCACCCACCGACTTGAAGACGCTAACGACGTTGACTATGTTTTTTGGATGAGGTAATTCTCTACCGAGCATCTGAGTCTATTCAAAAATTTAATTTACATAAGAAAGAAGATATTTTGTCGTTTTGTTATGGTCATCGTTTGCTTTAAAGATTATATCTTCCATTTGTTCTCGTCGCAAATTCTATGCACGCCCAGAAGTCTCACGCTGAGTTAAACAGTGTCCGTCAGAATGACTCTTGGTTTGAAAATGTAAATTTAAAAAATGCACATGATTTCGCGTCACACATGGAGCAGTCTCCCCCATACTCTTAACCTTGCTGATGAGAGCATATGAGGTCGAAAATGTACATACAGGGATCTGACATTTTTAGATTTGTTTAGCTTACATTGAACATATATACCGCCAAATTCATAATTATTAACTATGATTATTCAACTAAACTAGCAAATAAATGCACCCTCCGGTGCAAAGATTAGTTTAAAAATGTAATAAATATTGATTAAATAGAAGGCAATGAAACTAATTAAGAAATTCAAATAAAAAGATTTGAAACGAGGGGTATATCGGAAAATAGAACAACTGAAACTTACTCTTCACACTCCGTTTCAGCAAATTTCCCAATTTAACTATTTAGTTAAAATAGGAAGTACAAGAATCAAATTACAGTTATTTCTCTTGTAATTCGTAATTTCCTTAGGATTATTGAAAGAGATTTGTACTCATATTCATTAAGAATCAAAACCAAACAATTAGAAATCAATAATACATCACATTTTATTAAATAGTTTTTTTTTATATCAATATGCAAGATACTTTACGTTGTACTCTGAAAACTGGTAGTTGTTGTTATATATAATACAATTGCATGTTATGGTAATTAGGTAAGGCCAACAGTATTAATAAGTCAAACAGTTTTTTTATTAATTGGAGATTAAAATAGAAATAGAATCATGGAGAATGTGGACGTAAATAATAAGGGAAAGTGTGACTTGAGTAGTAATATCATTTTCGGGTTACAGGACAGAAAAACACACATTCTCCATATAATAAGATTAGGTATGACTCAATTAAATATATCTCCCAATAGAATGTTATAAAAGTTTCATCTTTTTTAGCAATGGCTAACATTAACAGTATTGAACTAATGAGAAATAACATACACTTCATGTGTTTGAAGTCATTGCGCTTGTTAGATTCGGAAGTGGAAAATATAGTCATTTGTTTCTACGCTAATCTATTGCTTTACGATAAACTAGTTATTAAATCTGAAGTGATTGTATCTCTCAACAGAAGAAAACTAATCTTAATTATTCCATTTATATTTATTCAACGTCTGCAAAACAACACAGTATCAATACAGACGTTCGTCTAATTACATTCCTGCTCTGACAACTCAATCTTTGTTATGAACTCGAATCTTCAGATTAATTCACCCACCCTGTGCGGCTGGGGCGGAGATAATGCCCGACTGCACCCTGCAGATGAAGTAGACTCGCCGCCAAATGGGCCACCTGTTGGCCGTGGGTGGCGACCCGTGGAATGTATACTCTCAACTTTTACCTTTAGTTTGGGGCAGACGTCGGTCAGAAGGGCCGCCTCCCGATCACATCGGCTGTCAAGTCAAAGCCCTAGACCTAATCATGATTTCCCAACCCTATTGCCCTTATGCGGCAACCATCATACCCATTTTTATCAATATGTGCTAAAAGACGGTGACTGAGGTCTAGCATGTCCTGGAACTGACGTTCAAACTTAATCTGATTGCGAGGTTATCAGTTCATCACCATTGCTCCTGGTTCACTCTGACCGGAGTGGTACGTACTTGTTAGGGCCCATCTTATGGGTTAAATAGAAAAATGTATTTATAATAAAAAATGTATTATCCATTAAGAATTGTATTATTCAAAACATTATCAATTATGAACTGAATATTCAATTAATTCATCCGCCTGTCGCTGGGGGTTAGAATGCACCGACTTATTCAAATTACTATAAGAAAGAACATATTTGCTATTTTTTGGGAACCAAGGTTTCTGGTTCGCATCGGCCCGCCCCCAGCCTATGAGTAGCAAAGGATCTGTGCGGTAAAGTGAAGAGCGACGGCTAGGTGGGCGTTCCGCTCGAGCTAAAAAAACAGTACCTGGTCTAAGCGTAGGCCACCCGATGACTTTATCATAATGTTTTAAATGATTATATTGTCCAAATGTTGCCCTCGTGATATATGCATCTTGAAAGCCACGCGCTAAAAGTTCTGAAAAAAAATACTGGCCTGGTAGGATATTTCTGGGTTTAGAACGTAAATAAAAGAATAAAAGGCAGAAGATCCTATTCAAAAAGTTTTATTTACTCTAAGAAAAACATTATTCTCAAAGAAAATCCAAGAGGGTGAATCTGGTGGGCGAGTCCGCCACAGATCATAATTAAAAATTACACTGTTTATAGTTAGAACAAACAATCAGTGTTAGCTTATTTGATTGTCAAATTATTATAGGATGGGAAATGGTGGGTGTAGTTCGAAAATAAAAACCCCGCTAAATCTTAAAATAGTATTGTATTAGATAAGAATATCAAGAATGAAATTATTCAAAAAATTTTACAAAATAAAATACTTTCTGTTTTCCTTTTTTCCATAGATTTATAGCTAAATTTTTTTATCGATAAAGTTGTTTTTTAGTTATGATTTAGTAAAAGCGAGTCAAATCTGAACGAAAACATACAACAACAAAAAAAAACGTAAAAACATTCGAGCAATTCGACAAAAAATTGTCTAAATATATGAACTTCTTTCAAAAAAACATTTTCTTTTTTTTTACTTCTGTTTCGTAAAATTTAATAGGTCACCTATATTTGGAAGTCTTATCTCATTTCAGGGGGGGGGGGCTAATTACCAACTAAACCACCACACCTAAAATTGAAAATTAATAAAAGTTTGTTTTTTGTTTTTTTCAATCGTGATCTGGCAGTGATAATTCGATGTAGAAGATCAATATATTTTAGGTTGCAATTCTATTCTCGCAGTCCATATAAAATTATTTATTCTTAACTTTGACCCACCAAAAAAATTCTCATGTAATCAAATTGAATAGTATCTCAAAGGTTTGTTTTTTTAACGGCATTCACTCGTGAGTCATTTACATGCCGACAAGGTTGTGAAATAACTTCCATTCTTAATGCATAATACAATTTGTTTATCAACTCATGTCTTTTCTATTCAACCATAGAGGACCCTAACAGGTACTCCACCGGGTCAAGAGTAACCAGGGACAAGGTGAGAAGGGGTGCTCCACATTTCCCCAAACCTCCAGAACTGGAACCTACCATCCGAGTTTAACGTCATTCCCGGCATGTAGACCTCATCACCCTTCTGGTTACCCATAATAAAAAGGGGGCTGGGGCTTGCCAATAAGGGCAATAATTTGAAAAAATAATATAAGTACTAAGGCTTGACGTGACCAGCGTATGTTCAAAGGGCCTCTCCGACGCCGTCTAGCAAGATAGTGCACAAAGTGGAGTATTGCAAGTTAACGAACAGCTCGTTCCACCTGGTTTTCTAAGAAGGGTAAGCTTAATAACTTCTGTAATTGAATAAAATAAATAAGTAAATTATCGGTTGCTGTAGCACCTATCTGTAATCGCTTTATTCTTGCTTGAATAAAAAGTGGTCTAGTCTTCTGCGGGATTATATACGTTAGTATCTCAAATTCCCAGAAATTTATGTGTCTCATCTCTAGGATAGATCTGGTTTTTCATATACCATTTGATAAAAGATGGTCCGAAGATTTAATTATCTTGCACAGTCCCAGTGGTTCACCTACCCAATCAGTGTGTCTGGTCTTGTACACGCTTGAGCCTAATTTGGTACATTAGCTTATTTTGTGATTACGGTTCGTCGTGTATCTAACATCCCATGTTTCCATTCTGTTCGGTCTTAATCTAGTTTCTAGCTTTCAATTGGTCCATAGGCAGTAATCACTTTTTGGTACGGCTAACAATTAAACTCGATCTAGTAGCAGTCAAACTACGTAATGAGTCAGCTTAGACACGCACAGAAAAATGTTTATCACCACAGCATTCTTCTTACCTAGTAGGCGTAAAATGTCTTTTGAATAGAGAGAAGAAACAAGAATTTTACTTAGAAATGAAAATTATTTATTTTTAACAACCATGGTTAAAGAGCGCCATTCTGCCTGATATTTACCAATAAGTTGAGGGAGAATTGGAATTCCATACCTTTCCCAGTGGTATTAGCGCTACGTGAAATGCAAGCAGCTTCTCCAGGGCTGAATCGGGTCGACGGGGGGCATTTCCCTATGACTCTATATTAGAACGCGCCACGTTAGTTAAAGTAAAAATCGCGTTGCATAGCATGTGCATCGACATTTATGAGACAAGCAAATCTTGAGAGTCGAATGACTTTGTCTCGAAAGTTGTCGGTGACCTACGTTACTTGTTGGCATTTGAGACGAGGAGATTTTAATGAAAAATATGTTGCATTTAGTCCAGCCACGCTAAATCATATATTCTTATATATTTTGTATTCTTGTTGGAATTTGCTTTTTCAAATTAAGAAAATTATTATTATTATTATTAGTAATTATTATTATTATTATTTTGTGGTGTTGTTGTTGTTGTTCACTCCTTTTGAGTTTTTCACATCAGCGTTGTTGATGGTATTTCACCGAGTTGAGTGACAACAAGCCTCTGGTCTCCAAAGGACTCTTCTGAGTATCTGCAGATTGCAGCAGTGCAGTATCTGGATGGTCTCAATTCTCCTCTGATTTCCAGTTCCATCGTTTTGGGACCGTTCCAAGTGCACACAACTACATATTGGTACCACTTTGACTTTCATATTCCATAACTGTTTCAGTTCTTGGCAAGGCCAGGTATGTTTGTCTATTTTTTTTTTCATTTTGCCTTTAGCTCACCTGTGATCTCTGCACTGCAAAATCCACCAGTTGACAAGTTCTTTCTTTTGTTAATCAACACGAGGTCGGTCTCTGCTGGAAAGCGATTTTCGTTTTTATGCTAAAGTCCCAAGAATTTTAATGCATTTGTTCCAAGAAGCAGATTCTGGTTTAGCATTCATTTTGTTGTATGGCAAATTTAATTTTTGCATAATTCCAGTGGATTATCTTCCAGACCGTCGTGTCTATTTGTACTCTCGTGGTTGCTAGTTCTGGCTACATCGAATAGGTAACATGTTTACAGTCTCATCTCTGTCACTACATAGTCCTAATTTACTATTTTGTTGGGTCTTATCAATTTTTGCTGATATTACGTTTGTCTTATGCATTAAGCTGTGCAGCAACTATTAGTGATTCATTTCCTCTTTTGAGGTTTCCTTTTCTTACCATGTCCCGGTTTTTTTCATATCAACCTCTCGATCGTTTGAAGTGACCATATAAGTGTTTTACTTCCCATTTGTTTTCTAGTTTTTAGTTTTTCTTTTGTCCTATAATGTCACCTTACTATGTCGCATGCATATTATTTTGCTGTAAGTAGAGTTTGCAGAGTAACTATTTTTCTGTAATCAGCCGACAGCGATTGGAATCGATCTCCTTTCTAGCGCTAGACAGGAGATTGTGTTTGGCATCTTGAAGTGGAGCGTCACACACACTACTCCCAGATGGCTTTTTTACCACACAGATAGAGAATAACCAAGCCTGTCCTACTCATGACGACCGGTATCGAACCACGGAACACGATTTCTAAGCGAATGCTTACAACTGACGCTAAACGCAAAATGGAACACACGATAAGTGGTAATCCTAACTTGTTGCCTCGTAATTTGCCTACCATAAAAAATAACTGATACCCTCATTTTATGTCCGTGTTTCTGCAATAATTTTATTTTTCTTGCACGCCGTTATTTTACAAATACTAAATATATTTTTAATTTTATTTAATATTCGCTTCATGCAAATATCTTTAGATTGTAAATAACGGTCACAAGGAAAAAAAAAACATTTATTGAAAACCGGACATAAATGAGGGTTCAGTTTATTTTGTAGGATTTACGAGGAATTAGTTAAGGATTAACCCGACTAAAAATCTAGAATTTCAAAGATTTAAAGTGGCACATGAAGTAGTTATTTATTATTGTTCTTTTGTTAAATTGCGACTTTTAATGGACGAGATTTCAATAAGGGGAAATTGACTATCCGCATAGACCAAATGTGTACAGAAATCCGGATACGAATTTTGGGGGAGGAATTTTTCCCTCTTCTTCTTCGTCTTTTTCGACAAAGAAACGCTCACAAACGATATGGAATAAAAGAAATTCAATAGACATTCTCTGTTTAGAACATTGGGGACTTGATAAAAAAACTTAAAAAAAAACTAATTTATCAAAAAGACTTACAAAAATTCCTTCCTATTCTCTTCACCTGGTTTCATAACACCAAGAACCAAGCCATTTTAATATAAGGCCTCTGTTGGCTTTGTTGGCTGTACATACGTTGAGCTGCCCTACTACAGAGGAGTAAGACCCCACACAAGCGCCGCGTGGTGGTGACTCGATGCTTAAAGACGGAATCCTGGTGGCTGAGCACATCCATGTCTTCAAATATCCACTTGGCCCTTACTTGGCTTGATGGTCGAGCTGAGAGGGGACCCACAATTAATCGACGGGGAGGGGGTACGGGCGGTAGCCGTCAGGATCAACTTGATCAAAAGTAGAGAGACGATGTAAGGTAACAGTTGGAGAGACAAATAGATTAACGGACACATGAGATTGGGGGGATAAGATAAGATTGGTCGAGGAAAAGCGTCACTGATCACCGTGGGGGGGGTGTAATGGAAAGAGCAGAAAATCTTTCCAGTGATTTTTAGAGAATAAGGTTGATGATCTTCAATAGTTAATGGGGGTTCAATTCAACTTGTCATAGATTGACTACTTTATAAGATTCCGCATATATTAATTATATATATAATATATAATCTTATTTATAATGGAGATTGTGTGCTTTCTGTCTGGTAACCGAACTAAATCACTATTCAATGTCAATTCCCTTTGTTATTGACGCACATTGACCCATGAATATATTTTTTATTACCTCAATTATGATAAAATTTTTACATTATTAATACTGTGTAACCATAGTACATACTTATGTGGAACAATATAAATATAACGACAAACAATAGCGTTTACAGTGTGAGGAGAAGCTTTATTGCATATTGATATTAAAAAATCGAATTAATAAATTGTGCTAGTATTATTGATTTCAACTGTTTGGTTTTATGTTAATGAATAAAGGCAAAAATTCTTCAATGAATTTAAATGAGAATCCATTAACAAGAAAAAACTAACTGTCATTTATTCTTTACTTCCTCTTAACTAAAAATAACATGAAGACGAGAGTGAGGAAGAGTAATTTCAGTTGTTGTTATCGATTTGAGTATACCCCTCTGTTCAAATTTTAATCTACATTCTAACTTTAGTTTCTTAGCTTTTCTAATTTAATAAAATATTTTATTACATCAAATATGTCTGCAACCCGGAAGGGGTGCACATATTCTAGTAATATTATATATATTATATACTATATAGTGATGGACTCTCGCGATCGACGTTGAGTGTCATACAAATGAACATCACACATGATTGTTTATAGTGTGTAAGATTGTGTTGGAGCATCCATACAACTTTTTTTGGCACAGTAGATAGGACAAGAATATATACAGCATTTTTCATTTATGCAGTTGAATTAATTACAACAGACCACACTACTGTTAACATTTTTATTTCGAGTTTCAAGTTTCTGGCCAACTTTTTAATTTTGTTGGAATTTCTGGATAGTCCACTAAAGTTATGTCCCGAACTTTCGGCACTTCGAAGCGCATCACAGGTGTGATATCTCTCCTCTCTCCTATATATATATATACTATAATATATATATATATAAATAATAATATATAAATAATAATAGTGTGTGTAAAAAATTTAGGCGTTCAAAATTTTTTTAAGCTTTAAAAACGACGAATAATAAATTCATTATTTGAAAAAATTAAAAAGAAAGGCGGAGGACGAGAAAGGAAACAATGAGTATTAGCTAACTAACTTACATCCCGCTCAACAGAGTTAAATATCACGAATATAGATAAACGAGTAAATGAGACAAGTAAGCAAAGAAAAGAAAAAAAGAAAAGAAAAGACAAATGACATTTCCTCCTCTTTAGACAAAAATAATAATTTGTTCTTTTTATTGTTTCGTTTCTCTTGCTGTCCATTTACTCATTTAATCTATACTGCGATAGTTCAACTGTTGAGCGGACGATCTAAACAGTTAGTTAACTATTTTTTTTCTCTCCTTTGTCCTCCACTCCATAGTATTTTTTTTTATAATGAATCTATTATTGGGTCTTGTTAAACTCAAATAATATATGTGTGTGTGTGTGTGTGTGTATATAATATATATGTGTGGGTGTGTGTTAAATGGTGTGTGTGTATATATATGTGTGTGTGTGTGTGTGTATCTATAATATATGTCGTGGTGGTGTGGTGGTGTATACATGTGCGTGTGAGTGTGATATACTATATGTGTATGTGTGTGTAGATATATATTGTGTAGTAGTGTGTAATATGATGTGTGTGATATGATATATGTGTGTGTGTATGTGTGTGTATATATGGTAGTGTGTGTAATTAGTATGTGTTGTTGTAATATAATGTGTGTGGTGTGTGTGTGTGTGTGTATCGTATGTAATATATATGGTGTGGTAGATGTGTGTAGTATATATTAATAGTATACTATTGGTAATAATTTATGAATAAGACCGCTCATATCGCAAACCACGATATAAATTATACAGCGCCTCATCTCTCTCTCTCGCTCTCTCTCTCCTTACGATCATCGCCACTGAGATGTCCTCTGCGTACATCAGCACTCCGCACAGAGTAATTGGTCATCCTAACACTGGTGATAGTATGTTCAAATTAAGTTAATAAATAACATAAATCGCTGTCCTTAGAAAAATTTTAAATCATTAAACTATGCCCAAGCCAAATTTTTTTCCGTTTTAATTTTGACGACGTATTGCAATTTTTAACCGTGTCAAGCCACTTGCAATACGACAATTTTCATTTAAATAACTGGATTAAAAGTTTTGGACTATGACGTCTAATAGTAGTAGATAATGTCGCGAAATTAAATATTTTCAATTGTTATGTAACCTGTTGCAAAACTTTATCACATATATATGCCATCACTGAAGGAGCCGGTGTATAGGATACAAAATGACATTAACTAAATCTCAATCATTTAGTAAGCTTGGGATTATATTCTTACTTGTCACGACTCTTCGTTTGTATACAAGCAGTCATATAAAAGGAAGGCGCAAGGTCAGAGGTCCCTTTTCACCTTCTATCATCGAGAAAAGAAAAAGCACCAGTTGCCTTTCCGTCTACAGACAGGGGGCTTCGATCCCCAACGCACGGACGCTAAACGATGGTTTACTCTATACCACATCACCCAACACATGGAGGCCTGTAAGAAGACGTGCGACCTGGCGCCTCCCTCGTCATACAAGGAATAGAAGGAGTGAAAAAGAGAGGAAGAAGCCGCACAGAAAGAGGGAGCCAAAGGAAGGGTGGACAACAGATTCCAATAAGCTCAGCTGTTTTGTCTGCACGTCACTGCACAAGATGCGCATTCAAAAATTGGTCTACATTAGCCACTCACGCAGTTGCCAGATAAAAATATGAGGACGACTACGCATCGTCTTAGTAGACAGAAAGGATGCCAACACAACCTATAACCAGTAATAAGATGAAATCTTAATGTAATTGGAAGGCTAAGTAACCCTTCCAACGTGGGTACAATATAAGTCAAGAAATATTCGACAAAGTTATAAGATAGATAACAGACTTTATTCCGGAACACACGGAGAAATACATTAAGACAAATAATAACTAAACATGCATAAAGAAATATGTGTAGGATTTCGTCGTAAGGAATTCACTTACTGTTAGCTGGTTTGGAAGGCAAACCCACTTAGGATAGAGGGTCAGGCGCCTAAACCATGTGAAGTGTTTCGCTGTCCCAGAAAAGAAATTCCAAATCCGGGCTGATTGCCTAAACACACATCGCCACCATCGCGAAACAACTGCTAGCAAAGGTGACATGATTCTATTGACTCGGGCGCCCCCCCGATTCACCATTTACTGACCCACACCAGTAACACTCAGACTTACCTAAAAAGACTTTATCCTATAGGATATTTTCTATACATATATATAATAAATCTCTTCTTTATCATTTAACAGGTTTTTGTCTAACTTTCTATTAAGAAGTTTTTTTATTAGTATATTTACACATTACTCCCCAGGTCCACTCAATACAGATGGTCAGTACTTGTTGAGTTCACACATACGGTAAAATATATAGCTATTATCTAGCAAAAAATATGTGGTGGTAATAGGGGGAGCAAAATATTAAGTTCTAAATGTAATATAATATATTAATTAGAAGGCTAAATGACAAATAAGTAAGCATACAAAAAGATTGAAAAACAGATGCGTATAATACGCACACACACATAAAACTAAACAATTAGCAATCAAAATTGAGCAAAATTTATTGAAATCAAATTTTAAAAGATATATAATAATTATATAATAATATGCATCATATATTCTCCATCTCTGTTCTGATGGTGTCCGCTCCCAAATATTCCAGACTAGAACCTAGACTAGGAACTCGAGTTCTGGGTTCAATTACCGGCCCTCACCAAACCAGCGTATGCGTAGCAACAGATCTATAAGTGAGGGATCTATAGGTGAGGAGATGGGTAGGTGGGCGCTCCACCTCAGACGCCCAAACATCCTTTGGTAATAAGCGCTATTGAAAAGGGGAAGCTCCTCGCTGTCTGGCTGATACGATTTTAGATCACCCCGCCCGCTTTATTAACTTATCCCTCCCGTGTTTTCTTTTATCCTTACATTGAACAACATGGCACACTTTTCGCATCCGAATCTCGTCCACATATTTAAAATGTAATTCTTAATAGGTTTGAAATAAGTCTTTCTAAAATTTTTCCACTTTTTGGTAAATATCTTGTATCATCAATGTACTATAAGGTGTTGTTTTTTCCAGTGATTTTGTAAATTTGTAGCGTCCTGTGCATGTCCTAAGTTAGCATCGGACATTATCTCCAAACGATGAAGAACGATCACAAATGATTTGCATTGCCCTCTACCAGGAAATTGGCTCAACCGCCCTCGTGGAGAGGTTCTCTGTAGAGGACTGTTATGTCTGAATCACCTGGCGCAAACCAAATCAAGCTATGAGTCAAAAAAAAGCTGCAAGCAACAAAGCACCGGCTCATCAACCATCTCAGGGACCGCCTTACATGCGACATCTTGTCGAGAATGTTTCTAAACATTGCCGCTTTGGCCCTATCTGTTTGCCATGGTGCGACCCGTAATGCTAAGGACGAGTCTTGGTAGATGAGCTGTCCATGCCATGCAATATTCACTGAACCTTACTTGCTAGAGGGCGGTCGGAGATGGCCCTTCTCGGCAATCGGCTGGCCATAACGTCAAGCCCTAGCACCTATATGATGCCCCCAACCCATAATGCCCTTATGGCAAGCCAAAACCCTTTTTATCATACTGGGTCTAAGAAAAGGCAGGACCGGGGGGTACCTTGTGTCTGGGAATGGACGTAAGACTCTATCTGGGTTATTTTATGCCGATATAATACGAATTTATTTATCAACTCATTTTTTCTATTGCAACCCTAGATGGGACGCCTAACAGGTACTACCGTCTCCGGTCAGAGTGGACCAGGGAGCAATATGATGAAGGGTGCTCCACATTCCCCAAACATCCAAAACTGGAAACACGCACCATCAAGATTAGAGTTAACGTGATCCCTAGACATGTGATCCCCAGTCACCGCCTCGTAAACGCCCATATGATAAACAAGGGGTTGGGCTTGCCATAAGGCAATAGGGTTGGGGCAGTCATATAAGGTGCTAGGGCTGACGTGATCCAAGCCGAATGATCAGGAAGGGGCCTGCTCCGACCGTCCTCCTAAGCCAAGATAGAGCCAAAGTGGAGTATTGCAAGTATCTAACTCTGCCATCCACATGCGGTTCTATCCTAAGCATACGGGTCCGCCACCCACGGCCAACAGGTGGCCCCATTGAGGGAGTCTTACCCTGTCGACAGCGTATATGTAATTGAGAATGCAATATCATATCATACAGAAAGGTGTTAGCATTCCACCGCCTTAATAAAAAAAAAGAAAGAAAATTATATATGAGTATCGACATATAATACTTGCATTAAATTAAAGGTACCTTATCCTAATTTCAACTCATCGTAGAAGCGTTTGACTAGTAAACGCAAAGGTTCCTAGTTTCGATACCCCTGCCCGCAAACAGCGTATGAGTAGCACAGGACGTGTGCGGTAAATAAGAGCCTGAGGAAGTGGCGCTCCACCTCAGATGCAAAACGAACTCCTTGTTCAGCGCTAGTGAAAAAGGGGACAGACCCCCTCGCTGCATGGCTGATACCGACTTGGCCGCCCGACTACTTTACTTACTAAATTTAGCATGAAAATGTGCTGACATTGTCAGCACATGATATTAAAACCTGAATGATACGTCCAAGGGGAATAAACTCTATTCGCTACATACGTATATTCTCCCTTTTTGTAATAACTCTAAAGAATCACACAAGCATAGGAAAAAAAAAAAATTGTCTGCTACGATTTTAAAAGCGAATTAAAAATAATACTATTATTAAGGTCAAAACTTTGTCTAAACGATAGTAGTAACATAATACCACATTAAAAGAAAGAAAAATATCATTAATATGCAAGTTAGTTTTTATAGATTTAAACCGATGTTGAATTGATCAATTGCCACGCGAGTCCGCATTCTGTCTATTTGTCAATTGTTTGCGCGCTTGTTACACATTTTACTGTAAAATTCGCGAACTTGCAAAAGAAGTACAAAAATCAAGGTAATAATCCATTTTATGAAATTTTCAGTATTGATTTATCAGTTAGAATTTAATATAGCATCAGTTATTTTATTAAAAACATTAATTAGTATTTTGTATGAAAATATTAATATATGAAAATCATTTAAAATGTGATAAGCCGTGATGTTAAGTCTAAAATGTTTAATTATTTACNTAGTTTCACACCACTGCCTTGAGGATTCTTCAGTAGTACATTGAGCTATAGATTTGTCCCATTGAATTAGATCTTACCGAGAAAATTGACCAAGAAACAAGTCTATCGTCCAAACGGATTGGCCATTTTTTCAGTCTTTTACAATGATTTGATTGCCAATTGTCGCATAACTCTCCTCGCAAGTCAATAAGGAACAATGCTCACACCACTGCTTGAGGGATTCTTCAGTAGTACATTGAGCTATAGATTTGTCCCATTGAGTTAGATCTTACCGAGAAATTGACGCAGAAAACAAGTCATCGTCCAAACGGATTGGCCATTTTTTCAGTCTTTTACAATATTTTGAATTGCCAATTGTGCGCATAACTCTCCACTCGCAAATCATAAGGGACAAATGCTCACACACTGCCTTAGGTTCTTCAGTAGTACATTGAGCTATTAGATTTGTCCCATGAGTTAGATCTTACCGAGAAATTGACCAAAACAAGTCTATCGCTCAAACGGATTGGCCATTTTTCAGTCTTTTACAATGATTTGAATTGCCAATTGTGCGCATAACCTCTCCATCGCAAAGTCAATAAGGAACAATGCTCACACCACCTGCTTGAGGGATTCTTCAGTAGTACATTGAGCTATTGATTTGTCCCATTGAGTTAGATTTACCGAAAATTGACTGCAAGAAACAAGTCTATCGTCCAAACGGATTGGCCATTTTTTCAGTCTTTTACAATGATTTGAATTGCCAATTGTGCGCATAACTCTCCACTCGCAAATCAATAAGGAACATGCTCACCACACTGCCTTGAGGATTCTTCAGTAGTACATTGAGCTATAGATTGTCCCATTGAGTTAGATCTTACCGAGAAATTGACCAAGAAACAAGTCTATCGTCCAAACGGATTGGCCATTTTTCAGTTCTTTTACAATGATTTTAATTGCCAATTGTGCGCATAACTCTCCACTCGCAAGTCAATAGGAACAAGCTCACACCACTGCCTTGAGGTTCTTCAGTAGTACATGAGCTCAGCTATTAGATTTGCTCCGCTGAGTTAGTCTTACCGAGAAATTGACTCAAGTAGCAAGCCTATCAGTCCAAACGGATTGGCCATTTTTTCAGTCTTTTACAATGATTTGAATTGCCAATTGTGCGCATAACTCTCCACTCGAAAGTCATTAAGGAACAATGCTCACACCACTGCCTTGAGGGATTCTTCAGTAGTACATTGAGCTATATTTGTCCCATTGAGTTAGATCTTACCGAGAAATTGACTCAAGTAGCAAGCCTATCGGTCCAAACGGATTGGCCATTTTTTCAGTCTTTTACAATGATTTGAATTGCCAATTGTGCGCATAACTCTCCACTCGAAAGTCAATAAGGAACAATGCTCACACCACTGCCTTGAGGGATTCTTCAGTAGTACATTGAGCTATAGATTTGTCCCATTGAGTTAGTTCTTACCGAGAAATTGACTCAAGTAGCAAGCCTATCGGTCCAAACGGATTGGCCATTTTTTCAGTCTTTTACAATGATTTGAATTGCCAATTGTGCGCATAACTCTCCACTCGAAAGTCATAAGGAACAATGCTCACACCACTGCCTTGAGGGATTCTTCAGTAGTACATTGAGCTATAGATTTGTCCCATTGAGTTAGTTCTTACCGAGAAATTGACTCAAGTAGCAAGCCTATCGTCCAAACGGATTGGCCATTTTTTCAGTCTTTTACAATGATTTGAATTGCCAATTGTGCGCATAACTCTCCACTCGAAAGTCATAAGGAACAATGCTCACACCACTGCCTTGAGGGATTCTTCAGTAGTACATTGAGCTATAGATTTGTCCCATTGAGTTAGTTCTTACCGAGAAATTGACTCAAGTAGCAAGCCTATCGTCCAAACGGATTGGCCATTTTTTCAGTCTTTTACAATGATTTGAATTGCCAATTGTGCGCATAACTCTCCACTCGCAAGTCAATAAGGAACAATGCTCACACCACTGCCTTGAGGGATTCTTCAGTAGTACATTGAGCTATAGATTTGTCCCATTGAGTTAGTTCTTACCGAGAAATTGACTCAAGTAGCAAGCCTATCGTCCAAACGGATTGGCCATTTTTTCAGTCTTTTACAATGATTTTAATTGCCAATTGTGCGCATAACTCTCTACTCGCAAGTCAATAAGGAACAATGCTCACACCACTGCCTTGAGGGATTCTTCAGTAGTACATTGAGCTATAGATTTGTCCCATTGAGTTAGTTCTTACCGAGAAATTGACTCAAGTAGCAAGCCTATCGGTCCAAACGGATTGGCCATTTTTTCAGTCTTTTACAATGATTTTAATTGCCAATTGTGCGCATAACTCTCTCGCAAGTCAATAAGGAACAATGCTCACACCACTGCCTTGAGGGATTCTTCAGTAGTACATTGAGCTATAGATTTGTCCCATTGAGTTAGTTCTTACCGAGAAATTGACTCAAGTAGCAAGCCTATCGTCCAAACGGATTGGCCATTTTTTCAGTCTTTTACAATGATTTGAATTGCCAATTGTGCGCATAACTCTCCACTCGAAAGTCAATAAGGAACAATGCTCACACCACTGCCTTGAGGGATTCTTCAGTAGTACATTGAGCTATAGATTTGTCCCTTGAGTTAGTTCTTACCGAGAAATTGACTCAAGTAGCAAGCCTATCGTCCAAACGGATTGGCCATTTTTTCAGTCTTTTACAATGATTTGAATTGCCAATTGTGCGCATAACTCTCCACTCGCAAGTCAATAAGGAACAATGCTCACACCACTGCCT
This sequence comes from Doryteuthis pealeii, assembly GCA_023376005.1. NCBI lineage: Eukaryota > Metazoa > Mollusca > Cephalopoda > Myopsida > Loliginidae > Doryteuthis > Doryteuthis pealeii. The sequence continues at coordinate 127,888,321 of CM042142.1, read as the reverse complement.
TGAGGGATTCTTCAGTAGTACATTGAGCTATAGATTTGTCCCATTGAGTTAGTTCTTACCGAGAAATTGACTCAAGTAGCAAGCCTATCGGTCCAAACGGATTGGCCATTTTTCAGTCTTTTACAATGATTTAATTGCCAATTGTGCGCATAACTCTCTACTCGCAAGTCAATAAGGAACAATGCTCACACCACTGCCTTGAGGGATTCTTCAGTAGTACATTGAGCTATAGATTTGTCCCATTGAGTTAGTTCTTACCGAGAAATTGACTCAAGTAGCAAGCCTATCGGTCCAAACGGATTGGCCATTTTTTCAGTCTTTTACAATGATTTGAATTGCCAATTGTGCGCATAACTCTCCTCGCAAGTCAATAAGGAACAATGCTCACACCACTGCCTTGAGGGATTCTTCAGTAGTACATTGAGCTATAGATTTGTCCCATTGAGTTAGATCTTACCGAGAAATTGACTCAAGTAGCAAGCCTATCGGTCCAAACGGATTGGCCATTTTTTCAGTCTTTTACAATGATTTTAATTGCCAATTGTGCGCATAACTCTCCTCGCAAGTCAATAAGGAACAATGCTCACACCACTGCCTTGAGGGATTCTTCAGTAGTACATTGAGCTATAGATTTGTCCCATTGAGTTAGATCTTACCGAGAAATTGACTCAAGTAGCAAGTCTATCGGTCCAAACGGATTGGCCATTTTTTCAGTCTTTTACAATGATTTTAATTGCCAATTGTGCGCATAACTCTCCACTCGCAAGTCAATAAGGAACAATGCTCACACCACTGCCTTGAGGGATTCTTCAGTAGTACATTGAGCTATAGATTTGTCCCATTGAGTTAGTTCTTACCGAGAAATTGACTCAAGTAGCAAGTCTATCGGTCCAAACGGATTGGCCATTTTTTCAGTCTTTTACAATGATTTGAATTGCCAATTGTGCGCATAACTCTCCACTCGCAAGTCAATAAGGAACAATGCTCACACCACTGCCTTGAGGGATTCTTCAGTAGTACATTGAGCTATAGATTTGTCCCATTGAGTTAGTCTTACCGAGAAATTGACTCAAGTAGCAAGTCTATCGGTCCAAACGGATTGGCCATTTTTTCAGTCTTTTACAATGATTTTAATTGCCAATTGTGCGCATAACTCTCTACTCAACAATAAGGAACAATGCTCACACCACTGCCTTGAGGGATTCTTCAGTAGTACATTGAGCTATAGATTTGTCCCATTGAGTTAGTCTTACCGAGAAATTGACTCAAGTAGCAAGTCTATCGTCCAAACGGATTGGCCATTTTTTCAGTCTTTTACAATGATTTTAATTGCCAATTGTGCGCATAACTCTCTACTCGCAAGTCAATAGGAACAATGCTCACACCACTGCCTTGAGGGATTCTTCAGTAGTACATTGAGCTATAGATTTGTCCCATTGAGTTATTTACCGAGAAATTGACTCAAGAGCAAGTCTATCGGTCCAAACTGTATGGCCATTTTTTCAGTCTTTTACAATGATTTTATTGCCAATTCTGCGCATAACTCTCTACTCGCAAAAATAAGGAACAATGCTCACACCACTCCTGAGGGCTTCTTCAGTAGTACATTGAGCTAGATTTGTCGCATTGAGTTAGATCTTACGAGAAATTGACTCAAGAAGCAAGTCTATCGGTCCAAACTGTTGGCCATTTTTCAGTCTTTTACAATGATTTTAATTACCAATTCTGCGCATAACCCTCTACTCGCAACTAAATAAGGAACAATGCTCACACCACTGCCTTGAGGGCTTTTTCAGTAGTACATTGAGCTGTAAATTTTTTTGAGACTGCCATTGATCATGTGACTGTGAAATCACTGGGTGGTAGGGCTTGTATTAATATTAAATGAAGTTAAGAAAGATTTGCTTAATGTTGGCTGTTGGTACTTAAGTATTTAGAATGCAATGATTTTACTAGCAACAGCTTTTGAGATTAATCAATACCCCGTTGGCGCCTTGGTTGATGGAGAAAATCCAATTTTAACAACCATTTTCGGATATTCAGTGAGCCCTTTAGCTTATTGGGCCGACGGGTTATAAACCTGCTAATCATCATTGAGCAGCCACCGCTATTGAAATCAACTGAGACCAATAACAAAAATCAAACTACCTCACAAGTTTACTAAATTATATGAGTAACTAAGCTATTAATTAACGTACGCAATTACAGTTCCGTGCATATCCTTGATATACGAAAAACGATGAGTAAACTTGAACGTCTACACTTAAAGATCACCAAGAATAAATATTCCGTGGCCTTTAACAAAACCTGCATAAATAATAACTTTCTGCAAATATATATATATATATATATATATATATATATATATATATATATATATAATGCTTTGCATGGAGCATTGTGTTTATATTGGTTTGATGGTTGGTTTTGAAGACTATCACAATGCAAGTGTAAAGAAAAAAGCAGAATGAAGGATTACTAACAGCAACTCCAGACTTTCAGAAATCTTCTGACGAAGAGATCTTTATCTCGAAATATTAAGAATAAATCAAAGGTTAACAAACAACACCATAGTTACCTTATATTTTTACACTCGCATGGTGATAGCCTTCAAAACCAACCAACAAACCAATATACACATATATATATATACACACATTTTACTTTTTTTTCTTTTTTTTTTTGTTTGTATATTTTTTTAAGTTGTGTTTCCATTCCTTTGATTTGAATCCCTTGATACAGCATCTTTCTTTCTAACAAAATATACACTCATGCTCTTTCTCGTGAGTTGGGCAATCTCATCAGAGAGAGAGAGAGAGAGAGAGAGAGAGAGAGAGAGAGAGAAGATTAATTATACAACAAATTCTATGTTAACACCGTCTTGTTTAAAATCGCTGCCCTGTATCGTCATTAGAAAAATATTTTTACATATCAATTTACAATATGAACACCGATAAATAAAATACAAGTAGATTTTTTTAATTCTTAAATTCTCCTAAAATACATAGGCACAGATCAACACAGTCGCTCACACATTATATGAGTAATAATTTCACTTCTCATTTTTTATTTTACTATTTAATTTTTTTACTTAATTCCATTGCAATTTGAATCCACATGGCGTAATGATTTACTTTGTTTTATTTTACGGCATATCAACCTTAGTGGGTCATTTAATTCTGTCAAAGTTGTGAAATAAATTCATTCTTAATGGATAATCAATTTTTTTTATAAACTCATGTTTTTCTATTTAACCCATAGATGGGACCCTAACAGGTACTACTACTCCGGGTCAGAGTGGACCAGGGAGCAATGGTGATGAAGGGGTGCTCCACATTCCCCAAACCTCCAAAACTGGAAACTCAACAACAGATAGTTTAACGTCATTCCCAGGACATGAAGACCCTCAGCCACTACCCTCTAGCACCCATATTATAAAAAGGGTTGGGGCTTGCCATAAGGACAATAGGGTCGTAAAATATTTTAGGTATTTCAAATTTTCAAGAGAATACTCAGTATATTTAAATTCTTCGTCTAGGTATTATGGACTACATATTCTAAGGGCTCATAGACAGAAATCAATTATGAGGAATGTTTTAATTTTGTCGTGGTGGTGGTGGGAGTAGAAATGTATATAAATTCGATCCTTACTCGGTGCTCCATACTTATGGCCTTATACCAGAATAAATTTCTTAGTAAATACCAACAGGTAAGTATGGGGGTATGAGGGGGTTCATATATTTCCGAAAATGAATGTCATAGCGCGACTGGAGTTCCACGCAATCCAGCATTTATTTTTGGTTACAGAGTTTGGACCAAGTATCCAATAGGCACCCCAAATCATCAACTTAATGAAAGTTCATATTTTAACTTATTACCGGTAACTTCCGCTTCCAAATTTTTGTAAACAAATGATTTTAATCGGAAGTTTATGGAGATGTTGAACTTACAATAAATTAAATAAATAGATGGTTGGTACATGTAATCAAATTAAAATTCAATAGCAAAATCTTTTTTAAATAAATACTTTTTAATCAGAAATTTATGAATGTTTTTCAACACTTACGATAAATTAAAAAAGACGAAAGACATTTTTATACTAAAATAGTTTTTACTTAATCAGAAGAGAAATGCAATTATGTTTATTTAAATAGAAATACAGTTTTTATTTACAAAATATTTTTTATGGTTATTTAAATAAACGGATGCTGTTCAGAAATAGTATCACAAAATTTGTAAAATCTGTTTTTGTCAAAAACAATATAAGTTCAAAAAATCATCTGTTTGTTTATTTTTAAATATTTGAAAGTCGAAATTACTGGTGATGAGTTGAAATATGAACATTTCATTAAGTTGATGATTTGGGGTGCTTATTGGTTACTTGGTCCCAGAGGGACCAGAGTTTCAATGTGATAGAGTTTGGTAATACGTAATACGTTAAATAAGTAACTAAGATCTGCGAAGTGGCCTACTGTCGGTATCAGCCGAAGAGCTTAAAATGTTGTTTGAACTCATAAAGAACATTATGTGCTTTCTCGTCTAATGGCATATCAAACATTAGGCCACAGTCCCAAATCGATTTTCGTTCAGTTCTATCAGATATAAAAGATGACACAATAATTTTTATGTAATTATCAAGATAAAATCCCAAAAAGAGTAGACTTACTTTTCGCACATAGGTTTCTTGGTTTCATAATTAATTAATTAAGTTTTAAATCAGTAAAATACGTTAAAAAAAACTACTTAGCTCCGAAATAAAAATTAGCCAATGAGATTAGAGATTTTATCTGCCATTTTATAATTTTATAAAAATTATTGAGCCATCTTTTACATCCAACCGATTTTTAAAAAGTAAAGCACTTTTTGCCTTTGAAACTGTAGCCTACAAGGTAGGCTATTTGTTGGAGTTTTTGAGTATATAGTTATTTACTAAGCTTAGCTTAGATATGGCACAAGGCCAGAAGTGTGGGGCGCCCAATGAGAATCGAACTCATTAACAATGGTCTGCTATTCTAGCTCGCTAACAATTACACCAAGTTTTTGAGTATATAAGGCGTGCGTCAATGGGTCACTTCTATTTAAAGACTCGCCTATAAGCACGTGACCTGGGAAAGATTCCTATTGTCCAATCACTGGCAGCGCTCTGCTGTTGCTATAATTATTTATACTGAAGGTCTGAGAAGACCTAGGCATTGGACCTTGGACACTCGTGGAGTACGGACCTCATGTAATTATCTCACTGGATCTTATAGGACTGACTACCGGATACTATTGACTTATTGACTTACTTTAAGTTATTTTACAACTGGCCAAGGATGGCGGCCAGATATTCAACACTATTTGATGCCAAATGCATGTTGAGAATTTTCACATATAAGGTGTGTGCTAGATGCCCGCTCTTACTTACAGACTAGGCCGGAACGATGTGATCTAACTCTTGGCCAATTACTGGCAGTACTCTGAGGTTGATACAATACTTAAACCGACCCTACTGGTCATAATTACACTGGCATTCATGGACGACGGACATAGGATTAAATCACTGGACCTTAACCAATACACAGGATAGGAATTATACGCTTACCAAAGGATCACTAAAGGATTCCATAACATAGGACTTTCTTTAAGCCCTTTTCAACTGGCCAAGGATGGCATTTAAAAACTTTACAGGTTATGGGCCCACCACTGCAAGAAGAATAGAAGTGGTGCTATTCAGCCCGTAGCTAGGGGGTATAAGGTGGATCGTACCTTTCCCAAGAGTTTTAACCCGAAAGGAAATGTAAAAACTTGAATTTCGAAATAATTGCCAGCACTTACCAACACTATATATATTCGTATTATCTCCACTCAATAGCCAGTTGATTTGTGAACTTAAAATCTGTAATAGTTACTGCTTGTTATCAACGATATCCTCAGGACAAAAACAAACAAAAAAACGTGAGCCTTAAATAAGAATAAAATGAAATAGCTACTCCACCCCTCATTAGCAATCTCCCTCTTGTAAAATTAGTGTCGCCTACGTGAAGTAAATATTATCAATAGACTTTAGTGGCGTATTATTCTGCGCTAATGTATTACAGACATCCTGCACTGTCAGATTTGGAGGTAATAAAAAACCTTTTACATCCGCACATCTCAAACGTTCGCGCATACAAGATAGCCACGTGTGTAAATGTATATTTTATAGGTACAGATGTGTGAAGGGAAAATAAAGGGAATTGATAAGTAAAACCCAATACCTAGTCTTGTACGTGGGGCGTCCCATCGTGGAGAAATGCTAAGCAAGATCCATTACTATTGAATAGCGAGTTCGATCCTCGCTGGATGCCCCATACTTGTGAACTTATGTCACATCCAACCTGTGGCGAACGGGGTGGGTAAATTGGGGGGCGTCCCACCGGTATATAATGGTTAGCAAGCTGGTCTCGCTAGATCTATTACAACTGAATAGCGAGTTCGATCCTCGCTGGATGCTCCATACTTATGAACTTATGTCACATCCAACCTGTGGCGAACGGGGTGGGTAAATTAGGGGCGTCCTACCGGTATATAATGGTTAGCAAGCTGGTCTCGCTAGATCTATTACAACAATTAATACAAATAGCGAGTTTAATCACGCTGATTAATCCATACTTGTGATCTTGTGTCCCATTCTACCCGTGGCGAACGGGGTGAATAAACTGGGCGTCCCATCGTGGAGAAATGGTAAGCAAGATCCATTATTACTGAATAGCGAGCTCGATCCTCGCTGGATGCCCCATACTTGCGACCTTATGTCACATCCAGCGTGATTGACCCATGCTTGTGACCTTGTGTCCCATTCTACCCGTGGCGAACGGGTGAGTAAACTGGACGTCCCATCGGGGTGTAATGGGTAGCAGGCTATCCTCGCAGATCAATTACAACTGAATAGTGAGTTTGATCCTCGCTGATTGCTCTATACAAGTGACCTTGTGTCAAATCCTACCCGTGGCGAAGGGTTGGGTAAATACCAACATAGGCGTGTGAGGTAAAGAGTTCGATCCTCATTAATGGTCTTGTTCCGAAGATAATTTTAATAAATTAACACTTACTATTAATTGTTGATTAATGGCCGGTTTAGCTCAGTCGATAGAGTGCCCGACTAGGAATCACAAGATTCCTGGTTCGATACCAGTCCTCGCCAACTCAGTGGATGAGTAGCACGTGGATCTGTGCGGTAAAGTAGGGAGCTAATGGCAGGTGTGGTGCTCCACCTCAGACACTTAAATAATCTCCTTAGTCTAGCGCTAGTGAAAAGGGGATAGACTCCCTCGCTGATTGGCTGAAACCGACATAGCCGACTTTTATTGATTGAAGGTGCAAATGACAGAGAACAAACTCGACGTCTGGTCTTTCATTTCACTTGCTAAAGAAAACATACAAATTATTAATTAAATTGCTAGTGTTATTTTATACCTAAAGGTTAGGGAATCGCATTCATTGTACGTTTATAATCACATTTTAGCATAGTTGTTTCTTATTTTTTTATGTACACAATTATATATCAAGTATTCCTATCCAATACAAATAATTTGCACATGGTCGCATGGTTTCAAGTATTTCTATCTAATACCAATAATTATATGGTTTCAAGCACCGTATTTGATGGCATATAAGACTCACGGACATATAAGACGCATCCCCATTTCAGCAGGTCAGATTCAGGAAAAGAAGGTTTTTAGTGTATTTAAGCATATATTGTTGAAAACAGTCTAGCTGTGCCTTAAACGAGCAGAAACATAGCTGTATAAAAGCAATTTGGCAGTACAATAAGGATGCATGGAATTTAGGGTAGGTAAAAGTACTGAGCGTAAGCAGGGTTAGTGAGCATCATAGAGAAGATTAGCCTAGGCCTACGGGAGGTCTCAAACTTCACCTACGATGTATAAGACGCAGGGCAATTTTTAACAAAGATTTTTGAAAAAAGTGTGCCCTATATGCTGTCAAATACGGTAATTATTTCTATTTAATAATAGTCGTTTATTTGTAGTTATATGGTTTCAACTAATTAACAATGATAATTTTCAACAACAATTAGCTTCAAGTAACTATTCTTAATACAAATAATTTACACACAATTATATGGTCTCAGTAACTAATAATAATTCTTAATAAACAATTATAGCTTCAAGTAACTATTCTTAATACAAATAATTTACACACAATTTATGGTCTCAAGTAACTAATAATAATTTTCAACAAACAATTCTATCTTAATACAAATAATTTACACACAATTATATGGTCTCAAGTAACTAATAATATTTTAATAAACAATTATAGCTTCAAGTAACTATTCTTAATACAAATAATTTACACACAATTATATGGTCTCAAGTAACTAATAATAATTCTTAATAAACAATTATAGCTTCAAGTAACTATCTTAATACAAATATTTACACACAATTATATGGCTCAAGTAACTAATAATAATTCTTAATAACAATTATAGCTTCAAGTAACTATTCTTATACAAATAATTTACACACAACTATAGCTAAGTAACTATTCTTAAACAAATAATTTACACACAATTATATGGTCTCAAGTAACTAATAATAATTCTTAAAACAATTATAGCTTCAAGTAACTATTCTTAATACAAATAATTTACACACAATTATATGGTCTCAATAACTAATAATAATTTTCAACAAACAATTATAGCTTCAAGTAACTATTCTTAATGCAAATAATTTACACACAATTATATGGTCTCAAGTAACTAATAATAATTCTTAATAAACAATTATTACTTTCAAGTAACTATTCTTAATACAAATAATTTACAGTTAGTTATATGGTATCAAATATTCCAATCGAATGCAAATAATTTACACACATATTTATGATTTCTAGTATTCCCATCTATCACAAGTATTTATATGGTTTCAAATAATTATTTCTATTTACAGTCAAAATGGGATAGACTCCCTCGCTGTATAGCTTATACCGACATTAGGCCACCCGACGACTTTACTTACTTACTTCAGTCAACGACGACTATTGAGGTGTCTTTTTAAACACAATTCTTTGATGTTATTGGGAGATAATTATAACTTTGACGAGTAAAATAATTTATAGTTTGGTTGTTTGGGGGGGGGGGGTCTTTGGCAATTTTGGTTCAAAATTTATGAACAATTCAACGATATAATGGGTTGAAACGAGCAGTAGTCGTCGTCGTCGTAAGATACATCTTTTGAATGCGTACAGGATGCTTTACCGATGGGGACAAACCGTAATAAATAATACCTAATAATGTCCGTTTTGATTTTATCATATTCTATCAGAAATAATGTGTATGTTTGTTTTAGAAGAAAATTAACTTTTTTATGAAAAACATTTGTTAGAGTGTACTTATTCATGGGCAATAAAAAAAAATGAAAAAATACTAAATTTGCATATAAGTCATTATATTCACATTTACCGTAATTCCAATGAGAGAAAGCACACATCTTGATTCGGAGAAATTACACATTTGAGAAAAAGCACATTTTGATTAGAGAAAGGCATCATTTGATTTGAATGGAACGTGAAAAGCATATTTGTGAAGAGAAAGC
>CM042142.1:127833737-127873737 GCA_023376005.1 Doryteuthis pealeii | reverse complement strand
TGGGCTGACTTCTGATTTAGGTCGGTAAATTAAAACGGAAAACTTTTTGGTGGTACACAATGACAGTTTAACTACAGCCTATGAATTTACATTTTGCGAATTGTGTTACGGTTTTAGGGGATTAAGATTGTTTTTAATTACGTATTGCTTAAAAAAATAAACAACAAAAAACCCAAATTAACCCAAATTACTATATATTTAATGTTGAAAAATATTTTTTAAACTAAGTTTAATTGAAATTATACATTGCAATACTAACACAAACAACTGTCTCAATAATAGATTCAATAATTAATTTCAATGGTTAATTAAATGTATAGTAATTTGGGTTTTTTGTTGTTTATTTTTTTAAGCAATACGTAATTAAAAACAACCTTAATCCGCTAAAACCGTAACCCAATTCGCAAAATGTTTCCGCTTTAATTTTCCGACCTAAATCAGAAGTCAGCCCAAGTGAGACCATCATCTCTTTTACTCTACTCTCTCTATCTCTCTCCTTTTAATTTTCCGACCTACATCAGAATATTAATTCATAGACTGTAGTTAGTCATTGGGGACCACCAAAACTTTTCGTTTTAATTTTCCGACCTAAATCAGAAGTCAGCCCTCACTTGTTGCTTACTGGTTACTTCGTCTAACTCGACGGCCATCTTGTTGATCTGTTTTCTCGGGCTGATTCTCCTGGGGTTGCTTTTCCCTGTTGGGCTGGTAATTCTTGTTTGAATTAATCAATTAACAAGACTTGGGGGTTTATGATAAAACTTTTATTTCGCAACCCAGCCCAAATTCATTCGCTGCAGATCGAGACCGGTTCAGAGCGAGCCAGCTAAAAGTCTACTCACTCTGAATTCTGTGCCGGATCTCCTAACTATCTTCCCGCCTAATCGCGCGTTTTTCAAGAGGTCAAGTAAAAAGGTTACTAACTGCCAATAACTGTCGGGTAACTTTCCATAAAACCCCGTTATTCTAAATTTAACGAACCCTAATCAAAATATTCTAACTACAGGTACGTACATAATTTATAAGTTGCTTATTATTTTGTTGTAGCATCAATGATCTTATCTTATTTTCTTCCTGTCTGCTGGTGATAGACTAATATTCTTTCTTTCTTTGATAATTTCTTAGTTGTCCACTTGATCATCATGTCGCGCAATTAGCACGGATATCCATGACAATCTCTCGCCAACCCTCCCTATCATTCATTGCCCCGGGGAGGTCTTATGCACAGCAACCAGCATCCTCGCATAGTTGGTCAATGTAGGTCCTTGGTGGGCGCCCCACGTTAGCATATCCATGTGTTGGCTTCCACAGGAGAACGTCGCTTATGGGCTCGTCCTTGTTTCTCTAGCAGTATCCTGCATACCTAGTCTGTCTCACTCGGATGGTTTTTGAGATGAGGGACAGGTGGCCATACAGCTGCTTCCTTGTGGGGTGCTGTTTCCACGACTCGTTCAAGACTGCACGCAGCATTTTTGTGCAGCTCCCATGTAGCTTATTCTCAAGGTGCTTCGTTAGGGTCCAAGTGGTGCAGCCATACAGCAGTACTGATATAACCACAGCCTGGAAGAATTGTCGTTTTAGCTTGTCAGTGAGATCGGATTTCCATGCCGTTAAAAGCCACCAACCAGCCAACCAGCCAACCAACCGAATTATAATATCAAAACACTAAACACAAAATCAATTAGCAAAGTCAAACGAGAGCATATGGCAGACTCGTATGGGATAAGGAATCGTGTTTTGTCTGTCACACGTTTATCTGGGCAATAATTTAAACGGGTGTTATTACGTATGTTCAAACCTAAAAGGCCACGAAAGTTTAGGGAAAAAAAATCCTCTCGTTATAATTTATTTTCTATCTGTTTAAACGTCTAAATGACATCTTCGCCATCCGGGATTTACTGTGTTTGCCTGACTGAAACAAATTCGCGTTTTACAACCGGTTCCATTGAAACGGTAAAATAAGCTTCTATTTCAAATATAAACATCTGAATTGATAAGAAAGATGCTTTACCATTATGCAATGTTTCCTGTGTTATTCTGGATCGTGTTTCGTTTGAGGCAAAACCGAAAATGATAAATGGGAACAGAAGAAAAAAATGGTTACGTATTGATTTCAATTTAATTCGCAATTCCTTTTGATGCTGGTTTCGCTTCATGTTTTAATCTTCATTCTACAGGCTTGCCAGTTGTTTTGTTTGGGGTATTTTTAGGGTTTTGGGGTGGGTGGGGTTTTTTGCGGGGGTGTTGTTGTATTTGGTGTTTTTGAGGAGGCGTATGAGAAAATTCACTATGAGAAGGTTGCATTAAACTAAGATAGTGAACCGTTAAAACTTCCCCAGAATGAAATCAAGAAACGAATAAAGTTTTTAAAAATAAAGTCGTCGGGGTGGCCTAACCAGACAGCGAGGGAGTCTGTCCCCTTTTTACTAGCGCTAGACCAAGGAGATTTTTTTGCGTCTGAGGTCGAGCCCCACACTTACCATCAGCTGTTGGATTATTTGGCGTCATATAAGCCGTGCTACAATACACCGATTAAATATATAGACTAAGCGAGGTCACGTGGTTTGAACCTCAGCCAATCAACAGCCCGAATGTGTGGCTGGTTGACTACTTAATTACTGATACTGAGAGATGTCCATTTGCAATCATTGACGAAGAACTTGCAATACGGAGGAGCACCAAGGAACAACCAAAGGATTTTTTAACCAAGGATTTCCGCTGGACAAGCGCTCTTGCTTGAAGCGTAAAGGATGGCCACTAAAATCGTAACACCGGATCCTAACTTTGCCGCTCAGATCCCTTGCTACTCATGCGCTGAGTTGGCGAGGGAACGAATAATCGATGGGTAATTGCTGAAAAAGCTCTACGTGCAAGATCTAATTCTGGTGTATTTTATTTGCAGATGAAAGGTAGGGAAGTTGCTATCAGATTTTAAGGTTTACAATGCATATTTCTTTTACATATTCAGAAACACATTTCCACTCCCACTGATACCTTAGCTACATCTGTAAATATATCCATCTCTTCAGCTCTCTCTCTCTCTCTCTCTCTCTCTCTCTCTCTCTCTCTCTCTCTCTCTCTCTCTCTCTCTCTCCTGTGAGGGGGTCGATTTTCCGAAAAGTTTGTGACATTTAATCATCCAGCATGCTTTTTATTATACAAATAAGTCTTACAAGGACTCAGTTAAGTGGAATTGTATTCAGTGATCTTATCTTATTTTCTTCCTGTCTGCTAGTGATAGACTGAATATTTTTTCTTTCTTTGTTAATTTGTGAGTTTGGATAAATCGACTGTGTCAATCAGCTGTAGCGAAAGACATCGTTGAGTACATGACTGTATATATTGATTGATTGATTTTTACGGTGTGTCAAATGATCTAGGGTTATTTTATACTGAGAGATTAGGGAACTGCGTTAATTGTACGTTCATATTTACATATAAAAAAACAATTATATTCATCAGCTCTGTACGAACACCGAGTACCGTCTAGAGAACTTACCAATAGCGATGTCGTAGGAAGTGAGCGCGCGGAGAGAGAGAGAGAGAGAGGGGGAGAGAAACTGAAATGTATCCGTGCTGTCGGTACGCTTTGATCTTGATGGTGAGGGTGGGGGAATAAGCATCACATATTACTTACTCGATGGCTTGGATTAAAAATAAATAAAAACATAGATGAAATGGATACCTTATTAATTAAGCCGTGTATTTTCATATCCGGTTTAGATATGTAGACATTTAAACCTCAGAAATATATTTTTAAAATATTCATAAAATATCACTTGGTCATCTAATAAGACAACATTATAAATGTTGCTGTTCATTGCTTAGAAAGGAAGGAAGGAAGGAAGGAAGGGATAGATAGATAGATAGATAGATAGATAGATAGATAAAGAAAGAGAGAGATAAAGAAAGAAAAAGAAAGGAAGGAAGGAAGGAAGGAAGGGATAGATAGATAGATAGATAGATAGATAGATAGATAGATAAAGAAGAGAGAGAGAAGAAAGAAAGAAAGAAAGAATTAAAGAAAGAAAGAGATAAAGAAAGAAATAAGAAAAGAAAGAAAGAAGGAAGAAAGAAAGGAGGAAGGAAGGGATGAAGAAAGAAAGAGGGCCGGGTTAGCTCAGTCGGTAGAGCGTTCGGCTAGAAACCACAAGGTTCCTAGTTCGATACCGGTCCCCGCCAACTCAGCGTATGAGTAGCACAGGGATCTGTGCGGTAAAGTAAGGAGCTGATGGTAGGTGTGGCGCTCCACCTCAGATGCCAAAAACAATCTCCTTGGTCTAGTGCTATTGAAAAGGGGATAGACTCCCTCGCTGTATGGCTCATACCGACTTTAGGCCGCCCCGTGGACTTTACTTACTTGATATATATATATATATATATATTATATATATATATAGATAGATAGATAGATAGATAGATAGATAGAAAAATTAAGAAAGAAGACAGGAAGGAAAAAAAGAAAGAAAAAAAGAAGAAAGAAAATAGAAAAGAAAGAAAGATATAAAGAAAGAAAGAAAGAAAGAAAAGAAAGAAGGGAATAGATAGATAAAACTAAATAAATAAAGGAAGGAAGGAAGGGAGGAAAAAATAAAGAAAGAAAGAAATAACGGAATAAATAGATAGAAAGAAAGAAAGAAAGAAAAGAAAGAAGGAAGAAATAAAGAAGGAAGGAAGAAAATAAAAAAGAAAGAATGAAAAAAATGAATAGATTAAAAAAAGAAAGAAGAAAGAAAGAAAGAAAGAAGGAAAAAGAAAATAAAGAAGGAAGGAAGAAAATAAAAAAGAAAGAATGAAAAAATGGAATAGATAAATAAAAAAAGAAAGAAAGAAAGAAAGAAGAAGAAAAAGGAAAAAGAATAAAAGAAGGAAGGAAGAAAATAAAAAAGAAAGAATGAAAAAAAATGGAATAGATAAATAAAAAAAGAAAGAAAGAAAGAAAGAAAGAAGAAAGAAGGAAAAAGAAATAAAGAAGGAAGGAAGAAATAAAAAAGAAAGAATGAAAAAAATGGAATGGATAAAATAAAAAGAAGAAAGAAAGAAAGAAAGAAAGAAGGAAAAAAAGAAATAAAGAAGGAAGGAAGAAAATAAAAAAAGAAAGAATGAAAAAAAATGGAATAGATAAATAAAAAGAAAGAAAGAAGAAAGAAAGAAAGAAAGAAAGAAGGAAAAAAGAAATAAAGAAGGAAGGAAGAAAATAAAAAAGAAAGATGAAAAAAATGGAATAGATAAATAAAAAAAGAAAGAAAGAAAGAAAGAAAGAAAGAAGAAAAGAAAGAAAGAAGAAGGAAAAAAGAAATAAAGAAGGAAGGAAGAAAATAAAAAGAAAGAATGAAAAAAATGGAATAGATAAATAAAAAAGAAAGAAAGAAAGAAAGAAAAAAAGAAAGAAGGAAAAAATGCAGAAGTAAGAATATTTTTTTTTTTCTGTTTTTGCTTTATGTTTTTGCTTTTTAGCATCAAACAAGTCGGATGTGTCATCAAACAAATATGAATGAATCTGTGTATCAAATTTCCACACTTGTCAGACGAGTCATCATTGCAATGCAGTTTTTCCAACAAAGACTCCGTCGCTGTTCTTATGCATAGAAAATATGAAGCACTGAGTGTGAAATAAACACACTGTCAATGGCTTGAATGACCAGCATGCAAACCTCACCTAATTATTCGTAATATACGGGGGTGAGTCACAAAGTAACGCCATTTTGTTTAGGACACGTATAATTATCAACACAGGAACATGTATCATACATCGAAATGAAGCTGGTCCTCTGTGGATCACATCCCTACTTCTCCACATAGGTGAATAAAAAAGTAATGCCATTTTGTTTAGGTCAGGTATAATTACCAACACAGGAACATGTATCATACATCAAAATGAAGCTGGTCCTCTGTGGATCACATCCCCACTTCTCAACATAGGTGAATCAAAAAGTAATGCCATTTTGTTTAGGACAGGTATAATTACCAACACAGGAACATGTATCATATATCAAAATGAAGCTTGTCCTCTGTGGATCACATTCCTACTTCTCCACATAGTCACCGTTCTTTTCATTAACAATGTTCCACCTTCGAATGAGAGCATGTGACCCTGCCCCGTAAAATTCTGTTGACTGTTCTTTGAGCCACTTCTTCACTACACATTTTATTTCCTCGTCATTGTAATAATGTTTGCCTCTCAAACCCTCTTTCATGGGGCTGAAGAAATGATAGTCTAAAGGCGCTAAATCTGGTGAGTATGGAGGATGCAGTAAAGTTGTCCACCCGAATTTATCCCTTGTTCTGATGTTTATGTGTGGTTGAGCATTGTCATGCAGAAGGAGGACATTTTCGATTGGTAAGTTGGGTCTTACACGTTGGATTCTTGCCCTGAGCCTCGTTAGGGTCTCAATGTAGAAGTTAGTTTTATTTTTAAAAATTCGCATGGAATAAAGAAAATGGCATTACTTTTTGACTCGCCCTCGTATATTTCATTCTATGAGAAATAGATTCTTAATAAGGAAATCATTTCATATTCTGAGACGACATCCCGAGAAATAAGAAAACATCTTATTATAATGGAGATTGTGTGTTTTTCCGTCTGTAACCGAAACTATATTACTACTCAAGTCACAATTCTCTTAGTTATTTATGTAACTTTATCAATGATTTTATTTTTATTTAAACTTCAATTATTAATAAAATTGTTTCACATTATTAATACTGTTAACCATATCAACATACTAACAACATGCAATTATATTTATATATACAGCCAAATAGCGGTTTACAGTGTGAACGGGAAGACTAATTTGCATATTGATATTAAACATGTGATTTTAATAAATATGTGGTTATTATTATTCATTTCTAATTGTTTGGTTTTATTTTAATGAATATAAGCAAACATTTCTTCAATGAATCTTAAATGAAATCCGTTAACAAGAAAAAATAACTGTCATTTTATTCTTCACTTCCACTTTTAACTAAATACTTAAATTAGAAAAAATAACAATGAAAGACGAGAGTGATGGAAGAGTAAGTTTCAGTTGTTCTATTTTTCGATTATACCCCCCTCCGTTTCAAATCTTTTTATCTGCATTCTTATTTAGTTTCATTCGCATTTCTAATTTAACATCATATTTTATTATATTAAAACTTAAATACTTGCACCCGGAGGGTGCATATATTTGCTAGTATGAAAAAATAAATAAAGCGCTTATAAGTATAAATGAATAAAAGATTTTTATAATTTGCTTGAGACATTAAGTTTACTAGTACAAAATTTAAAAAAACACCCTCCGGCGATGTAAAAATAGATTTTTGAAACATATTGCCTGAGGGGTAGGAGTTAAAAATTCAATGTCAGCGAGTTTGTACCCTAAGTAAGTAAAATCATCAAATTCATTAAAGGATTAAAAAATAAAACAATTTCAAATGTAAACTTTAAATATGTATTAAGATAAAACAAACTATATATAGATATATAATACCAGTCATGTATTTATTAAAACTTGTTTTGAAAAACAATGAGGACTGTCTAATGTTGCATATTCAAATTTTGAGTGTATTTATTCTATGTTAGGACGATTTTGGGTAATATGACGCAAGCAGTGACGTAGTTTTTGTTACAGACAAAAACCGGAAGCGAATCTTCATTATTAATAGATATTGGTTTGGTGGTTGGTTTTGAAGGCTATCACAATGCAAATGTAAAGAAAAATTAGGTATCTATGATGTTGTTTGTTTACCTTGGATTTATTCTTGATATTTCGAGATAAAGATCCCTTCGTCAGAAGATTTCTTAAAGTTAAGTCTGGAACTGTTAGCTGTTACTAGGATCTGTCCATTATGTTGTATGTTCGGTGGTATCTTCTAAATTCTCTGCGTGTGTGTATGTGTAAGACTCTGTGTGTGTGTGTGTGTGTGTGTCTGTCTGTCTGTCTGTCCTTTATAGCGTTTATTTCTTCCTCTTATCTTTTCTTTCTGTCTCTTTTTAGTTTCCTCAACTCGAGAATTCTAACCATTCGAATGGTTAAAATTCCAATGTATCGGACTGGGTAGAAACGAGGGAGAAAGATTTCAGTTTTGAAAATTCTAAGAAAAAATATGAAAACCGTGTCAACAACAGGTTTATAGGAATTTGTAATATAGACGGTCACGTGTTACTCTCACGAGATTTAAGTCGTTCGGCAACTCAGCATCACGTGATGACAATAATGAAAATTATGCAACCGAAACAAAACCGGATATAAGTGTTCATTAGTTGATATAGTCCGGGATTGTGTATCTATGTGTGTATATGTGTGTGTGTGTGTGTGTGTGTGTGAGAGAGAGAGACAGACAGACAGACAGACAGATAGATAGACAGAGAGAGACTGACAGAGAGACAGAGACAGAGACAGAGATACAGACAGATACAGAGATAGAAACAGAGAGAGAAAGAGAATGAATGAGCATTGATATAGTGCTGGATTGTGTATCTATGTTTGTATGTGTGTGTGTGTGTGTGTGTGTGAGAGAGGAGAGAGAGAGAGAGAGAGAGAGAGAGAGCGAGAGAGAGAGAGAGAGAGACTAATAAAGACATTGAAGAAAAAGAAAAGGAAGAGCATAAATAAAAAGACAATGAGAGGAAAGAAAGAGATTGATTTAGTCTCGAAGAGAGAAAGAAAGAGACAGAGAGAGAGTGAGAGAGAGAGAGTGAGATAGAGAGGGATAGAGATAGAGACAGAGAGAGGAAGAGAATGAATGAGCAGACATCAATGCTCGTGCATAAACAAATGGGTGTGTGGGCGGCTATCTGTGTGAGCTGTTATCTGATATTTGTTTGTGGATTGGAGATTTTTTTGTTCCGGTTAATTATTAAGTAAGCATTACTTTTATAATAACAAAACAAACACAGAAGGTTAAATAGATGAGTGAGTATCGGTTATAAGATGATTATTTACAAAAGGTTTCTTTTATTGTAACTAGGTACATTTCTTATATATATATATATATATATATATTATTATTATTATTATTATTATTTTATTATCTTATTATAATGGAGATTGTGTGTTTTTCTGTCTGTAACCGAAACTATATTACTACTCAAGTCACAATTCCCTTAATTATTTACGTCAAATTATCCATGATTTCATTCTTTTAAACCTTCAGTTATTAATAAAAATTGTTTTACATTATTAATACTGTTGACCATATCTACGTACTAATAACATGCAATTGTATTTATATATACAACAAAATAGCGGTTTACAGTTTGAACGAGAAGGCTAATTTGCATATTGATATTTAAAATTTGATTTTAATAAATATGTGCTTGGTATTATTGATTTCTAATTGTTTGGGTTTATCTTAAGAAATATAAACAACAGTCTCGTGGATAAATCTTAAAAGAAATTTATTTACAAGAAGAAATAACTGTAATATTATCCTTTACTTCCTATTCTAACTAAATAGTTAAATTAGGAAAATTTACCAATGAAAGAGGGGAGTAATGGAAAATGATGGAAGGGTTAGTTTCAAAGTTGTTCTATTTTTCGATTATACCCCCTCTGTTGCAGATCTTTTTATCTGCATTCTTAGTCAGTTTCATTAGCCTTTCTAATTTAATATGATATTTTATTATATCAAAACTTAAATACTTGCACCCGGAGGGTGCATATATTTGCTAGTTATTATAATGGAGATTGTGTTTGTCTATCTGTAACCGAAACTATACCACTACTCAAGTCACAATGCCCTTTATCATTTACATTACATTCTCAATGATTTTATTCTTATTCAAACCTCAATTATTAATAAAATTGTTTACATTATTAATACTGTTGGCCTTATCTACAGGTATTTGCCTCATACCCCACTTGTATGGGCTGGGCACAAGGCCTCGTTTTAATGTGGGCCCACCCACAAGCCAAAGCTCATGGGTGGGAAAGAACAAAAATTGCGTCGATAACTTCGGCATTCCCCTTCAAGGGGGGCGCCTCAGGCGCTGGGCAATAAACCCAGCCCCGCCCCCAAGGGGCAGATATTGCCTGGGGGGTAGCCCCCTGGGATCGAGGCTATTAACTTGTAAGGATCCAGGGCCGAAGCCACTGGACCCCTACCGCGAGGGTTGGGCTTATCTACATACTAATAACATACAATTGCGTTTATGTATACAACAAAATAGCGATTTACAGTGTGAACGGGAAGGCTAATTTGCATATTGACATTAAAACTTTGATTTTAATAGATATTTGCTTAGTATTATTGATTTCTGATTGTTTGGTTTTATCTTAATGAATATGAGCAAAAATCTCGGAGATAGATCTTAAAAGAAACCCATTAACAAGAAGGAAATAATTGTCATTTTATTCTTTACTTCCTATTTTAAATAAATAGTTAAATTAGGAAAATTTTGCAATGAAAGACCAGAGTGTTGGAAGAGAAAGTTTCAGTTGTTCTACTTTTCGATTATACCCCCCTCTATTATCTATTGTCCTCGTCTTCATTGTTATCTGTACAACGTTTCGGCTGATGTGCTCTCCGGCCTTCTTCAGGTATTTCTTGCCGGACTTGGGAACCTTTTCTGACTCGGGAACCTTTTTTCGGACTCGGGAACCTTCTTGTCGTAATCACTACACACTGGATGTCAGATTGTCATAGAGTAGCTAGCACACCTGGATAAATCTGTACGATATAACTGCTCCTAACTTGCTAATAGCGATATATGCAATCACTAACAGTAAGGAACAAGTTTAATGGTTAAATCAAACTTAACGGACCTAAATTCCAGTATCGAATGTCACCCCGCCGAAAGAAAAAAATACCAAAATCAAGGAATTAACCGAATTTAATAAAATTATAATAATAGTCTTTTGTTAGTAGTCTTTATCTTTGGTTATAGGCTATTTTTATAAGTCTGCATATTTAGTTATAGGTACTTGTTACAAGACTGTATCTTTAGTTATAGGCTCCTGCTATAAGTTGATGTCTTTAGTTATAGGCACTTGTTAAAATTATGTCTCTTTAGTTATAGGCTCTTGGAAGAAGTTTATATATTTAGTTATAGGCACTTGTTATTGATAGATTCTATTATTTCTATTTTGGTTTCATGAGGCTATAAACCAGCATCATAAATAAGACAATTTGATTAAATCGAACTTAACCGACCTAAATTCCACCATCGTATGTCACCCCGCCGAAAGAAAAAAAAATCCAAAAATCAGGGAATTAACCGAATTTAATGAAATTTTCAGTGTTGATATATTAATGAATAAAAAATATAATGCACCAGTTACTTTATTTTAAAACTTTTACATTTTTTCAGGTCAGTTAACTTTGAACCACGTATCTTTGAGAATCTGTGTTACACCTTTAGTAGCAGGTTGATTTGATTTCTTTGTTTAATGGCATATCAACCTTCGTCAAAGCCATCCTTGTAGAAGAACAGTAGTGCTACTATTTAATCCATAGTTTCCCCAAGCCTATTAATAGATTCCATATAAAATGGAAAAAAAGTTGGAATAACAACATCCACAATAAACTTTTCCTAATCAAACCTACATTGGGAAACTGGAGATTAGTTTTAAGAAAGTCTAGAAAGAAACAAGTCATTGTATCCCGATTACGCATTGGCCACACAAGACTAACGCACTCCTATATACTCAAACAAGAACAACAACCACAATGGGAAACATGTCAAACACCTTTGACTGTTAAACACTTATTCATGGAATGCAGGTTTTCTGCTCACATCAAAAACCGTTATTTTAATGCAAACACTATGAAAGATCTATTTGAAAATGTCAACATGGAGGACATTCTGTCCTTTTTGAGGGAAATAAAATTATACCACAGAATATAGACATGAACTTAAACAATACCATACATGACCCTCAATGGTGCTAACACATTGTTAAAACCAATTACTAAAAAAGTATAAATATAAAAACACAATATATATTACTTCCTAACCGTTAGGCATGACATAACCCCAGACGGGTTGATATGCCATTAAAATCAATAAACCAACCAACCAAGCGTATTAGTCCGAAAGTGCACGTAATAGCGCAACTGGGATTCGAACTTGCTTACTAGGATGTTGCAATCCAGAACGTCAGCCGCTCCATCAGAGGGGGGGGGGCGCCACCTACCCCCGAAATAATAACGGAATCAAACTTTGGTGAACAGAACATAAATTATATATTTTATCTTGAAAGATATGAAAACACCACAAAATGCTGTTAAAAATAAAACCTTACAACCATTCATACTTTTTTACTTTATATATAAGAAAATAAAAAATAGAAAATTTACAATATTAATTACAAAAATAAAATTTCTTTTTCTATAAATCTGTTGAAGACTAACCGTCAACAGACTAATAATACTCATCCCGTTTTGAATAAGAGAATTCGTCTAGTGTCAAATCTTGTCAATATATCTTCTTTTTTAAAAACTGTTACAATAAGATATACATAATCTGATGACCGAGAAAAATGCGACGGAAGTGCTCACATTCGAAATTATTGTATAACTTTGTTCTTTTTTGCAACGTCAAGGTTTTTGTTTTGAACTCATATGACTTTTGTCTCCGCTCTTAACAACACGGAGTATAAACAAGCTCTGATGACGATTTTCATAAAATCGAAATATTGTTCAATATCAGCTAAGTTATAAAATGTTTTCACTTTAACATCATTTTGTGGTGTTTTCATATCTTTTTATATATACTCATACCGTCGGATTCATTTCCTTTCTTTTAACTTATATATTTTATCTTATATTTTTATGCATAATAGATACAACTCGCTTTAACCACTAGGCCACGGGAGGACCCCCCCTTAATTGTAGAAATGGATTGGTTTGAAAAACCTACGTTCTAAATATTAATCTGCGATAGGCATTTCATACAACTTAGTATGGCATAAGACCAACGATTTTAGAGTAAGAAAAAAATTGTTATGCTCGTCTAATCTGTGAGTGAGCGAATGAGTGAGTGATACGGCTGTCTATCTACTCCGAAAACTCAATTCACAATCCTGTCTCCGTTCTCCACTTATCTCGGCTCATATATCAACTTCTAAGACTAATTTTTGTTTATTTTGCCCACCTGAACCCAAACATAAACCTTTGACATTAGCGGGAATTAACATTAAAAAAATATTTACAGTCGTGAAGCAGACCCCACACGTCATATTGTTTTTGTTTTTTTGTTGTTTTGTTTTGTTGTTTTTTTTTTTGTTTTTTTTTTGTAAGAGACCCACGTCGCGTTTTAACAAGAATCGTACACTTGACTTTTCACTTGACATTTTTTCTCGTTTCCTTTTTTCTTGTTTGGTTGGTTGGTTAGTTGGATTTTAAGGCATGTCAACCCTTGTTGGATTATTTTATGCCGAAGACGTTTTGTTTTATTCATTCTTTATGGATATTCAAATTTTTTAAAATTTAAACTCAATTTTTTAAAGCTATTTTTTCTATTTAACCCATGGATGGGACCATAACAAGTTCTACTACTGCTATTACTCAGGGTCAAAGTGGACCTGGGAGTAATGGCAATGAAAGGATACTCCACACTCCCCAGAACTCCAGAATTGGAACTTCACCATTAGATACAGTTTAACTCTGGGTCAGAGTGGACCTGGGAGTAATGGCAATGAAGGGGTACCACACTCCCCAGAGCTCCAGAATTGGAATCTCACCATTAGATGCAGTTTAACTCTGGGCCAGAGTGGACCTTGGAGTAATGGCAATGAAGGGGTACTCCACACTCCCCAGAGCTCTAGAATTGGAACTTCACCATTAGATGCAGTTTAACTCTAGCTCAGAGTGGACCTGGGAGTAATGGCAATGAAGGGGTACTCCACACTCCCAGAAAGCCAGAATTGGAATCTCACCATTAGATACAGTTTAACTCTGGGCCAGAGTGGACCTTGGAGTAATGGCAATGAAGGGGTACTCCACACTCCCCAGAGCTCCAGAATTGGAACTTCACCATTAGATGCAGTTTAACTCTGGGTCAAAGTGGACCTGGGAGTAATGGCAATGAAGGGACACTCAACACTCCCAAGAACTCTAAACTTGGAACTTCACCATTAGCCACAATTTACCGTCATACCCAGGGCACCGAGACCATCAGTCACCGCCTTTTAGCACATATATGATAAAAAGGATTGTGGGAGGGGGAAATAAGGTCGGGTCAATAATATAGGTGCTAGGGATTGATGTGACCAGCCGATTGATAGGTGGGGACTCTCCGACTTGTCCAGCTTTGCTAGAATCAGGACAATTTTCTCAGCAGCTCCTGAGATACCCAGATATATCGAAGTAGCACACAAGCACCCCAAATCAGTCACACGTTGACTTGGCCAGCCGCTTTTATCTAAATTAGCCTAACACTTTAGACAAAGGAACTGACAATACATACCACGAGGACTTTTCTTCAAAGGAATATAAAATAAATCGGTTACGTGAAAAGAAACGGCGTGTCAGCTTCTTTTATTTTGTGAATTGCTTTCCTTTTTATTTTACCAGCACGTGGATAGGAATACTTGAAGCCACACAACTGTGTACAAATTATTTGTATTAAGAATAGTTACTTTTATTATCATTATTCTTATTCTTATTTGTTTGTTATACCTCATTGGGGATCTACCCCTTTTCTATTTTCTCACATTAACTTTTAACAAAAAAGAAAAGAAAAAAAAAGTATCTTTGCACAGAATATATACACTATTAATCTAATATCTATATTTCTCTGAATTCGTTTGACGTGTGCGCTTGCGTACAACTGATGCGCGCCAAATTCATTCGGCTGGACACGAGGGAACGAACATAGGCAATTTTACAAGTTCAGGAACGTTCTTAAATGTTTTTGGAAATAAAATCGTTATTCATGAGCAACATGGCCCTAAAAAAAAGTAACCCGGTATTCATATTTCTCTGAATTTGTTTGATGAGGCTTGATGAGTAGTATTATTTGTATTATTCGGACTATTGTCCTCATCTTGATTGTTATCTGTACAACGTTTCGGCGGATGTGCCCTCCGGGGGACACATCGGCCGAAACGTTGTACAGCAATCCTGGACGGAGCTATTTGCGTTTCAATTTGCGCTAATGCCCTTTGGGAAGGAATTAATCCATCTTTTCAACCACAACTATTCAGTAAATAGTAGTGCACACTGGGTTCTTCAGTCTTGGCTAGGCAACCAATCTAGGAGAAGGAAAACCTTGAATTCAAACCAGCTTTACCCCGTTTACAAACTGATATTGTTTCACATCCTACCCGCTTAAAAATTGACCTTGTGTCACATCCTACTCGTAATGGAGAGTTTGGGTAAATACATGTTTTACAGCTTTTATTATAATCATTCATGGGCTTCATAAAAAGGAAAACAAAATTCACAAAAGAGACTCATAATATAGACAGACTGATACGCATAAAACCACACCCGTATTCTGATACGGGTACACTCGCGTATTCATAGTACCCGTTTAAGCCATCTTATGTTTACTTGCATTCTACCCACACATCCCCCAAACTCATAAATACGCACTTAAACATTCTAAATTTCCTTCTGAATAACCCATCACTATTCTCCCATCGACCCAACCTCATTTTTTTATATGCAGCAAAATAACAGCCGGTCATTTGACATACACTGATAGCTGTTAGCAAGCTGCTGGAGTTGGTCATTGCTTATGTGAAAGTGCGATCTTTTCACAATTGTGGGCGGTACGTCAGGCTAGTTTCTAGCTTTGTAAAACTCTGTCTGTCTGTCTGTCTGTCTCTCTCTCTCTCTCTCTCAATCAATCAATCATAAACGTTCGCACACAATCTTGCTCGGCTAAACTTGCAAATCGGGCGGAAAAATAGGGTGACCCAGAAAAAAACAGAACACACAAATTTACGTAAAACTATATAACAGTGTAAAATTATTCGTATTTGATAGGAATACTTGAAGCCACACAACTGTGTACAAATTATTTGTATTAAGAATAGTTACTTTATATTATCATTATTCTTATTCTTATTTGTTTGTTATACCTCCTTGGGGATCTACCCCTTTTCTATCTTCTCACATTAACTTTTTACAAAAAATAAAATAAAAATAAAAGTATCTTTGCACAGAATATATAAACTATTAATCTAATATCTATATTCTGATCAAATTCATCCAATATTTCCCCAAAATTCCCTCTTAAATTCCTTTTCTTACCATTTTTTCTTAAACCATCCAAATTAACTTTTACACTATTATTTTTTTAAAAATCTGATTAAGCAATTTATTCAAAAAATAGACTACACTATTAGCAAAAATTTTAATTGGTTAATAGACTTTTTTTAACTTAAAAGTTTCCACTTCAAGGAGAAGTATTAAAAAAATATCTACTATAATTAAAAATTCCATTTATAATTTTTAAAGTTTCAATTGGATCACCTCCCATTCTTCTTTCTGGTAAAGTAATTAATCCTACCTTCTCTAATCTATCCATGTAATCTTTTATTCTTCTTCTTATTTTTGTCACTCTCCTTTGTGTGCCCTCCAATCACACCTACACAATCTTATTGGCTGGCAACTTTTATCTTTTATCTCGAGATGCTTTTCCTAACGCTAACTTTTTTAAAAATCTGCCTTGAAAGTAAATTTCCAGCTTGAAATGAAATATAAAAAAAGTCTACCATGATAAGAAATTATTTATTATTTTGAAAGCTTCAATTGAATCACCTCTCATTCTTCTTTCTAGCAGAGTAAGTAAGTAAGTCGTCGGGGCGGCCTAATGTCGGTATCAGCCAATCAGCGAAGGAGTCTATCCACTTTTCACTAGCGCTAAACCAAGGAGATTATTTTAGCGTTTGTGTTGGAGCACCACACCTACCACCAGCTCCTTACTTTACCGCACAGATCCCTGTGCTACTCATTCGCTGAGTTAGCGAGGGCCAGTATCGAACCAAGAACCTTGTGATTCCTAGCCGAACACTCTACCGACTGAGCTAAACCGAAAGTAGTTAAACCTAATTTCTCTAATCTCTCCATGTAACTATAATATTTTACTCTTCTTATTATTTTTGTCACTCTCCTTTGTATGCCTGCCAATCTCACTATTGCCATCCGTCCGTATCGTCAAGTCTTCAGCTCGGTATTCAGTGTCCGTACAGACATGATGATGATGATGATGATTATTATTATTAAAATATAGACCCAGAAAGAACTTAATAAGCTGAGATATGATCTGAGAACTTGTTTGTTTTTGTTTTGTTTTGTTTTTTTGTTTTTTGTTTTTTTTCTTTTATCGGTTACCAGTAACAAAATTCAGAAGTGTTTCTGATTGGATATCTGAATAGA
Organism: Doryteuthis pealeii; assembly: GCA_023376005.1. Lineage (NCBI taxonomy): Eukaryota > Metazoa > Mollusca > Cephalopoda > Myopsida > Loliginidae > Doryteuthis > Doryteuthis pealeii. The sequence goes on along the minus strand of CM042142.1, from coordinate 127,856,421 downwards.
GTAATAGGGAATATGTTTCATTAAAAACTAGAATCGGCTACCCAGCATTGCTTGGGTAGAGGGTGAATAATAACAAGTTAGTCTCGTAGATCCATTGAATGTCTTGGTCTTACATAATTGATTTGTTTATGTTTTTAATCACGAATGCCATCAATGACTTTCCCGTCTCTTACTATTCAAATCCTATTTTTTTAAATATCATCCCAGATATAAATAAACTTCATTATTTTTGCACAGAAAGCAAGCTCTGGTGATAGTGAATGTGTGTATACCTTTACTTTGTCATCAATTGTTTTAATTTCGTAGTTTCCTCCGGACATACATACACACAACTGCCCTTTATATATGTATAGATTACATTCGGACATACATACACACAAACTGCCTTTTATATATGTATAGATTACATTCGGACATACACAGATTCACACAACTGCCCTTTATATATGTATAGAAGATTACATTCGGACATACATACACACAACTGCCCTTTATATATGTATAGATTACACTCGGACATACATACACACAAACTGCCCATAGATACATTCGGACATACATACACACAACTTCCCTTTATATATGTATAGATTACATTCGGACATACATACACACAACTTTATATATGTATAGATTACATTCGGACATACATACACAAACTGCCCTTTATATATGTATAGTATATATGTATAGATTACATTCGGACATACATACACACAACTGCCCTTTATATAGTATTGATTACATTGGACATACATACACACAACTAATGAACAGCTAATGAACAAGCTAATGAACAGAGTTGGCCTGTTCGTCTATACATATATAAAGGGCAGTTGTGTGTATGTATGTCCGGGGGTAATCCATACATATATAAAGGGCTTATATATGTATGGATTACCCCCGGACATACATACACACAACTGCCCTTTATATGTGTATAGACGAACAGGCCATCTCTGTTCATTAGCTTGTTACACCTTAGCAGCTTCTAAAGAAAAAGCAAATTTAGTTTTCTTGTTTGCTGATTTTATAGGATTACTGCTGATTTGGGCTTCCATAGTAACAGTTGTTTTCCTGTTAACGAAGAATATTCGCTCAAGGGCAGATACTCGAATATCTCACTCATAATATCCTTCCTAACCTCAACACTATTGTAGGCATGATCGATATCGGGCACGGCATAAATATAATCAATATCCATTGGATGAACCTGTTGTTTTTATGTTCTATACTCTCTTAGGCGAGCCGCTCCAATGAATCCTTCATTTTTTTGGGATGGGTAGGGGTGGGGTGGGGGTGAAATCGCCTTCTCAGTCTGTATTGATCCAGGGGATAAACTGATCTAATATTATCAATGCCCAAACTATTGGTCATGTCGTCCTGTGGATTGTGGCTGGTTGGCTGGTTGGCTTTTACGGCATTTCAACCCGTGTTGGGTTATTTTATGCCTAAGACTTTTCCAGGCCGTTGTCGTATCAGTGCTGCTGTATGGCTGCACCACCTGGATCCTAACTAAGCGATTAGAATAAACTAGATGGGAGCTGCACAAGAATGCTGCGGGTGATCCTGAACAAGACGTGGAAACAACACCCTACGAGAAAACAACTGTACGGCCACCTGCCACATATCACCAAACCATCCGAGTAAGACACGCGGGACACTGCTGGAGAAGCAAGGACGAACTCATAAGCGACGTCCTCCTGTGGAAGACAGCACATGGACAAGCCAGTGTGGGCCGACCAGCAAAGACGTACATTGATCAGCTTTGTGCGGATACAGGATGCTGCACAGAGGACCCCCGAGAATGATGAGTGATAGGGACGGATGGAGAGAGATTGTCATAGATATCCGCGCTGACAGCGCGACATGATGATGATGATGCCTAAGACGATTTGTTTTATTCATTCTTGATGGGTATTCAAATTTTTTATTATCTAAACTCAATTTTCTTTTAAACACAAATTTTTAAACTCGTTTTTTATCCTTTATAAAAAGTATAATAATCTTGATTTAAATCTCTCTCTCTCTCTCTCTCTCTCTCTCTCTCTCTCTCTCTCTCTCTCTCTCTCTCTCTCTGAAAAAAATAGACAACCCCTTTTTGACTATACGACTCTCGTATGTTGTTACTCTGAACTAACGACGGCTACTATTACTAACGACTACTACTACAACTCGACCTCGGTCCCTACGCAACATTTTTCAGTTGGGGAAGTGATTACCATGGTTAATTTCAAATAATTCCTTACGAAAAAATATCACAATGTCCCTCACAGAATTTGAGTTGAAATAATTTCTAGATTATTTCAATCAGATTATCTTATAACAAGACAGGTCAGGTTCAAAAAGGCTTTTTCCTTAAATATTATATAATTAATAGGTAGCCTATTGATTACGTTACATTCCAGACCTCCGAAATTGGAATCTCACCAATAGATTAGGGTTCTAGATAGCAGTTCTTCAAGCCAGTTGTCTCGACGAAAGGAAAATTCTGTTAACAGTTAATTCAACCCTTTGTGTAGAGCTATTGTTACATAATTATTAGATTCTTAATATTTATGTACAGTAGTGTAGAAATCAAAATGGCTGTTATAAGTTGCAGCCCACGGCCTTGAAGGGTGAGTGATAAGGCTTGACCTCATCCTGATCCTTTCCGGTGGATACCGTGAGAATCGGTGGAGGAGACCCTCTTCCGGTTTAGATTAGAAATAGATTTTTAGTCAGTCGGCGAAAAAACACGACGGCGGTGAGTCGTGTTATACACGCTCCGACTCGATCTGCGCAGGTAGTCTGGTGGGGATTTCGAAATAAAATGTGATCTAAGTAAATCGAAGTCTTGTGTTATTATCTAAAAACTACCAATGACACGGGGCTTCTGATAAAGAGAAATCCCCAATGGAAGACCAGACACGAAGTCCCCAAGAGAAGTCCAGACGCAAGAAAAGACGCTAGAAGAGATGTTAGAAGAGACTGGCCTAGAAGAAGATGTAAGATAGAAAAGACGTCAGAATAGAAGAATAGAAGAAAGTAAAAAGAAAGGTATGCAATACTATTTCGTCATGTATTTTTGAGACGTTCGCTTATTTCTGAATGACATGTGTCTCTATCGGTCTGTGAGTCTCTTCCCTCAAGACGTGGGGGTCTATGTTTATGCATGTCTGGTTTTCTGTACGATATATTTTGTTTAATCTCCAACTTCTACCCAGGTATCTTCGAGCATACCTGCACGTCTTCAACCTGTACCCAACGACATCGGGATCATTTACATCTTATTACTTTGCACACCTGCTTCCAGATCGGGGGAGTTTGGAGTACCCCTTCTTTGCCATTACTCCTAATTGGAACTACTAAGGGTCTGGAAGGCCCTCTGTAGTAATACCAGTTAGGATTCCATCAATGGTTCAGATAGATCTGTTTAAAAATTAATTGTATTCGAAAGGAATACTTAATACCATATAACTGTAAATTATTTGCATTAAGAATAGTTACTTGAAGCTATAACAGCTTACGAAGGATTAGTGTTAATTACTTGAGACCATACAGCTGTGTGCAAACAATTGACCATTGGGTAATTCTATGTCAAATCATCCAGAAAAAGTAAAATTAGTTAACTCTAAGACTTTAAAAAAAATTGTCATAGATGCAGTGCCACATCGAGATATTGATTTGCTAGGAAAAAATCAGAAATTATGGTTGACTTTAAGACATTTTTGATGGCATTTTTGGATTCCTTGGGCAAAATAAGTTTATAAATCAATTTTTAGGAGTAGGGAAACTCTAGAATTCATTTTACAGACAAAAATAGATTACAAAAAGTCGCCATTTTTCGCAAACCCCACCAAATTCGGAGAGATAAAAATCGACATAACTCCACCAATTTTTGGAATTGGGAGCACAAATTTTGGGGATTATCTAACGTTAACATAATCCACACATGGATAAAATTCAGGAAAATTGAAGGGTGTGGGTGACATGTCCTGGATGATTTTACATAGAATTACCCCATTATTAGATAGAAATAATTACTTGAAACTATTTCTTATCTTATTATAATGGAGATTGTGTGTTTGTCTGTCTGTAACCGAAACTATATTACTATTCAAGTCATAATTCCTTTAGTTATTGACGTCACATTTACCATGAATTTATTTTTATTTAAACCTCAATTATTGATAAAATGGTTATACCTTATTAATACTGTTGACCATATCTACCTACTAATAGCATGTAATTGTATTTATATATACAACAAAATAGCGGTTTACAGTGTGAACGAGAAGGCTAATTTGCATATTGATATTAAGAATTTGATTTTAATAAATATATGCTTAGTATTATTGATTTTTAATTGTTTGGTTTTTCTCTTAACGAATCTGAGCAAAAATCTCAGCGATAAATCTTAAAAGAAATCCATAAACAAGAAGAAAGAACTGTAATTTTATTAAATACTTCATAATCTAACTAAATAGATAAATTAGGAAAAATGAAAGACGGGAGTGAAAGAAAATGATGGAAGAGTTAAATCTAAAGCTGTTCTATTTTTCGATTACACCCCCTCAGTTTATCATTTTCTAAATAGTTTATAATTCGATACAATATTTTTTAACATCAAAACCTAAATACTTGCACCCGAAGGGTGCATATATTTGCTAGTAATTATAAATATTAGATAGGAATACTTGAAACCATTTAACTGTGTATAAGCAAATAACTATTATCAAATATGAAAATTATTTGAAAACATGATTATTGATGTTAGACAGGAATACTTGAAACTATACAACTGGGTGCAAATTATTTCTATTTGAATATCATAAAAATTAAGTTGGTGAAGAGGCTTATTGTCAGTATCAGCCAGACAGCGAGGGAGTCTAACCCCTTTTCGCTAGTGCTAGACCAGGGAGTTTTGTTTTTTGCTGTGGAGCGTACACCTACCGTCTGCTCCCCAGTTTAATTCACATGTCAGATTATCTAACCTGTACTATTCATGCGCTGAGTTGGCGGGGACCGGTATCGAACTCGGAATTTGCGATTCCTAGGCGAGTGCTTTACGGATTAAGCTAAACCAGCCCCTAAATATCATACAAAAGTCATCGGAGTGCCTAAAGTCAGTATCAGCCAGACAGCGAGGGAGTCTATCCCCTTTTCACAGCACTAGACTAAGGAGATTGTTTTTTTAGCGTCGGGGTGGAGTGCCATACCTACCATCAGCTCCTCACTTTACCGCACAGATTTCTGTGCTACTCATACGCTGAGTTGGCGAGGGCCGGTATCGAACCAGGAACCTTGTGGTTAATAGTCCGATACTCTACCGACTGAGATAAACCAGACCTAAGAAGCAACTACACAAAAAATGCAAATATAAATGTACAATAAAGGCAAATCTCTAACTTCTAGACATAAAATAACCCTAATCGAGTTGATATGCCATTAAAATTAATATATCATATTATGCTTTTAACAATGACTTGGGAACATTAACTATCTATATATATATAAAGGGCAGTTGTGTGTATGTATGTATGTCTGGGGCAAACTATGAAAATAAAACAATGACAAAGTAAATATATATACACATTAAATATCACCAGGGCTTGGTTTTTGAGCAAAATTAATGAAGATTTGATTTAAATTCATGAAGATATCTAAAAGATAAAATTTAAATGATAACAACATGGAATTTTTTCCATTTAATATTGTAGACATAAATTTCTATTTTCAGAGCGACTGGATAACGCAAGGGTTTTTTTTTACGTAGGGATTTTAATGGGCATTCAGCGGGGATCCAACTCCGATTCAATAATAATAGATCTGCGAGACTAACTTTTAAAATCCCCTCTACCAGGCGACGCTGGGTAGCCACTTCTAGTACATATATAAAGGGCAGTTTTGTGTATGTATGTATGTCTAAGGAAACTAAGAAAATGAAATAATTAACCACAAAGTATATATATATATATATATATATATATATATATATAATATATATACATTAAATATCCCGCCCTGTCGGCTGGGGCGTTAGAATGCACCGACTGCACTTCTGCAGAGGAGTAAGACTCCCCCAATGGGGCCACCTGTTGGCCGTGGGTGGCGACCCGTGATGCTTAAGGATAGAGCCCAGGTGGATGAGCAGTTCATGACGTGCAATACTCCACTTTGACCCTATCTTGGATTAGACGGGCGGTCGGAGAGGCCCCATCCACTCAATCGACTGGTCACGTCAAGCCCTAGCACCTATATGATTTTCCCAACCTTATTGCCCTTATGGCAAGCCCCAAACCCCTTTTTATCATATGGGTGTTAGAAGGCAGTGGCTGCGGGTCCTGGGAATGACATTAAACTCTATCTGATGGTGAGGTTCCAGTTTTGGAGGTTTGGGGAATGTGGAGCACCCATTCATCACCATTGCTCCTGGTCCACTCTGACCCGGAGTGGTAGTACCTGTTAGGGTCCCATCTATGGGTTAAATCGAAAAATGTATTTATAAAAAAATTGTTTTATCCATTAAGAATTGATTTATTTCAAAACTTTATCGGCATTAAATGACCCACTGAGGTTGATATGCCGTAAAACAAAACAAACAAACAAACATTAAATATCACTGGTTCTTGCTTTTTGTGCAAAAATTATCAAGATTTAATTTATATTTGAAAATATTTGAAAATCAAAATATACATAGGAATAGAATTGAAGTTCTTAAAAATGTCCAACATTTATAAATCTGAAAAGTAAACAAATCAACACACCGGGGTTTCTCGTCGCCGCTCTACTCAGGCGACACTGGGTAGTTGCTTCTAGGCCTTTATAGTTATCAGTAGAAAGACTGCCTTAAAATATAAAGCGATTTGCGGTATAAGGGAGATAACTCTTACAAGCATCTTTCACCAATAAATGTATTTACTTATCCAGCTTATTCCATCAGTGCCACATAAGTAAAATTACGATTCAACAAAATTACAATTAGAATTAAAAAATACTGTAGTACCTTGAATTACGAGTGCTTCGATTACGAGTTTTCCGAGTTACGACCAGTCACTCGGCTGATTTTGTGTTTGTGCTGAGCGTTAAAATTTGAGGTACCAGCGACTTCACAATGTTTCTTCTTTTTATTAATTAATTAATATTTTCACTAAAAACATTCAAGTTTCCAATTATTACGACAAAGAAAAATATTTTTTAGGAAATAGGGGTCGCCAAAACTGACGTCAAATGCGCAATTTACAAAATAAATAAGATAACAACCGTCCTAAGAAGAAGAATAATTTTTAAAAATCAGAAAGTTTTTAAAATAAAATAATAATGTATTTTATAATTCATTCATTGATAAATCAACACTGAATATTTCATTAAAATCGGATTATCCCTAATTTTTGGTTGTTTTTTTTGTTTGCTTTTGTGTGGGGGGGGGGCAAAGGGGGGGGCAATTTGTTATTGAAAAAACAATGTACCTACACTACGGTCTTTTTCAGGTGCTTGTATTCGGTGATATTCACATATTCAATTCACGAGGAGGAGGTAAACAATTCTCTAGCGATGTATACACTGTATTTCACTGCCTAACACAAGGATGGAATTTATATCTAAGTTATTTTATTTCAAAACTTTCTGATTTTTTTCAGGTCCTTAACTTTGACCCCCCCCCGTTATTTTTGGGCGCAAAATATTGGTGGGTTTTATACTAAAAGTGAAACTAATTACAATTATAAATAAAAGACAAAGACATAAGGTGTGAATAGAAGATAAAAAAATAGGAACCGACCGACTGGTAGAAAATAAGTACCGAAATCAGATTACCCAATCTGCGCTTCCCAATTGCTCTGAGTTGTCGTGTACCGGTATCGAACCATGAACCTTGGGATTTCTAGGGCGGGTACTCTACCGACTGAGATAAACAGTCTTCAACCTCATCCCTTTTGTTATTATCACTTTTGAATGAAATTCATTTTTGCGAACGATAGCATGAAGAATTCTTTTCATTTTGATGACTCATAAAATCTCAAAATGGAATTTTCAGTAAAAGTTTGGGTATATCGCATAAATGCGTCTTGTCCTCCTGCCCTAAAAAAAACGCTGAGAGATAATTGGCCCTTACTATAGAGGTAATAGCCAAATCTTCTCTATCGACGTAATCGTTTTAATAAGCTTAGATATTAAAACTTTGGTGCATATCGCATAAATGCGTCCTGGTCTCTGCCTTAAAACGCTAAGCGGCGCCTTCTGAAAATCCAACCCGCGCTACTATTGAACTCCCTAGCTGTTTGAAGGCGTTTCCCCGAAAAAGTTAATGCGATATGAAAGCGATATTTACCCCTCTCCAATTTTTTTTTTTTTTGTCGACAAGTAAATGTAAATAATTTACCCCTTTAAAATTTTTTTAGCGGTTTGAAGGCGTTTTTATCGACAATAACTTTTTTAGTGTTTTTTATGGGGGCGGGGGTAAAAATTGATACTTTTAAGCAGAAATTTTTGTATTCATGGTTATTTTACTAAAAAATCCCGTATAGAAACCTATTAAAATCTTTTGATATTAATTATTCAGTTATTATCTTTTATAGAAAAAAAAATTAAAATCGTTTTATATCGGTTTCATATTTCAGATTTCATAAAATAAAAGAAGGGTGAGACCTCGTAAAAAAATATTTCCCCTAATATATTTTTAGGAAAAACTTATTGTAAACATAATTTCATCAACAGGATAAATAATTGCCTAAATTTTCGTAAATATTTGACTGCTAGTGATTTTCATAGATTTTTTTTAAAAGCCGGTAGTCATAACTTGTTTTTGGCTACGTTAAATTTTAAATTGATTTAACGGTGCAAAAAAAGTAAACATTGTTTTGTTCATAATCTTATTATAATGGAGATTGTTGTGGTTTTTCTGTCTGTAAAACGGAACTATATTACTAATCAAATCATAATTCCCTTAGTTATTTACCACATTCTCCATGATTTTATTTAAACCTCAATTATTAATAAAATTGTTACCTTATTAATACTGTTGACAATATCTACATACTAATAATATGCAATTGTATTTATATATACAAAAATATCAGTTTACAGTGTGAACAGGAAGGACTACTTTGCATATTGATATTTAAAAATTGGATTTTAATAAATATATGCTTTAGTATTATTGATTTCTATTGTTTGGTTTTACCTTAATGAATATGAGCAAAAATCTTGGGGATAAATCTTAAAGAAATCCATTAACAAGAAGAAATAACTAAATAGTTAATTAGGAAAATTTACCACTGAAAGAACGGGAGAATGGAAACATGATGGAAGAGTTGATTTCAAAAGTTGTTTCTATTTTTCAATCATACCCCCTCCGTTCCAAATCTTTTTTATCTGCATTCTTATTCAGTTTCATTAGCCTTTCTAATTTAATATGATATTTTTATTATATTAAACTGAGATACTTGTACCCGGAGGGGTGCACTATATTTGCTAGTTTCATATTATTTCCGTAAGCTGAAAAATTTTTTAAAAATCATTCAGGAGTTTTAAAAAAATGTTTCTTCTTTTGAATGGTCAACATTTTTCAAGTATAATATTCACCTTTATTTAAGTTTCATTGGTTAAAAAATAGCGGCAGAGAGTAAATTTGACACGTCAAATTTGGAGGTCCTTACTCTTCTCCAGCGAATTAGTCTGGTCGTGACTAACCGGCGGGCTGTGAACAAGTCTGATGGACTGCAACAGTCCAACGAACGTGGACAGCATGGATGGCGGAAGCATTTCGGAGACTCGATTTGGGGTCGCTGTTCTCCCGGCGGAGCGATGGGCGACTCTGGCTGGTTCTTGACTAACCGGTGGGCTGGGACAGTCTTGAACTTCTGCCGAAGGTCCTTTGATAAAAAAGGTTTTTGGTTAAATTTCCTATAGTCTAACAAGAGCTTGACTGATTAATTATTTATTTATTGATCTACTAGGAAAAAAGAAGACTGGGTTAGGGTTAGGGTTTAGGGTTAGTTTAATGGGAAAATAAATAAATAATTTATCAGTCAAGAGTGGTTCCCCTTTGATCATGTTAGACTTATAGGAAATAACCGATTTTATTTATTACAATAAAACTTAACTAATTGTGCCCAGGGGGCGCATAATTTTTTGATAAATAAATTCTTTAAAAAAATTTTTTTTTATCAAGGACCTTCGCAGAAGTCAAGACTGTCCCAGCCCACCGGTTAGTCAAGACCAGCCAGAGTCGCCCATCGCTCCGCCGGAGAACAGCGACCCAATCGAGTCTCCGAATGCTTCGCCCATACCAATGCTGTCACCTTCGTTGGACTGTTGCAGTCCATCAGACTGTCACAGCCCGCCGGTTAGTCACGACCAGACTAATTCGCTGGAGAAGAGTAAGGACCTCCAATTTGACGTGTCAAATTTACTCTCCCCTATTTTTAACCCAATGAAACTTAAATAAAGGTGAATATTATCTTGAAAATTGTTGGACCATTCAAAAGAAGAAACATTTTTTTAAAACTCCTGATGATTTTTAAAAAAATTTTCAGCTTACGGAAATTATGAAAACTAGCAAATATATGCACCCTCCGGGTACAAGTATCTCAGTTTTAATATAATAAAATATCATATTAAATTAGAAAGGCTAATGAAACTGAATAAGAATGCAGATAAAAAGATTTGGAACGGAGGGGGTATGATTGAAAAATAGAACAACTTTGAAATCAACTCTTCCATCATGTTCCATTACTCCCGTCTTTCAGTGGTAAATTTTCCTAATTTAACTATTTAGTTATTTCTTCTTGTTAATGGATTTCTTTTAAGATTTATCCCCAAGATTTTTGCTCATATTCATTAAGATAAAACCAAACAATTAGAAATCAATAATACTAAGCATATATTTATTAAAATCAAATTTTTAATATCAATATGCAAAGTAGTCTTCCTGTTCACACTGTAAACTGATATTTTTTGTATATATAAATACAATTGCATATTATTAGTATGTAGATATTGTCAACAGTATTAATAAGGTAAAACAATTTTATTAATAATTGAGGTTTAAATAAAATCATGGAGAATGTGATGTAAATAACTAAGGGAATTATGATTTGAGTAGTAATATAGTTTCGTTTACAGACAGAAAAACACACAATCTCCATTATAATAAGATTATGAACAAAAACAATGTTTACATTTTTGCACCGTTAAATCAATTTAAATTTAACGTAGCCAAAAACAAGTTATGACTACCGGATTTAAAAAAAATTCTATGAAAAATCAACTAACAGTCAAATATTTACGAAAATTTAGGCAATTATTTATCTGTTGATGAAATTATGTTTACAATAAGTTTTTCCTAAAATATATTAGGGGAAATATTTTTTACGAGGTCTCACCCTTCTTTTATTTTATGAAATCTGAAAATATGAACCGATATAAAACGATTTTAATTTTTTTTTCTATAAAGATAATAATCTGAATAATTATATCAAAAGATTTTAATAGGTTTCTATACGGGATTTTTTAGTAAAATAACCATGAATACAAAATTCTGCTTAAAAGTATCAATTTTTACCCCCGCCCCATAAAAAACACTAAAAAAAGTTATTTGTCGATAAAAACGCCTTCAAACCGCTAAAAATATTTTTAAAGGGGGTGGGGGGTAAATTATTTACATTTACTTGTCGACAAAAAAAAAATTGGAGAGGGGGTAAAATATCGCTTTCATATCGCATTAACTTTTCGGGGAAAACGCCTTCAAACAGCTAGGGAGTTCAATAGTAGCGCGGGTTGGATTTTCAGAAGGCGCCGCTTAGCGTTTTTAAGGCAGAAGACCAGGACGCATTTATGCGATATGCACCAAAGTTTTAATATCTAAGCTTATTAAACGATTACGTCGATAGAGAAGATTTGGCTATTACCTATAGTAAGGGCCAATTTATCTCTCAGCGTTTTTTTAGGGCAGGAGGACAGGACGCATTTATGCGATTATACCCAAAACTTTTACTGAAAATTCCATTTTGAGATTTTATGAGTCATCAAAATGAAAAGAATTCTTCATGCTATCGTTCGCAAAAATGAATTTCATTCAAAAGTGATAATAACAAAGGGAGTAGGTTGAAGACTGTTTATCTCAGTCGGTAGAGTACCCGCCTAGAAATCCCAAGGTTCATGGTTCGATACCGGTACACGACAACTCAGAGCATGGGAAGCGCAGATTGGGTAATCTGATTTTCGGTACTTATTTTCTACCAGTCGTCGGTTCCTTAATTTTTTTTATCTTCTATTCACACCTTATGTCTTTTGTCTTTTTATTTATACTGTAATTAGTTTCACTTTATATAACCCCACCAATATTTTGCGCCCCAAAAATAAGGGGGGGGGGTCAAAGTTAAGCGACCTGAAAAAAAAAATCAGAAAGTTTTGAAATAAATAACTTAGATATAAATTCCATCCTTGTGTTAGGCAGTGAAATACAGTGTATACATCGCTAAGAGAATTGTTTACCTCCTCCTCCGTGAATTGAATATGTGAATATCACCGAATACAAGCACCTGAAAAAGACCGTAGTGTAGGTACACCATTGTTTTTTCAATACAATTTGCCCCCCTTTGCCCCCCCCCACACAAAAAACAAAACAAAAAAAACAACCAAAAATCAGGGAATAATCCGATTTTAATGAAATATTCAGTGTTGATTTATCAATGAATGAATTATAAAATACATTAGTTATTTTATTTTAAAACTTTCTGATTTTTAAAAATTATTCTTCTTCTTAGGACCGGTTTGTTATCTTATTTATTTTGTAAATTGCGCATTTGACGTCAGTTTTGGCGGACCCTATTTCCTAAAAAATATTTTTCTTTGTCGTAATAAAATTGGAAACTTGAATGTTTTTAGTGAAAATATTAATTAATTAATAAAAGAAGAAACATTGTGAAGCTCGCTGGTACCTCAAATTTTAATGCTCAACACAAAACACAAAATCAGCCGAGTGACTGGTCGTAACTCGGAAAACTCGTAAGTCGAAGCACTCGTAATTCAAAGTACCACTGTATTTTTTATTCTAATTGTAATGTTGGTGAATCGTAATTTTACTTATGTGGCACTGATGGAATAAGCTGGATAAATAAATACATTTATTGGCGAAAGATGCTTGTAAGAGTTATCTCCCTTACACCGCAAATCTCGTAATATTTTAAGGCGGTCTTTCTACTGATAACTATAAAGGACTAGAAGCAACTACCCTGTGTCGCCTGAGTAGAGCGGCGACGAGAAACTCCGGTGTGTTGATTTGTTTACTTTTCAGATTTATAAATGTTGGACATTTTAAAGAACTTCAATTCTATTCCTATGTATATTTTGATTTTCAAATATTTTCAAATATAAATTAAATCTTGATAATTTTTGCACAAAAAGCAAGAACCAGTGATATTTAATGTTTTGTTTGTTTTGTTTTTACGGCATATCAACCTCAGTGGTCATTTAATGCCGATAAAGTTTTGAAATAAATCAATTCTTAATGGATAAAACAATTTTTTTATAAATACATTTTTCGATTTTTAACCCATAGATGGACCCTAACAGGTACTACCACTCCGGGTCAGAGTGGACCAGGAGCAATGGTGATGAATGGGTCTCCACATTCCCCAAACCTCCAAAAACTGGAACCTCACCATCAGATAGAGTTTAATGTCATTCCCAGGACCCGCAGCCACTGCCTTCTAACACCCATATGATAAAAAGGGTTTGGGCTTGCCATAAGGGCAATAAGGTTGGAAAATCATATAGGTGCTAGGGCTTGACGTGACCAGTCGATTGAGTGGATGGGGCCTCTCCGACCGCCTGTCTAATCCAAGATAGGGTCAAAGTGGAGTATTGCACGTCATGAACTGCTCATCCACCTGGGCTCTATCCTTAAGCATCACGGGTCGCCACCCACGGCCAACAGGTGGCCCCATTGGGGGAGTCTTACTCCTCTGCAGAGGTGCAGTCGGTGCATTCTAATGCCCCAGCCGACAGGGCGGGATATTTAATGTATATATATATATATATATATATATATATATATATATATATATACTTTGTGGTTAATTATTTCATTTTCTTAGTTTCCTCCAGATATACATACATACACAAAACTGCCCTTTATATATGTACAAGAAGTGGCTACCCGGCGTCGACTAGGTAGAGGGGATACTTTAAAAAAGTTAGTCTCGCAGATCCATTATTACTGAATTGTGAGTTGGATCCCCGCTGGACGCCCCATTAAAACCTCTACATAAAAAAAAGACCTTGCGTTGATCCAGTCACTCTGAAAATAGAAATTTATGTCTACAATATTAAATGGAAAAAATTCCATGTTGTTATCATTTAAATTTTATCTTTTAGATATCTTCATGAATTTAAATCAAATCTTCATTATTTTTGCTCAAAAACCAAGCCCTGGTGATATTTAATGTGTATATATATTTACTTTGTCATTGTTTTATTTTCATAGTTTGCCCCAGACATACATACATACACACAACTGCCCTTTATATATATATAGATAGTTAATGTTCCCAAGTCATTGTTAAAAGCATAATATGATATATTAATTTTAATGGCATATCAACTCGATTAGGGTTATTTTTATGTCTAGAATTAGGATTTGCCTTTATTGTACATTTATATTTGCATTTTTTGTGTAGTTGCTTCTTAGGTCTGGTTTATCTCAGTCGGATTAGAGTATCGGACTATTAACCACAAGGTTCTTGTTCGATACCGGCCCTCGCCAACTCAGCGTATGATAACACAGAATCTGTGCGGTAAAGTGAGGAGCTGATGGTAGGTATGGCACTCCACCTCCGACGCTAAAAAACAATCTCCTTGGTCTAGTGCTGTGAAAAGGGATAGACTCCCTCGCTGTCTGGCTGATACTGACTTTAGACCACTCCGATGACTTTTGTATGATATTTAGGGGCTGGTTTATCACAGTCCGTAAAGCACTCGCCTAGGAATCGCAAGTTCCGAGTTCGATACCGGCCTCCGCCAACCCAGCGCCTTAAAGTGGGGAGCTGACGGTAGGTGTAGCGCTCCACAGCAAAAAACAAAACTCCCTGGTCTAGCACTAGCGAAAAGGGGTTAGACTCCCTCGCTGTCTGGCTGATACTGAAAATAAGCCTCTTCACCAACTTAATTCATTATGATATTCAAATAGAAATAATTTTCACCCAGTTGTATGGTTTCAAGTATTCCTGTCTAACATCAATAATCCTATGTTTTCAAATAATTATTCATATTTGATAATAGTTATTTACTTATACACAGTTAAATGGTTTCAAGTATTCCTATCTAATATTTATAATTACTAGCAATATATGCACCCCTTCGGGTGCAAGTATTTAGGTTTGATGTTAAAAAATATTGTATCGAATTTAAACTATTTAGAAATGATAAACTGAGGGGGTATAATCGAAAAATAGAACAGCTTTAGATTTAACTCTTCTGTCATTTTCTTTCACTCCCGTCTTTCATTTTTCCTAAATTTATCTATTTAGTTAGATTATGAAGTATTTAATAAAAATTACAGTTCTTTCTTCTTGTTTATGGATTTCTTTTAAGATTTATCGCTGAGATTTTTGCTCAGATTCGTTAAGAGAAAAACCAAACAATTAGAAATCAATAATACTAAGCATATATTTAATAAAATCAAATTCTTAATATCAATATGCAAATTAGCCTTCTCGTTCACACTGTAAACCGCTATTTTGTTGTATATATAAATACAATTACATGCTATTAGTAGGTAGATATGGTCAACAGTATTAATAAGGTATAACCATTTTATCAATAATTGAGGTTTAAATAAAAATAAATTCATGGTAAATGTGACGTCAATAACTAAGGGAATTATGACTTGAATAGTAATATAGTTTCGGTTACAGACAGACAAACACACAATCTCCATTATAATAAGATAAGAAATAGTTTCAAGTAATTATTTCTATCTAATAATGGGGGTAATTCTATGTAAAATCATCCAGGACATGTCACCCACACCCTTCAATTTTCCTGAATTTTATCCATGTGTGGATTATGTTAACCTTAGATAATCCCCAAAATTTGTGCTCCCAATTCCAAAAATTGGTGGAGTTATGTCGATTTTTATCTCTCCGAATTTGGTGGGGTTTGCGAAAAATGGCGACTTTTTGTAATCTATTTTTGTCTGTAAAATGAATTCTAGAGTTTCCCTACTCCTAAAAATTGGTTTATAAACTTATTTTGCCCAAGGAATCCAAAAATGCCATCAAAAATGTCTTAAAGTCAACCATAATTTCTGATTTTTTCCTAGCAAATCAATATCTCGATGTGGCACTGCATCTATGACAATTTTTTTAAAGTCTTAGAGTTAACTAATTTTACTTTTTCTGGATGATTTGACATAGAATTACCCAATGGTCAATTGTTTGCACACAGCTGTATGGTCTCAAGTAATTAACACTAATCCTTCGTAAGCTGTTATAGCTTCAAGTAACTATTCTTAATGCAAATAATTTACAGTTATATGGTATTAAGTATTCCTTTCGAATACAATTAATTTTTTAAACAGATCTATCTGAACCATTGATGGAATCCTAACTGGTATTACTACAGAGGGCCTTCCAGACCCTTAGTAGTTCCAATTAGGAGTAATGGCAAAGAAGGGGTACTCCAAACTCCCCCGATCTGGAAGCAGGGTTGCAAAGTAATAAGATGTAAATGATCCCGATGTCGTTGGGTACAGGTTGAAGACGTGCAGGTATGCTCGAAGATACCTGGGTAGAAGTTGGAGATTAAACAAAATATATCGTACAGAAAACCAGACATGCATAAACATAGACCCCACGTCTTGAGGGAAGGACTCACAGACCGATAGAGACACATGTCATTCAGAAATAAGCGAACGTCTCAAAAATACATGACGAATAGTATTGCATACCTTTCTTTTTACTTCTTCTATTCTTCTATTCTGACGTCTTTTCTATCTTACATCTTCTTCTAGGCCAGTCTCTTCTAACATCTCTTCTAGCGTCTTTTCTTGCGTCTGGACTTCTCTTGGGGACTTCGTGTCTGGTCTTCCATTGGGGATTTCTCTTTATCAGAAGCCCCGTGTCATTGGTAGTTTTTAGATAATAACACAAGACTTCGATTTACTTAGATCACATTTTATTTCGAAATCCCCACCAGACTACCTGCGCAGATCGAGTCGGAGCGTGTATAACACGACTCACCCCGTCGTGTTTTTTCGCCGACTGACTAAAAATCTATTTCTAATCTAAACCGGAAGAGGGTCTCCTCCACCGATTCTCACGGTATCCACCGGAAAGGATCAGGATGAGGTCAAGCCTTATCACTCACCCTTCAAGGCCGTGGGCTGCAACTTATAACAGCCATTTTGATTTCTACACTACTGTACATAAATATTAAGAATCTAATAATTATGTAACAATAGCTCTACACAAAGGGTTGAATTAACTGTTAACAGAATTTTCCTTTCGTCGAGACAACTGGCTTGAAGAACTGCTATCTAGAACCCTAGTCTATTGGTGAGATTCCAATTTCGGAGGTCTGGAATGTAACGTAATCAATAGGCTACCTATTCATTATATAATATTTAAGGAAAAAGCTTTTTTGAACCTGACCTGTCTTGTGATAAGAGAATCTGATTGAAATAATCTAGAAATTATTTCAACTCAAATTCTGTGAGGGACATTGTGATATTTTTTCGTAAGGAATTATTTGAAATTAACCATGGTAATCACTTCCCCAACTGAAAAATGTTGCGTAGGGACCGAGGTCGAGTTGTAGTAGTAGTCGTTAGTAATAGTAGCCGTCGTTAGTTCAGAGTAACAACATACGAGAGTCGTATAGTCAAAAAGGGGTTGTCTATTTTTTCAGAGAGAGAGAGAGAGAGAGAGAGAGAGAGAAGAGAGAGAGAGAGAGAGAGAGAGAGAGAGATTTAAATCAAGATTATTATACTTTTTATAAAGGATAAAAAAACGAGTTTAAAAATTTGTGTTTAAAAGAAAATTGAGTTTAGATAATAAAAAATTTGAATATCCATCAAGAATGAATAAAACAAATCGTCTTAGGCATCATCATCATCATGTCGCGCTGTCAGCGCGGATATCTATGACAATCTCTCTCCATCCGTCCCTATCACTCATCATTCTCGGGGGGTCCTCTGTGCAGCATCCTGTATCCACACAAAGCTGATCAATGTACGTCTTTGCTGGTCGGCCCACACTGGCTTGTCCATGTGCTGTCTTCCACAGGAGGACGTCGCTTATGAATTCGTCCTTGCTTCTCCAGCAGTGTCCCGCGTGTCTTACTCGGATGGTTTGAGTGATATGTGGCAGGTGGCCGTACAGTTGTTTTCTCGTAGGGTGTTGTTTCCACGTCTTGTTCAGGATCACCCGCAGCATTCTTGTGCAGCTCCCATCTAGTTTATTCTAATCGCTTAGTTAGGATCCAGGTGGTGCAGCCATACAGCAGCACTGATACGACAACGGCCTGGAAAAGTCTTAGGCATAAAAAATACCCAACACGGGGTTGAAATGCCGTAAAAGCCAACCAGCCAACCAGCCACAATCCACAGGACGACATGACCAATAGTTTGGGCATTGATAATATTAGATCAGTTTATCCCCTGGATCAATACAGACTGAGAAGGCGATTTCACCCCCACCCCCCCTACCCATCCCAAAAAAATGAAGGATTCATTGGAGCGGCTCGCCTAAGAGAGTATAGAACATAAAAACAACAGGTTCATCCAATGGATATTGATTATATTTATGCCGTGCCGATATCGATCATGCCTACAATAGTGTTGAGGTTAGGAAGGATATTATGAGTGAGATATTCGAGTATCTGCCCTTGAGCGAATATTCTTCGTTAACAGGAAAACAACTGTTACTATGGGAAGCCCAAATCAGCAGTAATCCTATAAAATCAGCAAACAAGAAACTAAATTTGCTTTTTCTTTAGAAGCTGCTAAGGTGTAACAAGCTAATGAACAGAGATGGCCTGTTCGTCTATACATATAAACATATAATGTAGGCTGTATGTATGTCCGAATGTATTAAATGTGTATGTCCAGGGGTAATCCATACATATATAAGCCCTTTATATATGTATGGATTACCCCCGGACATACATACACACAACTGCCCTTTATATATGTATAGACGAACAGGCCAACTCTGTTCATTTAGCTTGTTCATTAGCTGTTCATTAGTTGTGTGTATGTATGTCCGAATGTAATCAATACATATATAAAGGGCAGTTGTGTGTATGTATGTCCGAATGTAATCTATACATATATAAAGGGCAGTTGTGTGTATGTATGTCCGAATGAATCTATACAATATATAAAGGGCAGTTGTGGTATGTATGTCCGATGAATGTATTATACATATATAAAGGGAAGTTGTTGTATGTATGTGAATGTAATCTATACATATATAAAGGGAATTGTGTGTATGTATGTCCGAATGTAATCTATACATATATAAAGGGCAGTTTGTGTGTATGTATGTCCGAGTGTAATCTATACATATATAAAGGGGCAGTTGTGTGTATGTATGTCCGAATGTAATCTTCTATACATATATAAAGGGCAGTGTGTGAATCTGTGTATGTCCGAATGTAATCTATACATATATAAAAGGCAGTTTGTGTGTATGTATGTCCGAATGTAATCTATACATATATAAAAGGCAGTTATGTGTATGTATGTCCGGAGGAAACTACGAAATTAAAACAATTGATGACAAAGTAAAGGTATACACACATTCACTATCACCAGAGCTTGCTTTCTGTGCAAAAAATGAAGTTTATTATATTCTGGGATGATATTTAAAAAAAATAGGATTTGAATAGTAAGAGACGGGAAAGTCATTGATGGCAGTCATGATTAAAAACATAAACAAATCAATTATGTAAGACCAAGACATTCAATGGATCTACGAGACTAACTTTTTATTATTCACCCTCTACCCAAGCAATGCTGGGTAGCCGATTCTAGTTTTTAATGAAACATATTCCCTATTACTCTATTCAGATATCCAATCAGAAACACTCTGAAATTTGTTACTGGTAACCGATAAAGAAAAAAAAAAAAAAACAAAAAAAACAAAACAAAACAAAAACAAACAAGTTCTCAGATCATATCTCAGCTTATTAAGTTCTTTCTGGGTCTTATTTAATAATAATCATAATCATCATCATCATCATGTCTGTACGGACACTGAATACCGAGCTGAAGACTTGACGATACGGACGGATGGCAATAGTGAGATTGGCAGGCATACAAAGGAGAGTGACAAAAATAATAAAGAGAGTAAAATATTATAGTTACATGGAGAGATTAGAGAAATTAGGTTTAACTACTTTCGGTTTAGCTCAGTCGGTAGAGTGTTCGGCTAGGAATCACAAGGTTCTTGGTTCGATACTGGCCCTCGCTAACTCAGCGAATGAGTAGCACAGGATCTGTGCGGTAAAGTAAGGAGCTGGTGGTAGGTGTGGCGTCCAACACAAACGCTAAAATAATCTCCTTTGGTTTAGCGCTAGTGAAAAGTGGATAGACTCCTTCGCTGATTGGCTGATACCGACATTAGGCCGCCCCGACGACTTACTTTACTTACTTGCTAGAAAGAAGAATGAGAGGTGATTCAATAGAAGCTTTCAAAATAATAATAAAATTTCTTATCATGGTAGACTTTTTTTATATTTCTTTTCAAGCTGGAAATTTACTTTCAAGGCAGATTTTTAAAAAAGTTAGCGTTAGGAAATCTCGAGATAAAAGATAAAAGTTGCCAGCCAATAAGATTGTGTAGGTGAGATTGGAGGGCACACAAAGGAGAGTGACAAAAATAAGAAGAAGAATAAAAGATTACATGGATAGATTAGAGAAGTAGGATTAATTACTTACCAGAAAGAAGAATGGGAGGTGATCCAATTGAAACTTTAAAAATTATAAATGGAATTTTTATTATAGTAGATATTTTTTAATACTTCTCCTTGAAGTGGAACTTTTAAGTTAAAAAAAGTCTATTAACCAATTAAAATTTTGCTAATAGTGTAGTCTATTTTTTGAATAAATTGCTTATCAGATTTTAAAAAAAATAATAGTGTAAAAGTTAATTTGGATGGTTTAAGAAAAAAATGGTAAGAAAAGGAATTTAAGAGGGAATTTTGGGGAAATATTGGATGAATTTGATCAGAATATAGATATTAGATTAATAGTTTAATATTTCTGTGCAAAGATACTTTTATTTTATTTTATTTTTTGTAAAAAGTTAATGTGAGAAGATAGAAAAGGGGTAGATCCCCAATGAGGTATAACAAACAAATAAGAATAAGAATAATGATAATATAAAGTAACTATTCTTAATACAAATAATTTGTACACAGTTGTGTGGCTTCAAGTATTCCTATCAAATACGAATTTATTTTACACTGTTTATATAGTTTTACGTAATTTGTGTGTTCTGTTTTTTTCTGGTCACCCTATTTTTTCCGCCCGATTTGCAAGTTTAAGCGAGCAAGATTGTGTCGCGAACGTTTTATGATCTGATTGATGAGAGAGAGAGAGAAGACAGACAGACAGACAGACAAGTTTTACAAGCTAGAAACTAGCCTGACGTACCTCCCACAATTGATTGAAAAAGATCGGCACTTTCACATAAGCAGATGACCAACATCCAGCAGCTTGCTAACAGTATCAGTGTATGTTCAATGACCGGCTGCTTATTTTGCTGCATATCAAAAAAATAGAGTTGGTCGATGGGAGAATAGTGATGGGTTATTCAGAAAGGAAATTTAGAATGTTTAAGTGGTATGTATGAGTTGGGGATTTGTGGTAGAATGCCAAGTAAACATAAGAATGGCTTTAAGGTACTATGAAATACGCGAGTGATACACGTATCAGAATACGGGTGTGGTTTTATGACGTATCAGTCTGTCTATATTATGAGTCTCTTTTGTCGAATTTTGGTTTTCCTTTTTATGAAGCCCTATTTGAATGATTATAATAAAACTGTAAAACATGTATTTAAACCCAAACTCTCCATTACGAAGTAGGATGTGACACAAGGTCCAATTTTTAAGCGGTAGGATGTGAAACAATATCACGTTTGTAACGGCGTAAGCTGGTTTTGAATTTCAAGGTTTTCCTTCTCCTAGATTGGTTGCCTAGCCAAGACTGAAGAACCCAGATGTGCACTACTATTTACTGAATAGTTGTGGGTGAAAAGCTGGATAATTCCTTCTCAAGCAGGCATTAGCACATTTGAAACGCAAATAGCTCCGTCCAGGATGCTGTACAACTTTCGGCCGATTGCCTCCGGAGGGCACATTCAGAAACCGAAACGTGTCAGAGACAATCACAGATGATGGACATAGTTCCGAATAATACAAATAATTACTACTCATCAAGCCTCATCAACAAATTCAGAGAATATGAATACCGGTACTTATTTTTAGGGCCATGTTGACTCATGAATAACGAATTTTATTTCCAAAAACATTTAAGAACGTTTCCTGAACTTGTAAAATCTGCTATTGTTCGTTAAACTCGTGTCAGCTCGAATTGAATTTGGCGTCGCATCAGTTGTTACGCCAAGCGCACACGTCAAACGAATTCAAGAGAAATTAGATATTAGCCCCATTAAATAGTGTATCTCTCTCT
>CM042142.1:127802953-127833637 GCA_023376005.1 Doryteuthis pealeii | reverse complement strand
GGGCCCCCTCCGATCAATCGGCTGGTCACGTCAAGCCCTAGCACCTATATGATTTTTCCAACCCTCTTGCCCTTATGGCAAGCCCCAACCCCTTTATAACACACACACACACACACACACACACACACACACATATATATATATAATATATATATATATATATATATATATAATCCTGTGAGCCTGTCTGATGAGACTGAAATTTTAGGGAGTTTTAGGAATTTATTTAAATTTCTAAAAGCCTTTAAGTTTTGGTCGAAATAAATTTATTACAAGATGACGGTTTATTGAGTTTTTCCTTCCTTTCAAAGGTATATATATATATATATATAATATATATATATATATAATATTATATTATTATATATATATTTTTGTTTATATTTTTGTAATTTTTTTATTTTATTTTGTTATTTTTTGTTATTTTTTGGTTATGAACAATAGTTTACAAAATAAATGTTTCGTGAGTATTAATGTTTTGCGTGTGTACAGTGTATGAAAATAGTTTAGTATTCTTTTTAAATGCTAACTTGCATGTCATTTTACTATGAATCTAAATATAAGACTGACAAATGTAATTCTTGAGACACGCCCTTTTCTGGTTTTGCTTTCGCTGAGGCTGTCTAGCAAGAACGTTAAAAAAGGGGAAAACAAACGTTATTGCTGTTATTACACAATTAATAGGTTACCAATTGATTGTATAAGGTAGTACAGAATTCAAAATGTAACTGGTCAATTGGAGTCATGGAAAATACCTGAAAGATACCAGACAAGCCTTAACCTTTCGCTGATCTTGTTAGCTAGTCTCTGATTGGTCCAATCGAACCATGAGAACAGGAAATATAGTTATAGAGTCAAATTTAGTTAGATGCTCCAAGAAGACAGACACCAATGGCGTCTCTCTGAAAATAGCTATTTCTCTCTGATTTCTTTCATTTTTTTTAAAGAAATAATTTCCATTAACTTCATGTGTATCAATAAATGCTTGTGGTTTACTCTCAGCCACCGCCTTCTAGCACACATATGATAAAAAATGTGTGTTTGCCATAAGAGTAATTTGAAGAATACAGTTGGGACAATCATCTAGTTGCTAGGGATTGGCATCTGCTTATTGATCGGATCTGACCACTCCGACGATCCGGGTGAAGTGTTGTATGCCAAGAGACCACTTAGTACCTGGACCATAGATCGCGCAGCCACTACGATCCTGTCCTCGGGCATTACGGGTCACTACCCACGGGTTAGCTCAGTCGGTAGAGCGTTCGGCTAGAAACCACAATGTTCCTAGTTCTATACCCGCCCTCGCCAACTCAGCGTATGAGTAGCACAGGGATCTGTGCGGTAAAGTAAGGAGCTGATGGTAGATGGGGCGCTCCACCTCAGACGCTAAAAAATAATCTCGTTGGTCTAGCGCTAGTGAAATGGGGATAGACTTCCTTGCTGCATGGCTGATACCGACATTGGGCCGGGGCTTACTTAACCCACGGCCAAAAAGTGGCCAAATTGGTGGAGGAGTCTTTCTCTTCTGCAGAGGTGCAGTCGACGTATTCCAGCTTGCTAAATGCTTTTCCCGTTTCAGTTTTATCTTGTTTTATTTTCTCTGTGAAATTTGTTAACTAAATTCAGCGCATTTAATGAGGCAATAACCTTTTATTCTGACTATCAACTTATTAATTACACAAAGCCGATTATTACTGTTTTATTAGTAGTAAATTAATAAGTTTACGAGAGTAGATCAAAAAGTCTGGAAGCTTACACATAATTATATTCACAACTAAATTAAGTGCATCAAAATTGAAAGAGAGTATGTTGACAAATAAATATTTTGCTGTGTAACATAAAATAATTTGTTCCATGAATACGGCTACGAAATTACAATACCTATTTAACATTCTTGGGTAATTAATTCACAGAAACGAGAAGAATGAACTGACATAGTTCGTTGTGTTACATAATTATTAGATACCTAATATTTATGGCAATAGTGCAGAAATCAAAATGGCCGTTATAAGCTACAGCCCACGGCTTTGAAGGATGAGTGACAAGGCTTGACCTCAGTCCTAACCTTCCGGTGGATACCGTGAGAACCGGTAGAGTGGACCCTCTCTTCCGGTTTAGATAGTAAGTTTCAGTCATTCAGTTAGCAAGTAGAGCCCGAGCTCGTAGGACGTAAGTCTCACCTGCGCAGATGTCTGGGTTGGGGATTGAAAATAAAGTTTCATCAAAGTAAATCGAAGTCTTGTGTTATTACCTAAAAAACTAACAATGACACAGGGCTTCTGAAAAAAGAAATTCCCAATAGAAAACCAGACCGGAATCCCCAATTCAACACCAGACGATAGACCAGACCAAGTTAAGACGATAGAAGAAATAGCAAAGCCGGCCAAAAGAAAATACGACCAGAAGTAAGAAGTAAGAAAAGGGTATACAACAGTTGGTATATATATTTACCAACCCCTACGCACGAGCAGGATGTGACACAAGGTCATTTCTTAAGTGGAGTTCAACAGGTTTGAATTCAGAGTTTTCATTCTCCTAGACCGGTTGCCTAACAAAGGTTAAAGAGCCCAGTCTACCCTACTATTTATCCATAGCTGGAGGGAGAGTACTACTACTATTAAAAATTGATTTATAAAAATATTTTCTCTCAAGGAACCGAAAATGCTATTAAAAAGGTCTTAAAGTCAACCAATTTTTTTATTAAAAAAACAGAAATTAGTCTAAAATAGATGAAACTAAACAACAACGAATAATACAAAAATGTCTTCGTCATGAAATAACCCACGAGTTGACAAGCCGTAAAATCCAACCAACCAACCAACCAACCAATATAGACAGGTATTAAAGTTAGTATTAAAAATTAGCAGCACAGAATATAGAAATAAATATCATACGATCACGATATATCATATGATGCATACATATATATGCATCATATATTCTTAAATTTTGTTATATATACTAGCAAATATATGCACCCTCCGGGTGCAAGTATTTGAATTTTAATGTAATGAAATATGTTAAATTTGAAATACTTTTGAAACTAAATAAAAATCCAAATAAAATGATTTGAAACAGAGGGGTTATAATCGAAGAATAGAACAACTTTGAAACTAAGTCTTCCATCATTTTTCATCACTCCCTCCTTTTATTGCTGAATTTTCCTAATTTAACTATTTAGTTAAATTAGGAAGTAAAGAATAAAATTACTGTTATTCTTTATATTAAAGGATTTCTTTTAAGATTTATCCCCGAGTTTTTTGCACATATTCATTAAGAAAAAACAAACAATTAGAAATCAATAATACCAAGCGCATATTTAATAAAATTAAACTTTTAATATCAATATGCAAATTAGCTTTCCTGTTCACACTGTAACCCGCTATTTTGTTGCATATATAAATACAATTGCATGTTATTAGAATGTAGATAAAGTCAAAAGTATTAATAAGGTATAACAATTTTATCAATAACTGAGGTTTAAGTAAAAATAAATTCATGGTGAATGTGACGTCAATAACTAAGGGAATTGTGACTTGAGTAGTGATTTAGTTTCGGCTTCAGACAGACAAACACACAATCTCCATTATAATAAGATATATATATATATATATATATATATATATATATAGCTGACTTCTGATTTAGGTCGGAAAATTAAAACAGAAAGTTTTTGGTGATCCCCACTGACAGTTTAACTACAGTCTATGAATTAACATTTTGCGAATTGGCTTACGGTTTTAGGGGATTAAGGTTGTTTTTAATTACGTATTGCTTAAAAAAATAAACAACAAAAAACCCAAATTACTATACATTTAATTAACCATTGAAATTAATTATTGAATCTATTATTGAGACAGTTGTTTGTGATAGTATTGCAATGTATAATTTCAATTAAACTTAGTTTAAAAAATATTTTTCAACATTAAATGTATAGTAATTTGGTTTTTTTGTTGTTTTTTTAAGCAATACGTAATTAAAAACAACCTTAATCCCCTAAAACCGTAACCCAATTCGCAAAATGTTTATTCATAGACTGTAGGTAAACTGTCATGGGGGATCACCAAAATACTTTCCATTTTAATTTTCCGACCTAAATCAGAAGACAGCCATATATATATATACATACATACAAACATACGCACGCACACACACACACACACACACACACACACACACACAGACACACACACACACACACATATATATATATATATATATATAATATATATATATATATATATACATATCATATGTAAAGAATAAAGTAAACTAAAAAAAGTAAAGTCATCGGGTGGCCTAATGTCAGTATCAGCCAGACAGCGAGGCTGTCTATCCTCTTTGCACGAGCGCTAGACCAAGAGATTGTTTTTTAGCGTCTGAGATGGAGCGCCACACCTAGCATCAGCTCGTCACTTTATCGCACAGATCCTCGTGATATTCATACGCTGAGTTGGCGAGGACCGGTATTGAACCCCGGAACTTTGTTGTTCCTAGTCGGACGCTCTATCGAGTGACACTCAAAATTTATGATATATGCATTCTAGAATATGAGAATATGAATATTCTGCCACCCAGAATAAAAGATTAACGTTTAAGTTCGGTGACCCAGACTTAAAACTTGACATAACATGATACTCGTGGAACTACAAATACAATCTCTGGAAAGAAAAAATTGTGTGTTTCTTTTTTTGTGATATTTGCAAATAATCCCTTGGACTTAACACACAGCGAATATTTTCTCATTTTAAACCAAACTGTGAATATCTCTACAAGAATCAGGTGTAAACGTATTCCTTTCAAAAGCTGAGATACCATTCGCTTTTTAAAGAAGCAGATGTCGGCATTTTCACAGCCGACATGACCACACGTGGATATGACGTACTGATTCTTGGCAAGAACTCCAGATTCTGTTCTTTTGAATATTCGCGTAAAAATGCGAATGCCTCGAGGGAAAATGAGATATGTGTGTGTGCGTGTGTGTGCGCATGCGCTTGCGTGCGTGCGTGTGTGCGTGTGTGTGTGTGTGTGTGTGTGTGTGTGTGTGTGAAGATTAACAAAAGTCTGTAAATCAGCTTCTGGTCTTAAGAGACATATGGTGGTGAATAAGCATAACATTCTATCATCTGATCCATCAGATACAACGAGAAGGACGTTCTTCCTATGTCATATTTGCATCAAACTTTTTGAATCTGCAGCGGGTTTGATGAGTCATTTGAGGGCTCATCAGCGGAAAGGTTCTGGTGGTGGGGTTATAGGATTGGGATGGACGGTAGCGATCTGTAAAGATTATGCTATTGCTATGTGTGTGTGTATGGGAGTGAGTGTGTGTTTGCATGTGTGTGTATGCGAGTGAGTGAGTGTGTGTGTGTGTGTGTGTGTGTGTTGTGCGTAAGTGAGTGAGTGAGTGTGTATGTGTGTGTGTGTCTGTGTGTGTGAGTGAGGAGGTTCAGTGCTGGTTCATTTGTACGTGTACTAATACAAGGGTTATTGAACCTAAAAGACAAAAGTAACGAGGAAAGTGCTGGATTATAGCGACGTACTTGTTGTCACTTAATCATAATTCGTTGAGAACTTTCACATATAAGGTGTGTGTTAAATGCCCGCTCCTACTTATAGACTAGGCCAGAATCATATAATCTATATCTTGGCCAATCACTGGCAGTACTCTGAGGTCGATACAATACTTAAACCGACCCTACTGGTCATAATTAGGCCAGCATTCTTTGACGACGGACATAGGATTAAATCACTGGACCTTTACCAATACGTAGGATAGGACTTATACGCTTACCAAAGGATTCCATTACACAGGACTTTCTTTAAGCACTTTTCAAGTGGCCAAGGATGGCACTTCAAAACTTTACATAAGTAATGCTCGTTGACTATTACTAGTTTCTTTCGTTCTGTTTCTTTGTTTAATGGCTTATCAACATTTGTGGGTTATTTAATGCCAACGCCATCTTTACTGTCACGTAATCCCAAGCAGTTCTCATTACCTTTCACTAGTTTCTTTCGGTTACCGATTTCACTTCCTCGTCACTAGAATAATGTTTGTCCCCCCTTTCGGCCCCATGAAAGAGGGTTTGAGAGGCAAACGTAATTCCAGTGACAAGGAAGTGAAATCTGTAGTGAAAAAGTCGCTCAAAGAACAGTCAACAGGGCAGAGATACATGTTCGCATTCGAAGGTGGAACATTGCTATTGAGAAAAACGGTGACTATGTGGAGAAGTGGGGATGTGATCCACAAAGGATCAGCTTCATTTTGATGTATGATACATTTTCCTGTGTTGGTAATCATACCTGTCCTAAACAAAATGGCATTACTTTTTGCCACACCCACGTACATGAACATAAAGTCTTTATTTCCCAAGTCTCCAATTTATAACCGCATGTGTTGAGAGAAATGATTATCGGAAGAGATTCCATTTAGTGTCGGGTCTGTTCGGTCATCCAGCTAAATCTGACTCTCTAACCCATTTTCACGATTGGATCGACCAATCAGAGAACAGCTAAAAAAAGTTCAACCGAAAAGGGTCAGGACTTGTCTATCATTTTACGGGTATTTTCCATGACTCTTCTCCTTCTTCGAAAAAGAATTACCTGTTAACTTTTGAATTCGACACTTACCGTAAATAATTAACTTTTTGTCAACTTAAAACCACTCACGGTGGCTCTCTTACCACTGCGATCCTACCGTAAGCCACTGGCAGCGGCTCTCAGGCGTGTCACTTATTTACACTGAAAACACTACCATCTGAAATTACACTGCCATCTTTTATTTGTCTGTGAATCAACCTTGAGACTGGTACTTGATTATTTTATAATAGGGAATAATTTTAATAATTTTAATAATTTTCACTTATAATTTATATTTTTAATTTAAGTTTATATTTTTATAAAATTTAATTTAATTAAATTAATAATTAATAATTATTTAAATTTTTAAATATTTATTAAGAGTGATTCCCAAATAACTACTTGAGAATATTAATTAATAATTTAATTTTAATTTTAATTTACATTTAAATTTATAATTTTAACTGTTTTAATAATTTTAATAATTTTAATATATATTATAATAGGGAACCAGCTGAATTAAAATACCAAGAAAATTTGGTACAGTGGAAGCAAAGAGTTAAAAATTTTTTCTTCTTTAACTTAACGTCTAGTAATGTCTAACCAAAAATTTCACAGGCGAACTTAAACTTTTTTTTTATCTTTTAACATTTAACTTTACAGTTTTACATCTGTTCATACTTCTCCAAACATGAGAATAATTTTAGACAGTCAAGTCTGAGATCTTCCCAGGTGTTCGCGTCTTCCTTCCCGACATTTTTCGTCGTAATCCTGTCGTACCTGATGCTGGCCGCTTTTCATTTAAGGAGTTGATATCATTTCTAAACAAGTGAACTTGTTTGTTTAACATGTTAAAGATGAAACTCCCTCGTGTATTTTCACGCAGTCTGAGCAACGCTTGTGTCAGATCTCTGCCGGGACAGATTGCAAGAACCTATTTCAAAAGAGGAAGAAGTTATTTAACACTTGCACACGTACGTGTGTGTGTGTGTGTGCTTGTGTGCGCGCGCGTGTGTGTATGTGTGTGTGTGTGTGTGTGTGTGTACACTTCATCTCGATTAGAAAAAAAAACATGGCGGACTACTGATAAGCATAAATTGGCTTCCAGTAAAGTAAATTCCGAATTTAAAACCAGGATACAAAACAACAAAATAAGAAAATAGTTACAATTACCTAAAAATAGGATACTACTTACAATTACCTGCCAAGTAACAATCTAGATGCTCTACTTCCTAAAACAAACATTTTATTTTTATAAGTAATAGGAATTACTTTGGATGGTTTCAGAAATGTTATTTCTTTCATGGTTTTTTTGACAACACTCTGAAAGAAAAAGAGTCTGGGAGTAACTCAATACTCAGGTGATGATCGCAAGGGCGTACCATCGTGGCGTAATGGTTAGCAAGATAGTCTCTCAGATCCGTCATTACTGAAAAGCGAGTTCCTTGTGTCACATCCTATCCTTGGCAAACGAGTCGAACAGATATATTTGCCTAATCCCTTAATTATCAACTAATTAATTTTCAAATTAGGTATGACTTCAATTAAGCACATATTCTCCCCAAAATATATATATGTGTGCGTGTGTGTGCGCCCGCGTGTGTGCGTGTGTGCGTGTGCATTTACCAACACCTCCGCACGAACATGTTGACACAATGTTGCATACTAATACACATATACCCATGTTGGGTACATACACAAGTGTTCTTTTACTGGAGAGAGGGGGAGAGATAGACAAAGGTAGATAGAGAGATGAATAACTTACTTCTTTGGCCATTGGTGATCTCTAGTCGTTCTCTATGACTTCTATTTCTCTGTTCTTGCTGGTTGGTCGTCCTTGATTCATTTCTTCTTCTAGGTCAGTCTTGTTGCCAAGACATTCATCAACCACAAAACCATACTATTTATTTAAACCTTTATTTACTTAACTAACATCTTCCTCTAATTAATCACAGCGAGCGTGTGCAAGTGAGTCCCAGCTAAGGGAGATATGCCTTATCTGCCTGACGTCCAAGCTGAAACTGAGAGCCAATCAGGTCCCACGTGACTTCACGTATTTCGCGGGCTTTCTGTAATATTCCATGGAAAGTCCCGCCCGCCCCGTGATATGAAAAGGGGCCATCCCTTCAGAAATACAGGGGGTTGACAATAATCTATGCATAGATTATGTAACAATAAGATCAATTTCTTAAGCGGAGTTTAACAAGTTTAAATTCTGAGTTTTCCTTCTCCTAGACTGGTTACCTAGCCAAGGTTAAAGAGCCCAGTCTGCCCTACTATTTATCCATAGCTGGAGAGAGAATACTTAAATTCATATCTTTTCTAAGGGTATTAGCGCTATGTGGAATGCAAACAGCCTCGTCCAGGATTTGAACTCGTCTCGCCGTGTCCATTTCTTACGAGGGTAACCATTACATCACACGTTATACTTCTGAGGGCTTCCCATTGAGGTGTAATAGTTAGCGAGCCAGTCTCGTAGATTCATTTTTACTGAATACCAAGTTCGATCCTCGCAGGATGCCCCATACTGGTGATCTTGTGTCACGTTCTATCTCATCTTCATATTTTCTTCATACGCTTCATCTTTCTTTTCCACCCCCTTCTTCTTCTTCTTCTTCTTCTTCTTCTTCTTCTTCTTCTTCTTCAAACTCATTCTATTCAAATAAAGTCCAGTTAAATCGAACAACGGATCTAAATTCCACCATCATAATTAACCCCGCCGAAAGAAATAGATTAACCAATTAATTAACCGAATTTAATGAAATTTTCAGTGTTGATATATTACTAACTAAACGAAATAATGCACCAGTTATTTTATTTAAAAACTTTTAATTTTTTTCAGCTCAGTTTTGAGGCGTAACACAGATTCTCAAAGATACATGATTCAAAGTTAACTGACCTGAAAAAATGAAAAAGATTTTTAAATAGAATAACTGTTGCATTATATCTTTTATTCATTTATATATCAACACTGAAAATTTCATTAAATTTGGTTAATTCTCTGATTTTTGGTATTTTTTTCTTTCGGCGGAGTGACATACGATGGTGGAATTTAGGTCTGTTAAGTTCGATTTAACCTAAAGTTCTATAATTATTCTAATCTGAATCCTTTCTGCTCAATTATAATGAGCTAACCATCAATTTTTGTACTTTTCTTTGCAAGGGTGGGATAGCCGCTGCGAGCGGTTTAAAGTAGGCAAAAAGTTAATTAAAATCTTAATCCTTGCTTCAAGAGAATAAGAAGATGTATCGTCTTCTATCCAGGTGTGACTCTGTAAGTAATTTAGGGTAAGAAGTGATAAATTTGTATTCCTAATTATTTCTGAACAATAATGAGCTTTTGAAAATTGATATAGTAACATGAACAGGCTGGAAAAAGATTAATGGTGGAACGTATAATTAAAAAAATAAATCAGTGTAAAGTGCAAGTAAAAAATAAATCAGTGTAACGTGTAAGTAAAGAATAAATCAGTGTAACGTGTGAGTAAAAAATAATCAGTGTAAAGTAAAAAAAAATCAGTGTAACGTGTAAGTAAAAAGATCATTGTAACGTGTAAGTAAAAAAACAATCAGTGTAACATGTAAGTAAAAAATCAGTGTAACGCGTAAGTAAAACAAATTAGTGTAACGTGTAAGTAAAAAGATCATTGTAACGTGTAAGTAAAAAAATCAGTGTAACGTGTAAGTAAAAAATCAGAGTAACGTGTAAAACAAATTAGTGTAACGTGTAAGTAAAAAAAATTATTGTAACGTCTAAGTAAAAAAAATCAGTGTAACGTGTAAGTAAAAAAAATCAGTGTAACGTGTAAGTAAAAAAAAATCAGTTAACGTGTAAGTAAAAAAATCAGTGTAACGTGTAAGTAAAAAAAAATCAGTGTAACGTGTAAGTAAAAAAAAAATCAGTGTAACGTGTAAGTAAAAAAATCAGTGTAACGTGTAAGTAAAAAAAAAAATCAGTGTAGTGTAACGTGTTAACGTGTAAGTAAAAAAAAATAGTGTAACGTTAAGTAAAAAAAATCAGAATTATTACTTGTCCAAAAAATATGAAATAAACTTTTCTGAGAAAGTAATTGTAGCTTAATAAAAAGAACGTTTTGTGTGATATGTATACGAACATTTACAGCTCTAAAAAAGTGATTAAGGGTGTCGAGAATACCATTTTTGCCAGCCCTGTCGGTGGGCTTAGAATGCACCGACTGCAACCTCTGCAGAGGGGTAACACCCCTCCCAAATGGATCCACCTGTTGGCCGCGGATGGCGCACCCATGATGCTTAAGGATGGAACCCAGGTGGCTGAGCAATCCATGACTTGCAATACTCCACTTTGGCTCTTACTAAGCCTAGACGGGCGGTCGGTGAGGCCCCTTCTGATCAATTGGCGTGTCTCGTCAAGCCCCAACCCAATTGCTCTTATGGCGAGCCCCAACCCTTTTTATCATATATGTGCTAGAAGGCAGTGGCTGAGGGTCTTTCATGCTGGAAAGGACGTTTAAACTCTATCTAATGGTGAGGTTCTGTAGGTCTGGGTAGGTGGGTACCCCTTCATCACCATTACACCCAGGTCGCTCTGACCCGGAGTGGTAGTTTATGTTAGGGTCCCATCTTTGGGTTAAATAGAAAAATGTGATTATAAAAAAAGAGATAAAATGAAAAGCATAATTTTTTTAAAAAACTTTATCGGCATTAAATGACCCACTGAGGTTGATATGCCGTAAACAAAACAAACCAAACCATTTTGCTCCATACTTTTGTCCTTATGCCAAACTAAGCTAAGCTTAGTAAATTACTACAAAAATGAGGGAATCTATCACCTTTTCACTAGCGTAGACCAAGGAGATTGTTTTTCAGTGTTTGAGGTGGAGCGCCATACCTACCATCTGCCCTCACTTTCCGCTCAGATTCCTGTGCTACTCATACGCTGAGTTGGCGAGGCCGATATCGAACCAGTAACTTTGCAATTCCTAGTCGAGTGTTCTACTGGCTGACTGCTGCTGCTGCTAATAATAATAATAATAATAATAAAATAATAAGAAGAAGAAGAAGAGAAGAAGAAGAGAAGAAGAAGAAGAAGAAGAATGAAAAATGAAAAAAATAAACATAGGAAAGAGAAGAAGAAGAAGAGAGAAGAAGAAGAAGAGAAGAAGATAAATGAAATAATAAACATAGGAAAGAAGAAGAAGAAGAAGAAGAAGAAGAGAAGAAGAAGAAGAAGAAGAAGAATGAAGATAAATGAAAAAATAAACATAGGAAGAAAAAAGAAGAAGAAGAAGAGAAGAAGAAGAAGAAGAAGAAGATAAATGAAATAAATAAACATAGGGAAGAAGAAGAAGAAGAAGAAGAAGAAGAATGAAGATAAATGAAAAAATAAACATAGGAAAGAAGAAGAAGAAGAAGAAGAAGAAAGAAGAAGAAGAGAAGAAGAAGAAGATAAATGAAATAATAAAATAGGAAAAAGAAGAAGAAGAAGAAGAAGAAGAAGAAGAAGAAGAAGAAGAAGAAGAAAATGAAATAATAAACACAGGGAAAGAGAAAACCATAGGGAAATGTATTGAAATCATGTAATATTGTTTCTGGTTACAAAATTAATTAAATTTCTCTCCTTTCTTTGCGACAACAATATCTGTTTCACTGAAGACATAACTGTCAGTTTGCTGAACTTCGCGGAGGCATCTTAAAGAACATATTGGCAAAATATTACAAACCTGGTGATGCTAATTATGTAAAGAAATAATAATGTTATATTCTTGTGTATGTCAAATACTTGATGAGCTGAAACTATTTAGAGACGTTGGACGGAGCGAAAGATG
The DNA here is from genome assembly GCA_023376005.1 of Doryteuthis pealeii. Taxonomy (NCBI): domain Eukaryota; kingdom Metazoa; phylum Mollusca; class Cephalopoda; order Myopsida; family Loliginidae; genus Doryteuthis; species Doryteuthis pealeii. The sequence continues at coordinate 127,821,251 of CM042142.1, read as the reverse complement.
TCTGCGATCAAAGGGAGATAACTCCTGCAATTCTAACGAAATGCGAATTATGCCAAACACGACAAATAAACTGAAGTCATAAACACTCACAGAAAGAAGTACTGTGGGGATTCAAATAAAATTGATATAACAAAATAACAAACTCCCATGAGCCTTCACCGGAAGAACCCCCTGTTACGATTTTTGTGGCCATCCTTAGGCTTCAAGCAAGAGCACTGTCCAGCGGAGACCCCTTGTGTTAAGCAGAGCGCGATCCTTAGTGAAGAAACCTTTGGTTGCTCCTTGGTGTCCCTTAATGTTGGGTATGATCTTTGGTTATTCTTTGGCGGTTCCTTAATGTTGGGTAAGAGACTTCAGTTTTCCTCGGTATCCCTTAGTGTTGCAAATCAGTTCGTCAATATCGTGCAAATGAACGGCCGTCAATATCAGCGATTAAATAGTTAACTAACCACGTATTCGGGCTGTTGATTGGCTGAGGATTAAATAAGTAGAAAATTTATGTAATTCTTATAATTTAAAAAGTGAACTCATTTGAGTTGAAGAACTTAAAACACAAATAAGTAAGTGGCCTAAAATTGGTATCAGCCAGACAGCGAAGGAGTATATCTCTTTTCACTAGCGCTAGACCAAAGAGATCTGAGACAAGGCGCTACACCTACAAACAGCTCCTCAACAACACAGATCCCAATGCTACTCATACGCTGAGTTGGTAAGGGATGGTATCGAAACCCAAAAGCTTGCGGTTCCTAGAAGGACACTCTAACAACTGAACTAGACCGGCCCTACCTTGTTTTAAATAAGCTTCAAAAGAACAAACCATCCTTGAAATGTAAAAATGAAATAAGCAAAAGACAGAAAATAATAAAGAGAACAAATTTCTATATAATACTAGAAGCGGTTACTCGGCGTCGCTGGCATAGACGACAATTTTTTAAAGTTAGTCGAGCTAATCCATTTTTACTGAATCATGAGTTGAATCTTCGTGGGATGCCCCATTCGCAACTAAATGCAATGTAAGGAACAATGCACACACCACTGCCTTGAGCGCTTCTTCAGTAAGACATTGAGTTCTAGATTTGTACCAATGAGTTAGGTCTTGCCAAGAAATTGACTCAAGAAGCAAGTATATCGGTCGAAACGGAAGGACCGTTTCTAGATCTTTTGCCAATGATCTTTAATTGCATAAATTCTCTACTCGCAAATAATGAAGAACAATGCTCACCCACTGCCATGACGCTTTTTCAGTAGTACATGAGATATAGATTTGTCCCATTAAGTTAGTCTTACCGAGAAATTGACTCAAAAATCAAGTCTATCGGTTTCGAAAGCGGAATGGCCATTTAGGCTGTCTTATTTACTATGATTTAATTAGCAATTCTGCGCATAACTCTCTACTGTCGTAACTAAATAAGGAAGAAGTACTGATTGGCAGTGTTGTGAGCATTGTTCCTTATTTAGTTCGAGTAGAGAGTTATGCGCAGAATTGCTAATTAAAATCATAGTAAAAGACAGCCTAAATGGCCATTCCGTTTCGACCGATAGACTTGATTTTGAGTCAATTTCTCGGTAAGACCTAACTTAATGGGACAAATCTATATCTCAATGTACTACTGAAAAAGCCGTCATGGCAGTGGTGTGAGCATTGTTCTTCATTTATTTGCGAGTAGAGATTTATGCAATTAAAATCATTGCAAAAATCTCAGAAACGGTCCTTCCGTTTCGACCGATAGACTTGCTTCTTGAGTCAATTTCTTGGCAAGACCTAACTCATTGGTACAAATCTTGAACTCAATGTATTACTGAAGAAGCGCTCAAGGCAGTGGTGTGCATTGTTCCTTATTTAGTTGCGAATGGGGCATCCCACGAAGATTCAACTCATGATTCAGTAAAAATGGATTAGCTTGACTAACTTCAAAAAATTTTCCTCTATGCCGCGACGCCGAGTAACCGCTGCTAGTATTATATAAAAATTTGTTCCCTTTATTATTTTCTGTCTTTTGCTTATTTCATTTTTTACATTTCAAGGATGGTTTGTTCTTTTGAAGCTTATTTAAAACAAGGTAGGGCCGGTCTAGTTCAGTTGTTAGAGTGTCCTTCTAGGAACCGCAAGGTTTTGGGTTTCGATACCATCCCTTACCAACTCAGAGTATGAGTAGCATTGGGATCTGTGTTGTTGAGGAGCTGTTTGTAGGTGTAGCGCCTTGTCTTAGATCTCTTTGGTCTAGCGCTAGTGAAAAGAGATATACTCCTTCGCTGTCTGGCTGATACCAATTTTAGGCCACTTACTTATTTGTGTTTTAAGGTTCTTCAACTCAAATGAGTTCACTTTTTAAATTATAAGAATTACATAAATTTTCTACTTATTTAATCCTCAGCCAATCAACAGCCCGAATACGTGGTTAGTTAACTATTTAATCGCTGATATTGACGGCCGTTCATTTGCACGATATTGACGAACTGATTTGCAACACTAAGGGATACCGAGGAACAACTGAAGTCTCTTACCCAACATTAAGGAACCGCCAAAGAATAACCAAAGGATCATACCCAACATTAAGGGACACCAAGGAGCAACCAAAGGTTTCTTCACTAAGGATCGCGCTCTGCTTAACACAAGGGTCTCCGCTGGACAGTGCTCTTGCTTGAAGCCTAAGGATGGCCACAAAAATCGTAACAGGGGGTTCTTCCGGTGAAGGCTCATGGGAGTTTGTTATTTTGTTATATCAATTTTATTTGAATCCCCACAGTACTTCTTCTGTCAAGGTTTATGACTTTAGTTTATTTGTCGTGTTTGGCATAATTCGCATTTCGTTAGAATTGCAGGAGTTATCTCCCTTTGATCGCAGACATCTTTCGCTCCGTCCAACGTCTCTAAACTAGTTTCAGCTCATCAAGTATATTTGACATACACAAGATATAACATTATTATTTCTTTACATAATTAGCATCACCAGGTTTGTATATTTTGCCACATATGTTCTTTAAGATGCCTCCACGAAGTTCAGCAAACTGACAGTTATGTCTTCAGTGAAACAGATATTGTTGTCGCAAAGAAAAGGAGAGAAATTTAATTAATTTTTGTAACCAGAAACAATATTACATGATTTCAATACATTTCCCTATGTTTTTTTTCTCTTTCCCTGTGTTTATTATTTCATTCTTCTTCTTCTTCTTCTTCTTCTTCTTCTCTTCTTCTTCTTTTTCTTTTATTTTCATTTATCTTCTTCTTCTTCTTCTTCTTCTTCTTCTTCTTCTTCTTCTTCTTATGTTTATTTTTCATTTATTCTTCTTTCTTCTTCTTCTTCTTCTTCTTCTTCTTCCCTATGTTTATTATTTCATTTATCTTCTTCTTCTTCTTCTTCTTCTTCTTCTTCTTCTTCTTCTTCTTCCCTATGTTTATTTTTCATTTTATCTTCATCTTCTTTCTTCTTCTTCTTCTTCTTCTTCTTCTTCTTCTTCTTCTTCTTCCTATGTTTATTATTTCATTTATCTTCTTCTTCTTCTTCTTCTTCTTCTTCTTCTTCTTCTTCTTCTTATGTTTATTTTTTTCATTTATCTTCTTCTTCTTCTTCTTCTTCTTCTTCTTCTTCTTCTTCTTCTTTTTATTATTATTATTTTTATTATTATTAGCAGCAGCAGCAGCTCAGCCAGTAGAACACTCGACTAGGAATTGCAAAGTTACTGGTTCGATATCGGCCCTCGCCAACTCAGCGTATGAGTAGCACAGGAATCTGAGCGGTAAAGTGAGGAGCAGATGGTAGGTATGGCGCTCCACCTCAAACACTGAAAAACAATCTCCTTGGTCTAGCGCTAGTGAAAAGGTGATAGATTCCCTCATTTTTGTAGTATTTACTAAGCTTAGCTTAGTTTGGCATAAGGACAAAAGTATGGTGGTTTGTTTGTTGTTTACGGCATATCAACCTCGGTGGGTCATTTAATGCCGATAAAGTTTTTTAAAAAATTATGCTTTCCATTTTATCTCTTTTTTTATAATCACATTTTTCTATTTAACCCATAGATGGGACCCTAACATAAACTACCACTCCGGGTCAGAGCAGACCTGGGTGTAATGGTGATGAAGGGGTACCCATACCCCAGACCTACAGAACCTCACCATCAGATAGAGTTTAACGTCCTTTCCAGGACATGAAAGACCCTCAGCCACTGCCTTCTAGCACATATATGATAAAAAGGGTTGGGGCTCGCCATAAGAGCAATAGGGTTGGGGCTTGACGAGACCAGCCAATTGATCAGAAGGGGCCTCACCGACCGCCCGTCTAGGCTTAGTAAGAGCCAAAGTGGAGTATTGCAAGTCATGGATTGCTCAGCCACCTGGGTTCCATCCTTAAGCATCATGGGTGCGCCATCCGCGGGGTGATCCATTTGGGGGGGTGTTACCCCTCTGCAGAGGTGCAGTCGGTGCATTCTAAAGCCCCACCGACAGGGCTGGAGCAAAATGGTATTCTCGACACCCTTTATCACTTTTTAGAGCTGTAAATGTTCGTATACATATCACACAAAACAGGTTCTTTTTATTAAGCTACAAGTTACTTTCTCAGAAAAGTTTATTTCAGAATTTTTTGGACAAGTAATAATTCTGATTTTTTTTACTTACACGTTACACTAATTTTTTTTTACTTACACGTTACACTGATTTTTTTACTTACACGTTACACTGATTTTTTTTTTACTTACACGTTACACTGATTTTTTTTACTTACACGTTACACTGATTTTTTTTACTTACACGTTACACTGATTTTTTTTTACTTACACGTTACACTACTGATTTTTTTTTACTTACACGTTACACTGATTTTTTTACTTACACGTTACACTGATTTTTTTTACTTAGACGTTACAATAATTTTTTTTTACTTACACGTTACACTAATTTGTTTTACACGTTACTCTGATTTTTTTACTTACACGTTACACTGATTTTTTACTTACACGTTACAATGATCTTTTTACTTACACGTTACACTAATTTTTTTACTTACGCGTTACACTGATTTTTTTACTTACATTACACTGATTACTTACACGTTTTCTTTTTTACTTACACGTTACACTGATTTTTTTTTACTTACACTGATTATTTTTTACTCACACGTTACACTGATTTATTCTTTACTTACACGTTACACTGATTTATTTTTTACTTGCACTTTACACTGATTTATTTTTTTAATTATACGTTCCACCATTAAGCAAAATCTTTTTCCAGCCTCTTCATGTTACTATATCAATTTTCAAAAGCTCATTATTGTTCAGAAATAATTAGGAATACAAATTTATCACTTCTTACCCTAAATTCGGAGACCACTTACAGAGTCACACCTGGATAGAAGACGATACATCTTCTTATTCTCTTGAAGCAAGGATTAAGATTTTAATTAACTTTTTGCCTACTTTAAACCGCTCGCAGCGGCTATCCCACCCTTGCAAAGAAAAGTACAAAAATTGATGGTTAGCTCATTATAATTGAGCAGAAAGGATTCAGATTAGAATAATTATAGAACTTTAGGTTAAATCGAACTTAACAGACCTAAATTCCACCATCGTATGTCATTCCGCCGAAAGAAAAAAAAATACAAAAATCAGAAATTAACCAAATTTAATGAAATTATCAGTGTTGATATATAAATGAATAAAAGATATAATGCAACAGTTATTCTATTTAAAAATCTCTTTCATTTTTTCAGGTCAGTTAACTTTGAATCATGTATCTTTGAGAATCTGTGTTACGCCTCAAAACTGAGCTGAAAAAATTTAAAAGTTTTTAAATAAAATAACTGGTGCATTATTTCGTTTAGTTAGTAATATATCAACACTGTAATATATCAACACTGAAAATCCGTTGTTCGATTTAACTGAACTTTATTTGAATAGAATGAGTTTGAAGAAGAAGAAGAAGAAGAAGAAGAAGAAGAAGAAGAAGAAGAAGAAGAAGAAGAATGGGGTGGAAAAGGAAGATGAAGCGTATGAAGAAAAGATGAAGATGAGATAGAACGTGACACAAGATCATCAGTATGGGGCATCCAGTGAGGATCGAACTTGCTATTCAGTAGTAATGAATCTGCGAGACTGGCTTTCTAACTGTTACACCTCAATGGGAAGCCCTCAGAAGTATAAAGTGTGATGTAATGGTTACCGTCGTAAGAAATGGACACGGCGAGACGAGTTCAAATCCTGGACGAGGCTGTTTGCATTTCACATAGCGCTGATACCCTTAGAAAAGATATGAATTTAAGTATTCTCTCTCCAGCTATGGATAAATAGTAGGGCAGACCGGGCTCTTTAACCTTGGCTAGGTAACCAGTCTAGGAGAAGGAAAACTCTGAATTTAAACTTGTTAAACTTCGCTTAAGAAATTGATCTTATTGTTACATAATCTATGCATAGATTATTGTCAACCCCCTGTATTTCTGAAGGGATGGCCCCTTTTCATATCACGGGGGGGGGGGACTTTCCATGGAATATTACAGAAAGCCCGCGAAATACGTGAAGTCACGTGGGACCTGATTGGCTCTCAGTTTCAGCTTGGACGTCAGGCAGATAAGGCATATCTGCCTTAGCTGGGACTCACTTGCACACGCTCGCTGTGATTAGTTAGAGGAAGATGTTAGTTAAGTAAATAAAGGTTTAAATAAATAGTATGGTTTTGTGGTTGATGAATATCTTGGCAACAAGACTGACCTAGAAGAAGAAATGAACCAAGGACGACCAACCAGCAAGAACAGAGAAATAGAAGTCATAGAGAACGACTAGTGATCACGAATGGCCAAAGAAGTAAGTTATTCATCTCTCTATCTACCTTTGTCTATCTCTCCCCTCTCTCCAGTAAAAGAACACTTGTATATGTACCCAACATGGGTATATGTGTATTAGTATGCAACATTGTGTCTTAACATGTTCGTGCGGAGGTGTTGGTAAATACACACACACACACGCGGGCGCACACACACGCACACATATATATTTTGGGGAGAATATGTGCTTAATTGAAGTCATACCTAATTTGAAAATTAATTAGTTGATAATTAAGGGATTAGGCAAATATATCTGTTCGACTCGTTTGCCAAGGATAGGATGTGACACAAGGAACTCGCTTTTCAGTAATGACGGATCTGAGAGACTATCTTGCTAACCATTACGCCACGATGGTACGCCCTTGCGATCATCACCTGAGTATTGAGTTACTCCCAGACTCTTTTTCTTTCAGAGTGTTGTAAAAAAAAACATGAAAAAATAACATTTCTGAAACCATCCAAAGTAATTCCTATTACTTATAAAAATAAAATGTTTGTTTTAGGAAGTAGAGCATCTAGATTGTTACTTGGCAGGTAATTGTAAGTAGTATCCTATTTTTAGGTAATTGTAACTATTTTCTTATTTTGTTGTTTTGTATCCTGGTTTTAAATTCGGAATTTACTTTACTGGAAGCCAATTTATGCTTATCAGTAGTCCGCCATGTTTTTTTTTCTAATCGAGATGAAGTGTACACACACACACACACACACACACACACACACACACACACACACACACGTACGTGTGCAAGTGTTAAATAACTTCTTCCTCTTTTGAAATAGGTTCTTGCAATCTGTCCCGGCAGAGATCTGACACAAGCGTTGCTCAGACTGCGTGAAAATACACGAGGGAGTTTCATCTTTAACATGTTAAACAAACAAGTTCACTTGTTTAGAAATGATATCAACTCCTTAAATGAAAAGCGGCCAGCATCAGGTACGACAGGATTACGACGAAAAATGTCGGGAAGGAAGACGCGAACACCTGGGAAGATCTCAGACTTGACTGTCTAAAATTATTCTCATGTTTGGAGAAGTATGAACAGATGTAAAACTGTAAAGTTGAATGTTAAAAGATAAAAAAAAAAGTTTAAGTTCGCCTGTGAAATTTTTGGTTAGACATTACTAGACGTTAAGTTAAAGAAGAAAAATTGTTTAACTCTTTGCTTCCACTGTACCAAATTTTCTTGGTATTTTAATTCAGCTGGTTCCCTATTATAATATATATTAAAATTATTAAAATTATTAAAACAGTTAAAATTATAAATTTAAATGTAAATTTAAATTAAAATTAAATTATTAATTAATATTCTCAAGTAGTTATTTGGGAATCACTCTTAATAAATATTTAAAAGTTTAAATAATTATTAATTATTAATTTGATTAAATTAAATTTTATAAAAATTTTAATTAAAAACATAAATTATAAGTGAAAATTATTAAAATTATTAAAATTATTCCCTATTATAAAATAATCAAGTACCAGTCTCAAGGTTGATTCACAGACGAACAAAAAAAAATAAAATGGCAGTGTAATTTCAAATAGCAGTGTTTTCAGTGTAAATAAGTGACACGCCTGAGAGCCGCTGCCAGTGGCTTACGGTAGGATCGCAGTGGTGAGAGAGCCACCGTGAGTGGTTTTAAGTTGACAAAGAGTTAATTATGTACGGTAAGTGTCGAATTCAAAAGTTAACTGGTAATTCTTTTTCGAAGAAGGAGAAGAGTCATGGAAAATACCCGTAAAATGATAGACAAGGCCTGACCCTTTTCGGTTGAACTTTTATTAGCTGTTCTCTGATTGGTTGATCCAATCGTGAAAATGGGTTAGAGAGTCAGATTTAGCTGGATGACCGAACAGACCCAACACTAAATGGAATCTCTTCCGATAATCATTTCTCTCAACACATACGGTTATAAATTGGAGACTTGGGAAATAAAGACATTGTGTTCATTAACGTGGGTGTGGCAAAAAGTAATGCCATTTTGTTTAGGGCAGGTATAATTACCAACACAGGAAAATGTATCATACATCAAAATGAAGCTGATCCTTTGTGGATCACATCCCCACTTCTCCACATAGTCACCATTTTTCTCAATAGCAATGTTCCACCTTCGAATGCGAACATGTATCTCTGCCCTGTTGACTGTTCTTTGAGCGACATTTTCACTACAGATTTCACTTCCTTGTCACTGGAATTACGTTTGCCTCTCAAACCCTCTTTCATGGGGCCGAAAGGGGGGACAAACATTATTCTAGTGACGAGGAAGTGAAATCGGTAATCGAAAGAAATTAGTGAAAGGTAATGAGAACTGCTTGGGATTACGTGACAGTAAAGATGGCGTTGGCATTAAATAACCCACAAATGTTGATATGCCATTAAAAAAAGAAACAGAGGGAAAGAAACTAGTAATAGCCAACGAACATTACTTATGTAAAGTTTTTAAGTGCCATCCTTGGCCAATTGAAAAGGGCTTAAAGAAAGTCCTGTGTTATGGAATCCTTTGGTAAGCGTATAAGTCCTATCCTACGTATTGGTAAAGGTCCAGTGATTTAATCCTATGTCCGTCGTCAAAGAATGCTGGCCTAATTATGACCAGTAGGGTCGGTTTAAGTATTGTATCGACCTCAGAGTACTGCCAGTGATTGGCCAAGATATAGATTATATGATTCTGGCCTAGTCTATAAGTAGGAGCGGGCATTTAACACACACCTTATATGTGAAAGTTCTCAACGAATTATGATTAAGTGACAACAAGTACGTCGCTATAATCCAGCACTTTCCTCGTTACTTTTGTCTTTTAGGTTCAATAACCCTTGTATTAGTACACGTACAAATGAACCAGCACTGAACCTCCTCACTCACACACACACACACACACACACACACACACACACACTCACTCGCATACACACACATGCAAACACACACTCACTCCAATACACACACACATAGCAATAGCATAATCTTTACAGATCGCTACCGTCCATCCCAATCCTATAACCCCACCACCAGAACCTTTCCGCTGATGAGCCCTCAAATGACTCATCAAACCCGCTGCAGATTCACAAAGTTTGATGCAAATATGACATAGGAAGAACGTCCTTCTCGTTGTATCTGATGGATCAGATGATAGAATGTTATGCTTATTCACCACCATATGTCTCTTAAGACCAGAAGCTGATTTACAGACTTTGTTAATCTTCACATGCACACACACACACACACGCAAGCGCATGCGCACACACACGCACACACACATATCTCATTTTCCCTCGAGGCATTCGCATTTTTACGTGAATATTCAAAAGAACAGAATCTGGAGTTCTTGCCAAGAATCAGTACGTCATATCCACGTGTGGTCATGTCGGCTGTGAAAATGCCGACATCTGCTTCTTTAAAAAGCGAATGGTATCTCAGCTTTTGAAAGGAATACGTTTACACCTGATTCTTGTAGAGATATTCACAGTTTGGTTTAAAATGAGAAAATATTCGCTGTGTGTTAAGTCCAAGGGATTATTTGCAAATATCACAAAAAAAAAAACACACAATTTTTTCTTTCCAGAGATTGTATTTGTAGTTCCACGAGTATCATGTTATGTCAAGTTTTAAGTCTGGGTCACCGAACTTAAACATTAATCTTTTATTCTGGGTGGCAGAATATTCATATTCTCATATTCTAGAATGCATGTATCATAAATTTTGAGTGTCACTCGATAGAGCGCCCGAATAGGAACCACAAAGTTCCGGGGTTCAATACCGGTCCTCGCCAACTCAGCGTATGAATATCACGAGGATCTGTGCGGTAAAGTGACGAGCTGATGCTAGGTGTGGCGCTCCATCTCGGACGCCAAAAAAATCTCTTGGTCTAGCGCTCGTGCAAAGAGGATAGACAGCCTCGCTGTCTGGCTGATACTGACATTAGGCCACCCCGATGACTTTACTTTTTTTAGTTTACTTTATTTCTTTACATATGATATGTATATATATATATATATATATATATGTGTGTGTGTGTGTGTGTGTGTCTCTGTGTGTGTGTGTGTGTGCGTGCGTATGTTTGTATGTATGTATATATATATATGGCTGTCTTCTGATTTAGGTCGGAAAATTAAAATGGAAAGTATTTTGGTGATCCCCCATGACAGTTTACCTACAGTCTATGAATTAACATTTTGCGAATTGGGTTACGGTTTTAGGGGATTAAGGTTGTTTTTAATTACGTATTGCTTAAAAAAACAACAAAAAAACCAAATTACTATACATTTAATGTTGAAAAATATTTTTTAAACTAAGTTTAATTGAAATTATACATTGCAATATTAACACAAACAACTGTCTCAATAATAGATTCAATAATTAATTTCAATGGTTAATTAAATGTATAGTAATTTGGGTTTTTGTTGTTTATTTTTTTAAACAATACGTAATTAAAAACAACCTTAATCCCCTAAAACCGTAAGCCAATTCGCAAAATGTTAATTCATAGACTGTAGTTAAACTGTCAGTGGGGATCACCAAAAAACTTTCTGTTTTAATTTTCCGACCTAAATCAAAAGTCAGCCATATATATATAATATATGTAGATATATGACAACATTTAAGAATATATGATGTATATATGTGTGTGCATCATATATTCTTAAATTTTGCCTTGTAGAATTCTGGATTTTATCTTTTTAGATTTTCATTAACTAAATTCAAGTATTCTTGATCGTATGATCTTTATTTCTATATTCTGTGCTGCTAATTTTTTGTTTGGTTGGTTGGGTGGTTGGATTTTACGGCTTGTCAACTCGTGGGTTATTTCATGACGAAGACAATTTGGTTTTATTCATTGTTGTTCAGTTTCATCTATTTTCAGACTAATTTTTTTTTTTAAATAAAAAAATTGGTTGATTTTAAGACCTTTTTAATAGCATTTTCGGTTACCTGAGAGAAAATGTTTTTATAAATCAATTTTTAGTAGTAGTAGTACTCTCCCTCCTGCTATGGATAAATAGTAGGGTAGACTGTGCTCTTTAACCTTGTTTAGGCACACGGTCTAGGAGCAGGAAAACTCTGAATTCAAACCTGCTGAACTCCGCTTAAGAAATTGACCTTGTGTCACATCCTGCTCGTGCGGAGGGGTTGGTAAATATATATACCAACTGTTGTATACCCTTTTCTTACTTCTTACTTCTGGTCGTATTTTCTTTTGGCCGGCTTTGCTATTTCTTCTATCATCTTAACTTGGTCTGGTCTATCGTCTGGTGTTGAATTGGGGATTCCGGTCTGGTTTTCTATTGGGAATTTCTTTTTTCAGAAGCCCTGTGTCATTGTTAGTTTTTTAGGTAATAACACAAGACTTCGATTTACTTTGATGTTACTTTATTTTCAATCCCCAACCCAGACATCTGCGCAGGTGAGACTTACGTCCTACGAGCTCGGCTCCTACTTGCTAACTGAATGACTGAAACTTACTATCTAAACCGGAAGAGAGGGTCCACTCTACCGGTTCTCACGGTATCCACCGGAAGGTTAGGACTGAGGTCAAGCCTTGTCACTCATCCTTCAAAGCCGTGGGCTGTAGCTTATAACGGCCATTTTGATTTCTGCACTATTGCCATAAATATTAGGTATCTAATAATTATGTAACACAACGAACTATGTCAGTTCATTCTTCTCGTTTCTGTGAATTAATTACCCAAGATGTTAAATAGGTATTGTAATTTCGTAGCCGTATTCATGGAACAAATTATTTTATGTTACACAGCAAAATATTTATTTGTCAACATACTCTCCTTCAATTTTGATGCACTTAATTTAGTTGTGAATATAATTATGTGTAAGCTTCCAGACTTTTTGATCTACTCTCGTAAACTTATTAATTTACTACTAATAAAACAGTAATAATCGGCTTTGTGTAATTAATAAGTTGATAGTCAGAATAAAAGGTTATTGCCTCATTAAATGCGCTGAATTTTGTTAACAAATTTCATAGAGAAAATAAAACAAAATAAAACTGAAACGGGAAAAGCATTTAGCAAGCTGGGTGTAGTATATATTTTATATAGGTTTACACACTTACCTTTTACAAAAACTCAACACAATGAAAGAACTCAACGGAGTGTATTAAAATTAATAATATGTATTAAAAATAGAATTACAGACATGATAATAAGCATACCGGGCATAGTCCTTCTTTGAGATATTTTATCTTGTTTTCTTTGCTGATACTGGAGCTGATTTGTGCGTGACACTCGTCTTTTGTCATTCTCTGAACTACTGAAAAATTCCCGCTTTTCCTTTTTTGGCATTTTGAATTCAGCGTTTGTTGTTTTTCCGTTATGCATTTTTGGGATTCTTACCCCCCCCCCTTTTTAATAGAATCGGCAACTGCCATTTTATTAACCATTACAACACACACAAATAGATAAATGTATTCACAAGCAATGTCAAACCAGCATTGTCGAAGGTCAGGAAAATACTTACATATGGTATTGGAATAAATTGCCGCCCTATCGGCTGGGGCTTTAGAATACGTCGACTGCACCTCTGCAGAAGAGAAAGACTCCTCCACCAATTTGGCCACTTTTTGGCCGTGGGTTAAGTAAGCCCCGGCCCAATGTCGGTATCAGCCATGCAGCAAGGAAGTCTATCCCCATTTCACTAGCGCTAGACCAACGAGATTATTTTTTAGCGTCTGAGGTGGAGCGCCCCATCTACCATCAGCTCCTTACTTTACCGCACAGATCCTGTGCTACTTCATACGCTGAGTTGGCGAGGGCGGGTATAGAACTAGGAACATTGTGGTTTCTAGCCGAACGCTCTACCGACTGAGCTAACCCGTGGGGTAGTGACCCGTAATGCCGAGGACAGGATCGTAGTGGCTGCGCGATCTATGGTCCAGGTACTAAGTGGTCTCTTGGCATACAACACTTCACCCGGATCGTCGGAGTGGGTCAGATCCGATCAATAAGCAGATGCCAATCCCTAGCAACTAGATGATTGTCCCAACTGTATTCTTCAAATTACTCTTATGGCAAACACACATTTTTTATCATATGTGTGCTAGAAGGCGGTGGCTGAGAGTAAACCACAAGCATTTATTGATACACATGAAGTTAATGGAAATTATTTCTTTAAAAAAAATGAAAGAAATCAGAGAGAAATAGCTATTTTCAGAGAGACGCCATTGGTGTCTGTCTTCTTGGAGCATCTAACTAAATTTGACTCTATAACTATATTTCCTGTTCTCATGGTTCGATTGGACCAATCAGAGACTAGCTAACAAGATCAGCGAAAGGTTAAGGCTTGTCTGGTATCTTTCAGGTATTTTCCATGACTCCAATTGACCAGTTACATTTTGAATTCTGTACTACCTTATACAATCAATTGGTAACCTATTAATTGTGTAATAACAGCAATAACGTTTGTTTTCCCCTTTTTTAACGTTCTTGCTAGACAGCCTCGAGCGAACGCAAAACCGGAAAAGGGCGTGTCTCAAGAGTTACATTTGTCAGTCTTATATTTAGATTCAGTAAAATGACATGCAAGTTAGCATTTAAAAAGAATACTAAACTATTTTCATACACTGTACACACGCAAAAACATTAATACTCACGAAACATTTATTTGTAAACTATTGTTCATAACCAAAAAATAACAAAAAAACAAATAAAAATAAAAAAATTACAAAAATATATAACAAAAATTATATATATATATATATAATATATATATATATAATATATAATATATATATATACCTTTGAAAGGAAGGAAAACTCAATAAACCGTCATCTTGTAATAAATTTATTTCGACCACAACTTAAAAGGCTTTTAGAAATTTAAATAAATTCCTAAAACTCCCTAAAATTTCAGTCTCATCAGACAGGTTCACAGATTATATATATATATATATATATATATATATATATATATATGTGTGTGTGTGTGTGTGTGTGTGTGTGTGTTATAAAAAGGGGTTGGGGCTTGCCATAAGGGCAAGAGGGTTGGAAAAATCATATAGGTGCTAGGGCTTGACGTGACCAGCCGATTGATCGGAGGGGGCCTCTCCGACCGCCCGTCTAGCCCAAGATAGGGCCAAAGTGGAGTTGCAAGTTATGAACTGCTCATCCATCTGGGTTCTATCCTTAAGCATCACGGGTCACCACCCACGGCCAACAGGTGGCCCCATTGAGGGAGTCTTACCCCTCTGCAGAGGTGCAGTCGATGCATTCTAACGCCCCAGCCGACAGGACCGGGGAAATAAGCGGTTCGTTTATTCGAAAAGGTAAAGTCAGAGGAAAGCCATTAAAATTTTTCTTTGGGGAAATTAATAATTGGATAGGTTATCAGATTAAAACGTCTCAGATGAGGGAAAATTCTGATAAACATTATGAATTCAATGTTCCACCGTTAAATGCGTAAAAAGGTATATTTTAAAAAAAAGTTTTTTTTATCTTTTATTATGCGACCCAAGATCTTATAGGCATTTGTAAAATATTTTCAAGTTATATATAAATATCTCTATTAATAATGGAGATTCGCTTCCGGTTTTTGTCTGTAACAAAAAAATACGTCACTGCTTACGTTCCATTACCCAAAATCGTAATAACATAGAATAAATACACTCAAAATTTGAACATGCAACATTAGACAGTCCTCGTTGTTTTTTAAAACAAGTTTTAATAAATACATAACTGATATTATATATCTATATATAGTTTGTTTTATTTTAATACATATTTAAAGTTTACATTTCAAATTGTTTTATTTTTTAATCCTTTAATGAATTTGATGATTTTACTTACTTAGGGTACAAACTCGCTGACATTGAATGTTTTACTCCCACTCCTCGAGCAATATGTTTAAAAAATCTATTTTTACATGGCCGGGGGGTGGGGCGTTTTTTATTTTGTACTAGTATATTGAATTATATAAATTTGGTTGACGTGGATTTCTAGGACACTTAGTCATTTCGTTTCTTTCATAAATAGGAATCACTTGCCACAGTTTATATCATCTTCGGACCACGATGCAATATGCAGCAAGCTGTATCTGATCGAGGAAAAAGAGTTTTTGATACGCGCGCAGAATCATCATTCCCGTGTTACGCATCATTACGTAACATCAAGAAACGGTTTCTGCCAGCGCGTAATGACATCAACGACCAAAAGTAAACGCGTTTAAAAAAATCACTAACGACACTAAAAGCGAAACCCCTAAGATGAACAGATGTTCTCTTTCTGTTAATACCCTGCCCGGTGGCAAAAGCTGCTTGGTAGCGAGGAGAGTGGCAGTCCCGCCTTGAGCTACCGAAACTATATTATCACTCCTGGTTGGCAGCTGATGAGGGCAGGGTATCGTACGTGCTATCACACGTTGTATGATGAAATAATAATAATAATATAATAATAATAATAATAATAGGTTGCACATGAAAAGACTTGGACATGGTTAAGAAAAGGAAACCTCAAAAGAGAAACTGAATCATTAATAATTGCTGCACAAAATAATGCCATGAGGACAAACTCTATCAAAGCGAAAATTGATAAGACCCAACAAAATAATAAATGTAGACTAGGGAAGGTGATCCACTGGGAATTATGTAAAAAATGTAATTTTGACCAAACAACAAAATGGTATATGCATAAACCAGAATCTGTTCTTGAGAACGAAACACATAAAATTCTCTGGGACTTTGAAATAAAAACCGATCACCTTATCCCAGCAAGAAGACCAGACCTAGTGTTGATAAACAAAAAAGAAAAAACTTGTCAACTGGTGGATTTTACAGTGCCAGCAGATCACAGGGTAAAACTAAAGGAAAATGAAAAATGGACAAATATCTGGACCTTGCCAGAGAACTGAAAAAGTTATGGAATACGAAAGTCAAAGTGATACCAATTGTAGTTGATGCACTTGGAACATTCCCAAAAGGATTAGAAAAGGGCTTGGATAGTTTGGATATCAAAGGAAGGATTAAAACCATTCAGAACACTGCACTGCTGCAATCTGCCAGAATACTCAGAAGAGTCCTGGAGACCTGAGGAGACTTGCTGTCACTCAGACTCCAGTGAAAGACCATCAGCTAACACTGATGTGAAAACTCAAAAGGAGTGAGTGAATAATAATAATAATAATAATAATAATAATAATAATAATAATAATAATAATAATAATAATAATAATAATTGAGACTATCCAGACTACAGCATTGCTGCAAATAGCTAGAATACTCAGAAGAGTCATGAGACATGTGGAGACTTGTTGTCACTCAGACTTCAGTGAAATACCATCAGCTAATGCTGATGGGAAAACCTCAAAAGGAAAATAATAATAATAATAATAATAATAATAATAATAATAATAATAATAATAAATGTCATCCCATGGGAAGCGATGATCACCACTGCTAGTAATTTAATTACTCATTTCTTTATAAAACTTGAAGATTCTATTCCATGACTAATGAATTCTGTAATAATTTTCTAGACTTCTATCTTTGAAGCGGTGATGAATGATTATAATTTATATCATGTATCACATTTTATATCTAATATATCTAATCTTAAAAAGCATTGAATCGTTATTAACGTTTTACCTCTTGGAAATGAGACTTACTTTTTTATTCATTAATACAAGTGTGAGTCAAAATGTAATGCCATTTTAGTATTATCTGCATTATTCGGACTATTGTCCTTATCTTCATTGTTATCTGTACAACGTTTCGGCCGATATACCCTCCGGCCTTCTTCAGGTATTTCTTGTCGGATTCGGGAACCTTCTTTTCGAACTGGGGAACTTTCTTGTCGTAATCGAGGAACCTTCTTGTCGTAATCGGGAGCCATCACGGAACTTTGAACCTAACCCTTTATTCAGTCCACGGGGGTATCCTGTTCTCATTCCGCTAACCATAGCTGGGGTAGGAGCTGTGTTGATTATTTTTCTATGTAACTGCCGCCTGTCAGGAGTCCGAGAAGGTTCCCGAGTCCGAGAAGGTTCCCCGGTCCGAGAAGGTTCCCCAGTCCGACAAGAAATACCTGACGAAGGCCGGGGGCATATCGGCCGAAACGTTGTACAGATAACAATGAAGATGAGGACAATAGTCCGAATAACACAGATAATACTAATCATCAAGCCTCAAACATTCAGAGAAATAGTAATGCCATTTTGTTTATGACATGTAGAATTACATACACAGGAACATGTATCGTACATCAAAATGAAGCTGGTCCTCTGTGGATCACATCCCTACTTCTCCACATGGTCACTGTTCCTCTCAATAGCAATGTTTCAACTTTGAATGAGAGCATGTATCTCTGCCCCGTAAAATTCTGTTGACTGTTCTTTGAGCCACTCATTCACAACAGATTTCGCTTCCTCGTCACTTGAATAATGTTTGCCTCTCAAACTCTCTTCCATGGGGCCGAAGAGTGGCAAACATTATTCTAGTGACGAGGAAGTGAAATCGGTAACCTAATGAAACTAGTGAAA
>CM042142.1:127777953-127800453 GCA_023376005.1 Doryteuthis pealeii | reverse complement strand
ATTTTAAAATGTGTGTACTGCATTGGAAATTAATTTTGTTTAAAGATGGTTTGTATTGTTTTATGCATAAAGCTTCTAGTATTTGGAGTTTTTGTTTATTTTATTCTTTGTTCAGAATATAAATATAAATATAAATATATTTTATAAATATAAATAGAATATAAATGAAAATACACACATTCTGCACATAAAAGCTCTCAGCATCACTGTATATATATACATATATATATTTGGGAATAAAAAGGCCTTAAATACCATGGGTATCGTGGTTATGGACCATTTCCACTCGCGAGTATGTTCACGAGCTTCTTCAGACCACTGATATATTTTATTTAGACAGGCACATGGCCAAACTCATTTTATATTCATACATTTCACCTCCCTCATTCAGGGGTGGTCATATTGCATTCTTTCTCTTCAAGTGTCTTTTTTATTGGTGGAATTTTTTTTTTTTTTTTTTTTTTTTTGGTTGGCTATATACATGCAAGTATATTTATATATTCAACAAAATAGCGGTTTACAGTGTGAACGAGAAGGCTAATTTGCATATTGATATTAAGAATTTGATTTTACTAAATATATACTTAGTATTATCGATTTCTAATTGTTTGGTTTTCTCTTAAAGAATCTGAGCAAAAATCTCTTCAATAAATCTTAAAAGAAATCCATAAACAAGACGAAAGAACCGTAATTTTATTAAATACTTCATAATCTAACTAAATAGATACATTTAGAAAATGAAAGAGGGGAGTAATGGAACATGATGGAAGGGTTAGATTTAAAGCTGTTCTATTTTTCGATTATACCCCCTCGATTTATCATTTTCTAATATAGTTTCTAATTTGATACAATATCTTATTACAGCAAAAACTAAATACTTGCACCCGAAGGGTGCATATATTTGCTAGTATATATATATATATATATCTATTAATAATGTAGATTCGCTTCCGGTTTTTGTCTGTAACAAAAACTACGTCACTTCTTACGTCACATTCCCCAAAATCGTCATAACATAGAATAAATACACTCAAAATTTGAACATGCAGCATTAGACAGTCCTCATTGTTTTTAAAAACAAGTTTTAATAAATACATGACTGGTATTATATATCTATATATAGTTTGTTTTATTTTAATACATATTTAAAGTTTACATTTCAACTTGTTTTATTTTTTTAATCCTTTAATAAATTTGATGATTTTACTTACTTAGGGTACAAACTCGCTGACATTGAATTTTTTTTACTCCCACCCCTCAGGCAATATGTTTGAAAAATCTATTTTTACATCGCCTGGAGGGTGTTTTTTTATTTTGTACTAGTACATATATAATGTTAGTAATTTATATATGCATACATACATATGAATATACATATATATAATGTTACTAATATATTATATGTATACATATATGTAATTTTACTTGTGATACTATATATATATATATATATATATATATATATATAAGTAAGTAAAGTCGTCGGGGTGGCCTAATGTCGGTATCTACCAGACAGCGAGGGTGTCTATCTACTTTTCACTAGCACTAGACCAAGGAGATTATTTGAGCATCTGAGGTGGAGCGCCACACCTACCATCAGCTCCTTACTTTACCGCATAGATCCCTGTGCTACTCATACGCTGAGTTGGCGGGGGCCAGCATCGAACCAAGGAGCTTGATATTCCTAGCCGAACACTCTACCGACTGTGTGTGTGTGTGCGCGTGTGTGTGTGTAATGCTACTTATATATGTACAGACTTGCTAATAGGTGTATTCAAACTGCTTCGTCCAGGAATTGAACCCGGGTCGACGAGTCCATTTCCTACGACTCTAAGTATTATACCACGCTTTACCAGCATAAATAAACTGAATGATATTAAGAACTCAACGCTACATCGAGTGGCTGATTGTGTTACCTTGATTCCACAACCAGATGTGAAGTTGTGAGATCAATGGACACAAAATAGATACGTTGATCTAAATTAAAAAAAACGTAAAGATAAATGGTGTAAAAAGAGAAATTGCAGATGCCGGTAGAAGCAATGAAAGGTAGAATTAATAGGGTTTGTAGCTTCTCATCCTCATCTTTTTTTCCCTTCTCTTTATTCAGAATGAAAACGTCAAATACACTAGCCATACACGGGGTTGCTGTTTGAGTAACGTAAAGCTAATGATGGCGGCATGACAATTCTCGAAAGAAGAAGAAAGAAAAAGGAAAATAAAAAAGACAGTTTAGATAACTTTTTTTTAAAACGAGGATTTTAATGTCCACGTAGCTTTGGTCTCGTGATCAAATTGCCTGGAACATCGCACAGATAGGAGGATCTCTTAAATTTATACTTAGTTTAGAGTCGAGTAGCATTTATGACTTTGCAGTGTTTTATAAAACGTCGCTATTGAATTGCATAGGAGTCGAATGGCCTTTTTTGTTGTATACGCACGAAGGCGTCCATGGATACGAAGATATTCAGGCGCATGTGCCCAACAAAAAGGAATCTCTTGGAATATTGATTTATGTTAGTATATGAAACTGAAAGCCCAGAGGCCCAAATTTATACTCCAGATGCTGTATTAAAAAAAAGGCGTTAGATCATACTCCGAGATTAGGCTTCTCATCGTGTGGTAATGGTTAGCAAACTAGTCTCGCAGATCATTATTACTGAATAGTGAGTTCAATCCTCGTTGGAAGCCTCATATTTGTGACCTTGTGTCATATCCTATCCATGGCAAACCGTTTGGGTACCGCCCTGTCGTCTGGGGCGTTAGAATGCACCGACGGCACGACTCCCCCAATGGGGCCACCTGTTGGTCGTGGGTGGCGACCCGTGATGCGTAAGGATAGAGCCCAGGTGGATGAGCAGTTCATGTCATGCCATACTCCACTTTGGCCCTATCTTGGGCTAGACGGGCGGTCGGAGAGGCTCCCTCCGATCAATCGGATGGTCACGTCAAGCCCTAGCACCTATATGATTTTCCCAACCCTATTGCCCTTATGGCAAGCCCCAATCCCTTATCATATGGGTGCTAGAAGGCGGCGGCTGCAGGTCTACATGTCCTGGGAATGACGTTAAACTCTATCTGATGGTGAGGTTCCAGTTTTGGAAGTTTGGGGCGTGTGGAGCACCCCTTCATCACCATTGCTTCCTGGTCCACTCTGACCCGGAGTGGTAGTACCTGTTAGGGTCCCATCTATGTGTTGAATAGAAAAATATATTTATAAAAAAATTATATTATCCATTAAGAATTGATTTATTTCAAAACTTTATCGGCATTAAATGACCCACTGAGGTTGATATGCCGTAAAACAAAACAAAACAAACCAAAAACCGTTTGGGTAATAAGGACGTTTCATTGTGGTGTAATGGTTAACAAACTATTCTCGTAGACCATTATAACTAAATAGTAAATAGTATTAATGCTGTTCTTCTAAAAAGCTTTGATAAAGGTTGATATGTCATTAAACAAAGAAACCAAACCAAATAGTACCACTACTGTTCTTCTACAAGGATGGTTTTGGTATTAAATAACCCACAAAGGTTGATATGTCATTAAACAAAGAAAGCAAACCAATTTGTTTTACTAAAACTCAATAAAAGAAAAAGTTAAAGACTTCAAAGTAGTTTTTGTATCATTTTGCTTACTTGCAGGACCTGTTGATAAACCACGCTATGACAATTTAATTATTACAACGTTTGATAAATTTACTTAAGAACTATTGCAATATAATTCAATATGTAAAAAGTATAATTGATTTAACTCTCTCTCACTCTTTTTTCCTTTCTTTGCTTCTTTTCATCATTTCATTATGTTCGATTGAAAAATATTAGCTTTATCGCTTCCGCACGCTCACATTTTCTCTATATTTTCCTCTTTCTCTACCTTTTCCCTACTTTCTTTCTTTCTTTCTTTCTTTCATTCTTATCATATTTTTTCTGTGTAGCATGTCATTTTTCATAATTTATTTCTTTATAATAAAAACGGAATGGTCCTTTATTTAGCCGAGGTGACGACACTCTTAAGAAATAAGAATTCGGCGATTAAGCGACACCAGATAATCCGGATTTACATTTTTACATTTCATCTTGCACAATTTGCACTGTCTCATCGATCTTTAACCAGAGTGTGTTGCAAAATGATCACGGTCTGAAGATTAAGGAACAAGGGTGTTGATACATTGATTATATCTATCGTGTCAGTCTTTTTTTTTTAAAAAGACTGTTCAAAGCCAGTTTCGGTTGGTGCTGTAGAATACACCAACGACGCCTCTGCAGAAAGGTAAGACCCCTCCCCACCCTCCGCCAATGAGTCTACCTGTTGGCCGTGGGTGGCAACCCATGATGCTTAAAGACGGAATCCTGGTAACTGAGCAGCCCATTTCATGTAACACTCCTCTTTAACCTTTACTTAGGCTGGTCACGTCAAGCCCTAGCACCTATATGATTGCCCCAACCCTATTGCCCTTATGGCAATCCCCAACCCTTTTTATCATATGG
The DNA here is from genome assembly GCA_023376005.1 of Doryteuthis pealeii. Taxonomy (NCBI): domain Eukaryota; kingdom Metazoa; phylum Mollusca; class Cephalopoda; order Myopsida; family Loliginidae; genus Doryteuthis; species Doryteuthis pealeii. The sequence continues at coordinate 127,795,960 of CM042142.1, read as the reverse complement.
GTACTAGAGGGCGGTGACTGAGGGTCTACATGTCCTGGGAATGACGTTAAACTCTATCTGATGGTGAGGTTCCAGTTTTGGAGGTTTGGGGAATGTGGAGCATCCCTTCATCACCATTGCTTCCTGGTCCGCTCTGACCCGGAGTGGTAGTACCTGTTAGGGTCCCATCTATGGGTTGAATAGAAAAACATGAGTTTATAAACAAAATTGTATTATGCATTAAGAATGAATTAATTTCACAACTTTGTCGGCATTAAATGACCCACCGAGGTTAATATGCCGTAAAACAAAACAAGCCAAACCAAACCAAACCTTACTTAGGATAGACGGACGGTCAGAGAGGCACCCTCCCCAATCAATCGGTTTGTCACGTCAAGCCCTAGCATCTATTTGATTGTCAGGACTGTATTGGTATTATGACAAACCCCAACCCTTTTTACTGCATCTTGTGGGGAGAACTTATATATATGGGCAAATTCTACGTCAAATCATCCAGAAAAAAGTAAAATTATCACCCATCCCCTTCAATTTTTCTGAAAAAAGGTGTGGACTGTGTTAAAGTTAGACAATCCCCAAAATTTGAGCCTCCAATTTCAAAGATGTGCAGAGTTATGTCGATTTTTAGCTCTCCAAATTTGAGGTGTGTCACGAAAAATGGCGACTTTTTGTAATTTATTTTTGTCTGTAACATGAATTCTAGAGATTCTCTACTTTTGAAAATTTGTTTATAAAAGCATTTTTTTCCGGGGAATCCAAAAATGCTGTCGAAATTTTTTTGTCTTAGATTCAGTGCCACATCGGGATATTGAACTTGCTAGGAAAAATCAGAAATCATCAATAACTTAAAATTGGTTGAGTTTGGAAACTTAAATTTTGTGGATTGTCTAACTTTAAGATAGTTCACACCTGTGCAAAATTTCAGAAAAATTAAAGGGGGTTGGACACAATTCCTGGATGATTTGGCCTGGAATTACCCATATATTTAGGCAGCATTTCTTCTTGTAGGCATATATTGTTAAATAATGCAGCCATTTTTTGTCCGCAAGTTTTGTCCTTTGTTTTTTCGTATTGCCGGATTATTTTTGTAATATCTGGCGAAAATTGGCTGATGTATTTGCCATATGTCACTTTCCGCCCTATCGTGGGCCATCTTCATATGGCATATACATCAGCCAATTTTTCGCCAGATATTACAAAAACAATCTGGCAATACTAAGAAACAAAAGACAAAACTTGCAGACAAAAATGGCTGCATTATTTAACAATATATATATATATATAATATATATATATATATATATATATATATATATATATATATATATATAGATGGATAGATAATGCCAATAAAAATGAAGCAATTATCTGTGCGCTCTGCCGAGGATCAAAGTGTTGGTCCTCGGTCCTCTCTGTGTAATAGTCGTACTATTTTTTAAAACTGTCTATACTTTAAAAAATTTTTTCCGAAGGATATACCACCCTGCACCGACTGCACCTCTGCAGAGGGGTAAGACTCCAATGGGGCCACCTGTTTGCCGTGGGTGGCGACCCGTGATGCTTAAGGATAGAACCCAGGTGGATGAGCAGTTCATGACTTGCAATACTCCACTTTGGCCCTATCTTGGGCTAGACGGGCGGTCGGAGAGACCCTCTGCGATCAATCGGCCGGTCACGTCAAGCCCTAGCACCTATATGATTTTCCCAAACCCTATTGCCCTCATGGCAAGTCCCAACCCTTTTTATCATATGGGTGTTAGAAGGCGGTGGCTGCGGGTCTACATGTCCTGGGAATGACGTTAAACTCTATCTGATGGTGAGGTTCCAGTTTTGAAGTTTGGGGAATGTGGAGCACCCCTTCATCACCATTGCTCCCTGGTCCACTCTGACACGGAGAGGTAGTAACTTTTAGGGTCCCATCTATGGGTTTAATAGAAAAACATGAGTTGATAAACAAAATTGTATTATCCATTAAAAATGAAATTATTTCAAGACTTTGTTAGCATTAAACATTTTTTTTACCAATAGAAGTATTCGGCATAAAATAACCCAAGGGGTTGACATGCCGTAAAACCCAACCAACCAAACCAAACCAAATCTAAGGATATAGCGTCAGTGTTTTTAAAGATGCAAGGTCAGTTTATCCAGGTAATGAAGCCAGTGTATCTAACAAAATGTTCCAAGCTTTGTTTACTCCGATCAATCAGATGGTCACGTCAAGCCCTAGCACCTATATGATTTTCCCAACCCTATTGCCCTCATGGCAAGCCCCAACCCCTTTTTTATCATATGGGTGCTAGAAGGTGATCACTGAGGGTCTACATGTCCTGGGAATGACGTTAAACTCTATCTGATGGTAAGGTTCCAGTTTGTGAGGTTTGGGGAATGTGGAGCACCCCTTCATTACCATTGCTCCCTGGTCTACTCTGACCCGGAGTGGTAGTACCTGTTAGGGTCCCATCTATGGGTTAAATAGAAAACATGAGTTTATAAACAAAATTGTATTATGCATGAAGAATGAATTTATATCACAACATTGTCGGCATTAAATGACCCACTGAGGTTGATATGCCGTAAAACAAAATAAACCAAACCAAACCAAGCTTTGTTTAGTATGTCACATTGGGCTCAGATTGCATGTTGTCCGTATGGCCAATCGCTACTTAATTTCGGTCACCTAGCAGAAACCAACGCTTTAAGAATGACATGAACGTAAATTACAACAGTATATTTTATACTGGAATGAAGAACCCAGTACTTTGCTTTTAACGACTCAAAATGCTATTGATACCCCCATCCCGGTACAGAGAAACTTTATTTGCTGTGTTGTGTTTTGACAGGTTAATATGAAAAATCAGATGTGATGCGTGATTCTTCCGGACGTAAAGTGCTGATGCGTTATCATTTAAAGAAAAAAAAGAAAAAAAGAACAGTGAGATTAATAACAACTTTTATGGCGGCCAAAACTGTGAAGAAGTTGGCGCATGCGCGACCAAAAACAATTTTGAATATCTCAAGAATTTTGGCAAGCTGTTCAGAGGAAGTTGGTAGGGGAATAAAGAATTCACAGAAAAAAAAAGAAAAAGAAAAAAAAAAGAAAAAGAAAAGAAAAGAAAATTAAAGGAAATAACAAAATTTCTCGATAAGAAAGGTCACTCGTATACAGAGGAAAATAATACAGAGATAGTCCATGTTGAGATTTTCACTTTTGCATATTTTGGTAAAGGAATGAAATCGAGACCGAAAGTATATATAGTTAAGTTTCTTTATAATAAAAACAGTTAAGTTAAAAGAAAGGAAATGAATCCGACAATATGAGTAAGAAAAGGTGGAATGAAAACATCACAACAATGCTGTTAACATTGTGAATATTGTAACGTCTTTCGTTTTTTGCAGTATTAGGGTTTTTTGTTTTGTAAACTCATTTGACTTTCCTCTCCGACCCAAACAACTACGGGAGTGAATGAGCTCTGATGATGATTTTTGTAAAATCGAAATATTGATCAATATCAGCTATGATTATATTATAAATTATTTTCTTCTTTAACAGCATTGTGTGATGTTTTCATTCCACCTTTTCTTACTCATATATATATATATATATATATATATATATATATATATATATATATAATGAATAGTGAATGAAAAAATGAGAAAAGTATTTGCATGGAAAGGTGCTCAATGCTAATAAAGCAGAGCGGATTTATAATCAATGGTAATATTATGGTTTTACACTCATAACTTGAAGTTTCATGGTAATCCAATCATCAGATGAATCCAATGGTTGAGATCTTAAAAACCAATCGTGAAATGGTTGAGATGTTAAAAACCAGTAATTTTTTAGCGTTTATATAAACGTGAAGTGTTTTTCACGCGATGGGAAATGTAAAGCTAAAAATTGTTTTTTTAAACTGTGGCTTGTTTATCGTTTATGTGATGTGGATTTTGTTCACGTGATGTAATGTCATGACGTTAAATTTGTATTTAAAAAACATTATAATCAAACAAACTTGCATTGGTGTTAATGCACGCGGTGTTCAGATGAATTTTTTTTAAATAAATAAAAGGAGAGCGAAAATTCAGGGATCAATTAGGGTCAGGTGGTAAGTGACACAGTAAAAATTTGTTCAAATGCCTACATTTCGAAACGAGTTCACTTCTCTTATTTTTAAAACAATTTTTTGCTTTATATTTCCCATCGCGTGAAAAACGCTTCATATAAACGCTAAAAAAATTGATTTTTAACATCTCAACCATTTCCCGACTGGTTTTTAACATCTCAACCATTGATCTCATCTGTTGATTGGATTACCATGAAACTTTAAGTTACGAGTGTAAAACCATAATATTACCATTGATTATATATATATATATATATATATATATATATATATATATAGTATTACAGTGTGTATTGAAATAACCTACTCGAGTTTCCCCATAAGGATCTTCAGGGTTAATTCCAATGAATTAATCACGATATTGATTAATTATAGTTAATTGCGGAAGTTAATATTGCAATTATGACCGTTGAAAACAGTTTCGCAGAGAATGAACGCTGTTGCGTCATTTTGAATGTTGAATGTCAAACACGGTGTTGTTGTATCATAAATATGAAATATATATATATATATATAATATATATATATATTATATATATATATATATAGTCTTCTTTTTAAAAACATCAGGTAATATCCGTGTTTGCGTAAAAAGAAATCTATTTACATTTTTTATCGTATATATATATATATATATATATATATATATATATATATATGGAGGCGCGTTGTGTAATGGTTATCGTCGAAGGAAATGGACACAAGAATGAAATCGAAACCAAAGATATACCCTGGGGGAAAATAAGTATTTCATCCCCTGCTGATTTTCTGAGTTTGCCACCTCACAAAAATAGGAACTGTCTATTATTTTCAGGGTAGGTCCGTCTTGAAAGTGAGAGATAGAATTTAAAAAAACTTTCCCTGAAAATTTTAGGCCATTCCTATTTTTGTAATGTGGTAAGTGTTCAGTTAACTTTGAACCACGTATCTTTGAGGCGTAAGACAGATTTTCAAAGATACATGCTTCAAAGTTAAATGACGTGAAAAAATATAAACGTTTTTTACATAAAATAACTGGTGCATCATATCTTTTATTCATTAATATATCAACACTGAAAATTTCATTAAATTCGGTTAATTTCCTTATTTTAGTATTTTTCTTTCGGTGGGTGACATATGATGGTGGAATTTAGGTCCGTTAAGTTCGATTTTACCCATTTTCTTATCGGGCAGTTTCACTGTTTTTCATGAAAGATGTGAAATGGACAATTTCTATCAGAATTCATCAAGAACCCCATTATTATAGCCTTGTGTCGGACTAAGTTTAGAAATAATTACAGTGCAGACATAGATTTCATTTTAAAGTCATTTAAACATCTAAGCAAATATGAATTTAAGAGCAAACATTCTTTAAAATATTCTATTTCTCTGGTTGGATGCGCGCATGCGTATAAATGCGTGACAGGCGTATCCGATCACAATTTTTATCATTTATAAGCACTTCCGTTGTCGTCACAATATCAGCATTTTCCTTGAATCTTCAAAGACACTATCTGAGAATTTCCTGTACACCATCATAAAATAAACCCAGAGTTTTGGAATTCATACTTTTCTCAAAACCATATCTGCAACATTGAGATAATACGGATAATTCCGAAAAAGCTGCTAACAGAAAATGAATCTTCACGAATCGTATTATATATATATATATATATATATATATATATATATATATATATATATGAGAGGTATCCAAAACTCGGTAGTAAGGGATGATTCAATATGTGACTTCAAAGATACACTGTATTATTATTGTATGATCCAGTATGTATAAATACAGTGAATCTTTAAATCACTACAGAGAGCTCAATGTATAATAAACTTTTTATTTATATATAGAGCAATATTTATCTTTTAAAGGAAGGAAAAACTCAACACCGTTATTCCTAATAAATTTATTTCGACCAAATTGAGGCCTTAATAAATCTAAGTTGATTTAATACAGCTTCCCAACATTCGGTCTCATCAGATGGTAAATCAAACTAATTTGAATTGCATAACCGAAAAAATTTACTTCTCAAATTTTTTTTTCCTTTTACAAATGTATACATTGTAAGACTGTCACCATGGCGACAGGAAGTCAAACGAGAAAAAAGGTCTGGTTTCTTCGAGGGATGGTAGTCAAAATTAAACTATGAAAATTGAATGAGTCTGAAAAAGTATAGAGTAAGAATAAAACAAAATATATAAAAAATAAAAAATATAAAGATGTTGTAAAGAAATATATTAAAAAAATATTATATATTAAAAAATATATAAAAATATATATATAAAGATATATATAACAAAAATATAAATATAAGAAAATAAAAAATTGTAAAAAATATGATATAAAAATAGTATTACTACTATTAACCAAATAAACAAAGTAAAACCTTAAAATATAATAGATAATATAATGTTGTATAAATATAATATCGATAAAAATGAAAAAAAAACAACAACATATCTTACATATATATTTGTAATTTACCCTAGTTGAATCTGATAAAATTGTATGCAGGCCACCTATCTAATAGAAAAAGGAATCTCTGAACTTATACTAAGTTAAAACTTAGAATATGTATATATATATTCATGTTTGTTTAGGGAATTGCGTTCATTGTGCATCTATATTTACATTTTTTGTGTAGTTGTTTCTGGTGAGTCTTTCTTAATTGTGCTCAGTCCTATCAAACGCGAACAATTTTTAAACAAATCTATTCAGGGCTGCAGAGTCGGAGTCGGAAGCAATTAAGAGGTCACTGGATTAGGAGTCGGTAAAACTATACCCACTCTGACTTCAGTTAAATTTACTCTTTTGCTAGACCCCCAGATCTATTATAACTGAATAGCGTGTTCGACGTTCCATATTCCGACTTGGTGTCACATCTTATCCTACGTACAGGTTGGGTAAATACATATAAGCCTTTCTTTCTAAATCAGTTATATTTATATAATTGCAGTTACTATATAGACACCCATCTAAGTAATGACCAGACTCCTTAATGCTTAACTTGATCGTAAGTCTATTGAGTATAGCGTCCGCCTAGGAACCACAAGGTTCCAGGTTCGATACCAACCCTCGCCAACTCAGCGTATGAGTAGTACAGGGATCTGTGCGGTAAAGTGAGGAGCTGTTGGTAGGTGTAGCGCTCCACTTAAGACGCTAAGAATAGTCTCCTTAGTCTAGCGCTAGTGATACCGACATTAGCCCCCCCCCCCAACGGCGCTGACTTACGCCTTGTCATCTCCTGTGACTAATGTGCTGATCTCTATGGCCAATAATGGGGATTGGGCTTTCGCCAGTGCTCAAGAATATTGCCTTGTGTCTAACTTAGATTAAATAAATACATATTTACAAACCTTTCTGAACAGATACGGTGTGGCACAAGGTCAATTTCTTCAGCGGATTTTAACAGAGTTTTCCTTCTCGACTGGTTAAACAGCCCAGTTTGTCCTACTATTTACCCATAACTGGTGGGAGAGTAGTTGGATGCATACCTTTTCCAAGAGTATTAGCGGTATGTAAAATGCAAACAGACCCGTCCAGGATTTGAACTCGTCTTACCGTGTCCATTAACTACAATGATAACCATTACACACTGGGTGCCTCCGGAGAATATATCATCTAGTGGACTTTTATAAGTCAACTAGAGGCGGCTACCCGGCCTCACCTGGGTAGAGGGGGGATTTTTTAAAGTTAGTCCTGCCGATCCATTATTACTGAATCGTAAGTTGGACCCTCGTAGGAGGCCCCATTAAAATCCCTACGTAAAAAAAGACCTTGCATTAATCCAGACACTCTGAAATAAACGTTAATGTCTATTATTTAAAACTAGTGCAAAATAAAAAAAACACCCTCCGGGCGATGTAAAAATAGATTTTTCAAACATATTGCCTGAGGGCTGGGAGTTTAAAATTCAATGTCAGCGAGTTTGTACCCTAAGTAAGTAAAATCATCAAATTCATTAAAGGATTAAAAAAATAAAACAATTTGAAATGTAAACTTTAAATATGTATTAAAATAAAACTATATATAGATATATAATACCAGTCATGTATTTATTAAAACTTGTTTTAAAAAACAATGAGGACAGTCTAATGTTGCATATTCAAATTTTGAGTGTATTTATTTTATGTTATGACGATTTTTGGGTAATGTGACGTAAGCAGTGACGTAGTTTTTGTTGCAGACAAAAACCGGAAGCGAATCTCCATTATTAATAGATATGAAACGAAAAAAAATTCCATGCTGTTATCATTTAAATTCTATTTTTTAATTATCTTCACGAATATAAATAAAATCTTCATTATTTTTGCTCAAAAAGCAAGATATGGTGATAGCGAATGTGTATATATATTTACTTTGTCAGTTATTGTTTTATTTTCATAGTTTCCTCCGGACATACATATACACACAACTGCCCTTTATATATGTATAGATTACATTCGGACATACATACACACAAACTGCCCTTTATATATGTATAGAGTACATTCGGACATACATACATACACACAAACTGCCCTTTATAAATGTATAGATTACATTCGGACATAAATACAGACAAACCGCCCTTTATATATGTATAGATTTCATTCGAAGATACATACACACAAACTGCCCTTTATATATATATAGAGTACATTCGGACATACATACACACAACTGCCCTTTATATATGTATAGATTACATTCGGACATACATACACACAACTACCCTTTATATATGTATAAATTACATTCGGACATACAAACACACAACTTCCCTTTATATATGTATAGATTACATTCGGATATACATACACACAAACTGCCCTTTATATATGTATAGATTACATTCGGACATACATACACACAAACTGCCCTTTATATATGTATAGATTACATTCGGACATACATACACATAAACTGCCTTTATATATGTATAGATTACATTCGGACATACATACACACAAACTGCCCTTTATATATGTATAGATACATACATACATATACACATTGCCTTTATATATGTATAGATTACATTCGGACATACATACACACAACTGCTCTTTATATATGTACAGATTACATTCGAACATACATACACACAAACTGCCCTTTATATATGTATAGATTACATTCGGACATACATACACACAACTGCCCTTTATATATGTATAGATTACATTCGGACATACAAACACACAACTTCCCTTATATATATAGATTACATTCGGACATACATACACTCAAACCGCCCTTTATATATGTATAAATTACATTCGGACATACATACACACAAACTGCCCTTTATATATGTATAGATTACATTCGGACATACATACACACAAACTGCCCTTTATATATGTATAGAGTAAATTCGGACATACATACACACAACTGCTCTTTATATATGTATAGGACATACCATTCGGACATACATACACACAACTGCCCTTTATATATGTACAGATTACATTCGAACATACATACACACAAACTGCCCGTTATATATGTATAGATTACATTCGGACATACATACACACAACTGCCCTTTATATATGTAAAGATTAGATTTGGACATACATACACACAACTGCCTTTTATATATGTATAGAGTACATTCGGACATACATACACACAACTGCTCTTTATATATGTATAGATTTCATTCGGACATACATACACACAACTGCCCTTTATATATGTATATATTTCATCTTTACTCATTTATGTGCTATTGAGTGGTGGATTAGGTTAAACCTTGTAAATATAAGCTCACAGTCACGCCAATGCATTTATAGCACAGCATCACTTATGCTAATGCTTACGATACACATCTTTCCTGATAAGTAATTCAAGATGTGTTATGCAGACGAAGGACTTGTTGTCAGGCGTAGAACGATAACAAGTGACGTCACAAATTATAGGATGAACGCTCCTATATTGATAAAAGCTTTTAGTTAAGAATAACGTCTGGTTATATTTATTATAATTATAACTATAATTATAATTATAATTATAATTATAATTACTAACAGGCCCCTACAGGCCGTGTATGATATTAAAAGTGTATCCAGTGGTGAGATGCCAGTTCTGGAGCTCTGGGGAGTGTGGTGTCTTCCCTTTTACTCCCAGGTACACTCTGACCCGGAATAGTAGTTTCTGTTAGGGTCAAATAAATCTACATCAAATAAATCTACATGAAAATTATTAGTACTAGTACAAAATAAAAAAACACCCTTCGGGCGATGTAAAAATAGATTTTTGAAACATATTCCCCGAGAGGTGGGAGTTAAAAATTCAATGTCAGCGAGTTTGTACCCTAAGTAAGTAAAATTATCAAATTCATTAAAGGATTAAAAAATAAAAGTTGAAGCTATAATTGTTCACTAAGGATTATTTTTAGTTACTTGAAACCATATAATTGTGTGTAAATTATTTGTATTAAGAATATTTACTTGAAGCTATAATTGTTTAATAAGGATTATTATTTTTAATTATTTGAAACCACATAATTGTGTGCATATTATTTGTATTAAGAATAGTTACTAGAAACTATAATTGTTTACTAAAGATTATTTTTAGTTATTTGAAACCATATAATTGTGTGTAAATCATTTGTATTAAGAATATTTACTTGAAGCTATAATTGTTTACTAAAGATTATTATTTGTATTAAATAGGAATACTTGATATCATATGAATGTTTGTAAAAACAACAAAGTCTTAAGAAACAACATAAAAATGTGAATAAAAATGTAGAATGAACGTGATTTCCAAAACTCTAGGAATAAAATAACCCTAGACGGGTTGATACATCTTTAAAATCAGTTAATCATCTTTTAAGTAAAGAAAGGGTTTTTTTACGATTCAATTTTGTCATTGTGCGCAATGATAATCATTTTCCTGACAAAGGTCTCCCATCGGCGTTTAATGGTTAGTAAATTAGTCTCGCTGCTCCATTATAACTGAAAAGCAACTTCAAACCTCTCTGAGGGGATCGACCTTGTGTCAAATCTTTGTCGAACGGGTTGGTAGATACCAATTACCATAAAATTTGTTCTTAATAACAATTAAGTCCATTTCAAATAATGCACAAGCATAATTAAGAACAAATTTTATCATACATTCGTGTTAAAACATGCAGTTGTATTGATTCGAACAAATTCGTATTTTCAGTGTAGAATTACGGGGAAATGAAAATGGCCGACCAAAACATATGGCTTCCTCAAAGTGAATCAAACAAGGGGAGGTTACTCTCATTTATGTAGCTAATATTCAGATTACCCATTTTCTTAAATAAATTTCTCTTTTCTTTCATCTAAAATGTTTTTATTCATTCTCTCCTAATTTGAAAGTAAGTTCCGAATAACTATATTTGCTTACCCGATTATATACACGCTTATCTAGGAAGACAATTTTAACTATTCATTAAAAAAAACTATTTCAGATGCTGACACTCGTGATACATACTTTTTGCAGAAAAAACACTTGAAGTTTATTACTACAGATTTCAGTGACCTTCGAGTCACATGGCATATATTAAAGTGGCAGTCAATTTCTTATCAAATACGCGTTAACCTATCTTCATCTACTGTAGCAACAGCTTTTGAGATGTTGTTTCAGATAATTTAATTTAAGAGGAAGAAGTGTGACAAATACTGCAAGTTGAGGTAATAAACTTCAAGTGTTTCTCTGCAAAATTGACAATCGTGAGTGAATTCATTCAACTCGTCTGCCACAGACAGGATGTGACGCAAGATCAATTTTCAAGAGGAGTTTTAATTCTCCTAGACTGGTTACCTAATCAAGGCTAGAGTGTTACAATTCATGAGAAATATAAATTGCGAACATACCTGTAGCTAAGTATTTGAATTAAGGTTTGTTGGTTTAAAATCAAGGGGTCCCCGTAGAAAATTACCAGTGACTGTTAATAACCATTTGACCCCTTAAAGACGCGCGATTTGGGCGCCATGACAGACACGGGATTTAGTTAGTTAATTAGATTCAACCCAGATTTTAGGGGGCGCTCCCAGGGTCAATTCTCGCCTCTTTGAGTCATTTCTTTAATACAGATTTCCCTTCCTCATCATTGGAATAATGTTTACCTCTCAAACCCTCTTTCATGAGGCCGAAGAGATGATAGTCTGAAGGCGGTATTATTCCAATGACGAGGAGTGAAATCTAAAGTGAAGAATTGGCTCAAAGAACAGTTAACAACATTTTACAGGGTAGGGATACATGCTCTCTTTCGAACGTGGAACATTGCTATTGAGAGAAGCGGTGACTATATGGAGCAGTAGGGATGTGATCCACAAAGGACAAGCTTCATTTTGATGTATGATGCATGTTCCTGTGTTGGTAATATACCTCTCCAAAACAGAATGGCATTACTTTTTTATCACCTATGTGAGAAGTAGGGATGTGATCCACAGAGGACCAGTTTCATTTTGATGCATGATACATGTTCCTGTGTTGGTAATTATACCTGTCCTAAACAAAATGGCATTACTTTTTGATTCACCTAAATGGAGAAGTAGGGATGTGATCCACAGCGAACCAGCTTCATTTATGTATGATACATGTTCCTGTGTTGGTAATTATACCTGTCCTAAACAAAATGGCATTACGTTTTGAATCACCTATGTGGAGAAGTAGGGATGTGATCCACAGAGAACCAGCATCATTTTTATGTATGATAGATGTTCCTGTGTTGGTAATTATACCTGTCCTAAACAAAATGGCATTACTTTTTGACGCACCCTCGTACATGTTCCTGTGTTGGTAATTATACCTGTCCTAAACAAAATGGCATTACTTTATGACTCACCTATGTGGAGAAGTCGGGATGTGATCCACCGAGGACCAGCTTCATTTTGATATATGATACATGTTCCTGTGTTGATAATTATACCTGTCCTAAACAAAATGGCATTACTTTTTGACTCACCCTCGTACTTGTTCCTGTATTGGTAATTATACCGGTCCTAAACAAAATGGCATTACTTTTTGATTCACCTAAATGGAGAAGTAGGGATGTGATCCACAGAGGACCAGCTTCATTTTGACGTATGATACATGTTCCTGTTTCTTAAACAAAATGGCATTACTTTTCGACTCACCCTCGTATAAAAATTCTTCCTTCAAATTTCCACCAAAAAGAGAAGAAAAGAACAAAGAAAAAAATAAAATAAAATAAAATAAAAAAAAAGAATAATAAAATAAAAAGGAAATATCAAATTTTCTTTCTCTTTGCTAGCGTCACACTTATATGTAACCTGCAACTATAACTGACGATACAATTACCAAAATATACCACAATGTAATAAACATATTAAACCAAGAAATACTAATCCCAAAACGTTTTTAGCTTGAACAACTTCGGAATTACAATGCTTAGAAAATGTTTATTATAATTCCTATTATGTTCTTACACTTTTCTTGTCCCTCAAGATTATTGTAATTAGTTTATTGTTCATTGTTTACGATATGATTTAAACTCATTTACAATGTCGAAGGGAAATTCAATCGGTTGAAAACAATAAGAGTAAGCCAGTTCAACGCGGTATTTTCATGTTCCGGTATTTAAGAAATATCAAATTTCTTAAACTTTACCTCTAAAGAGAAAAGCGCGAATTAGTGAATTGGTGTCTGTTCAGAAATACGAGGATGTTACAAAAAGTAATGCCATTTTGTTTAGGACATGTCTAATTACCAACACAGGAACATGTACAAGGGTGAGTCAAAAAGTAATGCTATTTTTATTAAGGACATGTATAATTACCAACACGGGAACATGTATGAGAGTGAGTAAAAACGTAATGCCATTTTGTTTAGGACAAGTATAATTACCAACACGGGAACATGTTACAAGGGTGAGTCAAAAAGTAATGCCATTTGTTTAGGACAAGTATAAATTACCAACACGGGAACATGTACAAGGGTGAGTCAAAAAGTAATGCCATTTTGTTTAGGACAAGTATAATTACCAACACAGGAAATGTACAAGGGTGAATCAAAAAGTAATGCCATTTTGTTTAGGACATGTATAATTACCAACACGGGAACATGTACGAGGTGAGTCAAAAAGTAATGCCATTTTGTTTAAGGACAAGTATAATTACCAACACGGGAACATGTACGAGGGTGAGTCAAAAAGTAATGCCATTTTGTTAAGGACAAGTATAATTACCAACACGGAAACATGTACGAGGGTGAGTCAAAAAGTAATGCCATTTTGTTTAGGACAGGTATAATTACCAACACGGGAACATGTACGAGGGTGAGTCAAAAAGTAATGCCATTTTGTTTAGGACATGTATAATTACCGACACGGGAACATGTATGAGAGTGAGTAAAAAAGTAATGCCATTTTGTTTAGGACAAGTATAATTACCAACACGGGAACATGTATGAGGGTGAGTCAAAAAGTAATGCCATTTTGTTAAGGACGAGTATAATTACCAACACGTGAACATGTACGAGGGTGAGTCAAAAAGTAATGCCATTTTGTTTAGGACAAGTATAATTACCAACACGGGAACATGTACGAGGGTGTTACAAAAAGTAATGCCATTTTGTTTCGGACATGTATAATTACCGACACGGGAACATGTATGCGGGTGAGTAAAAAAGTAATGCCATTTTGTTTAGGACATGTATAATTACCAACACGGGAACATGTACAAGGGTGAATCAAAAAGTAATGCCATTTTGTTTAGGGCAGGTTATAATTACCAACACGGGAACATGTACAAGGGTGAGTCAAAAGTAATTACCATTTTGTTTAGGACATGTCTAATTACCAACACGTGAACATGTACAAGGGTGAGTCAAAAAGTAATGCCATTTTGTTTAGGACAAGTATAATTACCAACACGGGAACATGTACGCGGGTGAGTCAAAAAGTAATGCCATTTTGTTTAGGACAAGTATAATTACCAACACGGGAACATGTACAAGGGTGAGTCAAAAAAGTAATGCCATTTTGTTTAGGACATGTATAATTACCGACACGGGAACATGTACAAGGGTGAGTCAAAAAGTAATGCCATTTGGTTTAGGACATGTATAATTACCGACACGGGAACATGTACAAGGGTGAGTCAAAAAGTAATGCCATTTTGTTTAGGACATGTATAATTACCAACACGGGAACATGTACAAGGGTGATTCAAAAAGTAATGCCATTTTGTTTAGGACATGTATAATTACCGACACGGGAACATGTACAAGGGTGTTACAAAAAGTAATGCTATTTTGTTTAGGACAAGTATAATTACCAACACGGGAACATGTATGAGAGTGAGTCAAAAAGTAATGCCATTTTGTTTTAGGACATGTATAATTACCGACACGGGAACATGTACAAGGGTGAGTCAAAAAGTAATGCCATTTGGTTTAGGACATGTATAATTACCGACACGGGAACATGTACAAGGGTGAGTCAAAAAGTAATGCCATTTTGTTTAGGACATGTCTAATTACCAACACGGGAACATGTACAAGGGTGAATCAAAAAGTAATGCCATTTTGTTTAGGACAAGTATAATTACCAACACGGGAACATGTATGAGAGTGATTCAAAAAGTAATGCCATTTTGTTTAGGACATGTATAATTACCGACACGGGAACATGTACAAGGGTGTTACAAAAAGTAATGCCATTTTGTTTAGGACATGTCTAATTACCAACACGGGAACATGTACAAGGGTGAGTCAAAAAGTAATGCCATTTTGTTTAGGACATGTCTAATTACCAACACGGGAACATGTACAAGGGTGAATCAAAAAGTAATGCCATTTTGTTTAGGACAAGTATAATTACCAACACGGGAACATGTACGAGGGTGAGTCAAAAAGTAATGCCATTTTGTTTAGGACAAGTATAATTACCAACACGGGAACATGTACGCGGGTGAGTCAAAAAGTAATGCCATTTTGTTTAGGACAAGTATAATTACCAACACGGGAACATGTATGAGAGTGAGTCAAAAAGTAATGCTATTTTGTTTAGGACAAGTATAATTACCAACACGGGAACATGTACGAGGGTGAGTCAAAAAGTAATGCCATTTTGTTTAGGACAAGTATAATTACCAACACAGGAACATGTACGCGGGTGAGTCAAAAGTAATGCCATTTTGTTTAGGACAAGTATAATTACCAAACACGGGAACATGTATGAGAGTGAGTCAAAAATTAATGCCATTTTGTTTAGGACAAGTATAATTACCAACACGGGAACATGTACGAGGGTGAGTCAAAAAGTAATGCCATTTTGTTTTAGGACAAGTATAATTACCAACACGGGAACATGTATGAGAGTGAGTAAAAACGTAATGCCATTTTGTTTAGGACAAGTATAATTACCAACACGGGAACATGTACAAGGGTGAGTCAAAAAGTAATGCCATTTTGTTTAGGACATGTCTAATTACCAACACGTGAACATGTACAAGGGTGAGCAAAAAAGTAATGCCATTTTGTTTAGGACAAGTATAAATTACCAACACGGGAACATGTACAAGGGTGAGTCAAAAAGTAATGCCATTTTGTTTAGGACATGTCTAATTACCAACACGAACATGTACAAGGGTGAGTCAAAAAGTAATGCCATTTTGTTTAGGACATGTATAATTACCGACACGGGAACATGTACAAGGTGAGTCAAAAAGTAATACCATTTTGTTTAGGACATGTTAATTACCGACACGGGAACATGTACAAGGGTGAGTCAAAAAGTAATGCCATTTTGTTTTAGGACATGTATAATTACCAACACGGAACATGTACAAGGGTGAGTCAAAAAGTAATGCCATTTTGTTTAGGACATGTATAATTACCGACACGGGAACATGTACAAGGGTGTTACAAAAAGTAATGCCATTTTGTTTAGGACATGTCTAATTACCAACACGGGAACATGTACAAGGGTGAGTCAAAAAGTAATGCCATTTTGTTTCGGACATGTATAATTACCAACACGGGAACATGTATGAGGGTGAGTCAAAAAGTAATGCCATTTTGTTTAGGCAAGTATAATTTACCGACACGGGAACATGTATGAGGGTGAGTCAAAAAGTAATGCCATTTTGTTTAGGACAAGTATAATTACCAACACGGGAACATGTACAAGGGTGAGTCAAAAGTAATGCCATTTTGTTTAGGACAAGTATAATTACCAACACGGGAACATGTACAAGGGTGAGTCAAAAAGTAATGCCATTTTGTTTAGGACATGTATAATTACCGACACGGGAACATGTACAAGGGTGAGTCAAAAAGTAATGCCATTTGTTTAGGACATGTATAATTACCAACACGGGAACATGTACAAGGGTGATTCAAAAAGTAATGCCATTTTGTTTAGGACATGTATAATTACCGACACGGGAACATGTACAAGGGTGAGTCAAAAAGTAATGCCATTTTGTTTAGGACATGTCTAATTACCAACACGGGAACATGTACAAGGGTGAATCAAAAAGTAATGCCATTTTGTTTAGGGCAGGTATAATTACCAACACGGGAACATGTATGAGAGTGAGTAAAAACGTAATGCCATTTTGTTTAGGACAAGTATAATTACCAACACGGGAACATGTACGAGGGTGAGTCAAAAAGTAATGCCATTTTGTTTAGGACAAGTATAATTACCAACACGGGAACATGTATGAGGATGAGTCAAAACGTAATGCCATTTTGTTTAGGACAAGTATAATTACCGACACGGGAACATGTACGCGGGTGAGTCAAAAAGTAATGCCATTTTGTTTAGGGCAGGTATAATTACCAACACAGGAACATGCATGAGGGTAAATAAAAAAGTAATGCCATTTTGTTTAGGACCAACATAGGAACATGTATCATACATCAAAATGAAGGAGGTTCTCTGTGTATCGCATCCCTACTT
>CM042142.1:127765453-127772953 GCA_023376005.1 Doryteuthis pealeii | reverse complement strand
CTGAAATGGTTCGGCCGCTGAGAAGCATAAGTGCCAACTCAGTTTCTCTAGACAGAACACAACGAAAGGTTTAATAGAGATGTGCGTTGGACAAGAAATGAGTAAACTTGGTGGATTGATCGAAGACTGCTATAATATTGCTGCAGGCGGAAAAACTTTGTCAGTGGACATTTGCAGTTGGGAAAGTGGTTACCATGGTTTATTTCAAATAATCCCTTGCAAAATAATTTCACCATTACTCTCAGGTCCACTCAGACTCGGAGTGGTCGTATATGTTAGAGAACCATCTATAGATCAAAAAGATCTGTTTAAAAAATATTCATATTCGATTGGACCGTATGCAAAATTATCTCTTAATAACCCACTACACAAAAATGTAAATATCAACTTACAATGAATGCGATTCCCCAACCTCTAGTCATAAAATAACCTTAGAAGAGTTGAAATGGCGTTAAAAATCAATCAATCAATCAATCAAATATATTTTTTTAAATAAACCTTGCTGTAAACATTTTACAATTGTTGACTAGATATAGTACCCTTTCCTTTTAGAGGTCCGTCGCAGACAACGATGACGTCACTCCATGTCGTTCACCAGGTGTGGACCCTCTGGTGGCTAGTTAGTCCAATTCTGGACTTGCAGATGTGGTCACACACATTGCATGGGAAATTTCCATCTGTATTTGGTGGTTTATGACGATGGATACGTCACCGCTCCCTGTTAATGTCGATATTGAGCCGCTCAGCTCCTGTGCGGCACATGTCTCTGTCAATCAATCAATTATTCAATTATTCAATCAATCAAATATCCTATTTTAAATAATCCTGGCTGTAAACATTTTAAAGTTATTGATAGGATATGGTACGCTACCTGCCCAGTTAACAAACCAGAAAATAAAACCCATAGACAGCATAAAATAACCCTAGAAGAGGACATGTCGTTAAAATCAACCAACCAACTAACCAACCGACCAACAAATCAATCAATCAATCAATTAAATATCATTTTTAAAATAAACCTTGCTGTAAACATTTTAAAATCATTGACATGATATGGTACACTAGACGCCATGGCCTACTAGTATTATACGGCCCCATATGATACAGTAAGAGGCAAAAAATAACAGGCCGATTATATTTTAACTCATTCTGGGTCGTTTATAAACTTGACGCAGAAAGGAAGGTAACTTTAAAAATTCAACAGAAAATAATGAAATAATACCGCTAGAATTTATTAGTCATTATTTTAATTTAATTTTTAATTCTTTTCAAAATTAAAATACGTTATTTATACTTTGTCTTTCACTAATCTACGAATTATAAACGGTTGTGATTTACCTTGTTTTTATGCTTTTCAATCACGTATACGGTCTGTTTTGCCTAAGACGCTAGTTTGTTAAAATTACTAACGCATAACTTTTTGCATTTAAATATTGATTTTTTAAAGTTTTTCGCGATAATTTGTTCACAAAAATGGTTAATCTTTTCATATTACATTTCTGAAGAAAAAAAAAAGAAAACAGTTTGTGTATTTTTGTATACTTTTAACATTTTCCAGCCTAAACCTACAGATTGACTATCAGGCCAATCGGCTGTTAATTTTTGCCTCTTAATGTATCATGTGGGGCCGTATAATATTAGTAGGCCGTGTACACGCCCAGTTAACAAACCAGAAAATAAAATAACCCATAGACAGCATAAAATAACCCTAGAAGAGTTGATATGTCGTTAAAATCAACCAACCAACCAATCAATCAATCGACCAATCAAATGTCATTTTAAAAATAAACCTTGCTGTAAACATTTTAAAGTCATTGGCAGGATAGGGTACACTACCTGCCAAGTTAACAAACCAGATGAAAAGTGAACTAATGACGCATGCGCATATTGCTTTTCAATTGGTCTCATTAACTCCTGCTTCGTTCTTTGATTAAGTCTATCGTTTTTTAAGCGCCACTTAAAGTGAATTTATGGGCAAATATTGTCAGTTTTGGAATCTTTGGCGATTTTTCGCTTTACTGGATGTAAGAATCTTGGAGGATTTATTTGTAAAAATGTTTATCATTAAATGTTATAGATACCAGTATCAAGTTGAATCTTTGGGATTTTATGTAATTTAGTTACACTTAACCTATATTCTTAAAAATCTAGTCACCTTTGACAATCTGTAATATATTTTTAAACTCTTAAATATCGGTTTATACTTCAGACACTAGGAGACAGACAGACAGACAGACAGGCAAGGAGAGAGAGAGAGAGAGAGAGAGAGAGAGGGGGGGGCAAATAAAGAGAGAAAGACGGGACAATGAAAGAGAAGGAGCGGGACAAAGAAAGAAGAAAGAGAGTGAGAATGGGACAAAAGAAAGAAAGAGAGTGATAGAGTGAAGAAACTAAGAGAGAGAGAGAGAGACAGACAGACAGAGACAGAGACAGAGACAGAGAGAGGGGGGACAAAGAAATAGAAAGAAAGAAACAGTAAAAGACAGAGAGCCAGTTGGTTGGTGGTTTTGTTTTACGGTATATCAACTCTTTTTGGGTCATTTAATGCCTAATTAATTAATTTTGATATTCGGTTTACCTAAAGTACCTGATATTGCTTAAATGGTCACCCATCTAAGTATGGAACAGGCTCATTGTTGCTTAACTTCGGTTATCTAGCGAGAACCGGTGCTTTCAAAATTATTTGACCGTAAGAGAGAGAGAGAGAGAGAGAGAGAGAGAGAGAGAGAGAGAGAGGGGAGATGGGGGGGACGAATTTATTTTTATTAGAGTGTATTCTGTTTCAATTGCTGCTCTGAACTCATTGTGTTATATACTGCACTCGACAAAGAACACGGAACAATTGTATCTATAAAAATATAAAATTATATCACTATTCATCGGTTGTGTGCAGGCTGAGAGTCGTCAGCGGGGGTTGCACATACAACGGAGCCTTCGTGAGTTTTCACTGCAACCGATCTCGAATCTGATCTCGGTCTGACCAACCCATGATTTCCACGGACTTTTTATTATTGTTCAACTCACAGGGTCACGCCTCTTTGATCGTGACACCTACGCAGTTTTTCTGTAGACACACCTCTTCGCCCACGCAATCTGTTTTCATTTGGTTATAGGCTACGCCTGCAGATTTTCTGTGCCCACACAGTGTCAAATGAACACCTGCATTTTTATGTGCCAAAGAGCAGTTCAATGCCATATTCTGTTTTTGTTTCCAGGCCCATGTTTGACACCCACGCATTTCCTACGTGCTGCTCGTGTTCCAGGTGCAAACCGATTGACCAGGCAATATATTACAATTGATTGTTTCAGGTTTTATGCCCTATAGTTAAAATGGCACAATTTTCAACCCAGAATCTGTAAGTTATAATTGAACTCATTACAGTAAAGTCACGCTGAAATAACCGGTTCCAGCTAGGTCACTGAAATTAAGCAACGATGGGACTGTTCAATACTTAAGGAACAACAGGTACTGTAAGCAGCCTGAGTTTTTTGTGTACCAAAATGACTTGATTCGGTATTAAATGTCCCAGAAGGGGTTGATATGTCGTAAAATAAAACAAATAAACCAAACTTACCAGGGATTAGAGTGTGGTGTGGATTGGAACGTATTGGGGGTAATTGGACCGTTCTTTTAATGCAGTCTCTGATCAAAGTGCGCATATATTTTGGGGGATAGCCCCCCCATATATATATATATATATATATATATATATATATATATATATATATATATAAAATGTAAGGTATCCAAAACTGGTAGTAAGGGATGATCTACATGGGATCTTCAAAATCTCACTGTAAAATCATATTGCATGTTTTAGTAGGTGCAAATACAAGGATTTTTATAAATCCCTAGAGAGAGCTCAATGTATAATAATCTATAATTTAGATTAAATACAGAGCAATATTTACCTTTGAAAGAAAGGAAAACTCAATAAACCGTCATTCTGTAATAAATTTATTTCGACCAAAACTTAAAAGGCTTTTAGAAATTTAAATAAATTTCCAAAACTCATTAGAAGTTCAGTCTCATCAGACAGGAGTCACAGAATGACGGTTGATTGAGTTTTCCCTTTCTTTCAAAGGTATGTATATATATATATATATTATATATATATATATATATATATATATATAAAATTTAATATACAAACTTGTTGGTAAATCCTCGCGGTGAGAAAAAAAAACAGCAAATAGTTTGATTGTAAAAATATACTACCAAAATCAACCGGAAGAAAAAAAGTTTTGGAAAAAAGAAAAGACCAAGATAATCGTACCAACAAAAATAATCTATTAGTACAATATTTTGGCCAAAAGAAAAAACAATTTATATGCATATATATATATAAAGATATATATATTCATACAAACCCGCCAGGAGACTAAAGCTAATAAGTAAAAAGTGCTCAATACCTAAGTAGAGCAAATAATAAAGATAAATCTAATGAGTCAGACGAACCTACTAAGGGTTTCGCTTAATGCTCTTCAGGGCTAAGATCTGAGTCAGATCTGAGTCAGATCTTAGCCATCTAACTCAGATCTGACTCAGATCTTAGCCATCTAACTCAGATCTGACTCAGATCTTAGCCCTGAAGAGCATTAAGCGAAACTTTTAGTATGTCCGTCAGATTTATCTTTATATATATATATATATATATATATATATATATATATATATATATAATTCTAATATGTCAGGATTTTGCGTATTCTTCAAGTATTGAAAGAGAAAGTTATTCAAAAAATAAATGCACTGTATTTTTCAATCTACCGACTAAGCTAAACCAGTAGAACAACGTTTGATTTATCACTTGTATAAGTCTCGTTGTCTGTAATCCAATGGTATTTACACAAAGGCAATTTAAAAGGTGAACAAAATGCCTGAATTTAAGGTCATCCTACCCGCCAATTTTTTTCTTTAGTAAAGTTAGTTCAATTGTTGGCTCTACAGCTTAAGTTCTGTGAAAGTCGTGCCATTCTTACTTTTTTTTTTCTTTCTCTCAGCCCCGACACCGGCAAAGCATTCAACGGTACATCATTCATTTTCTCTGTTGAGAATAACAATTCTAAACTTAGATGTAATCGACGAACACTTATCTTTAACTGGTGTAATCACATTCTCGTTTTACATTTTTATCATGGCGAAGTTTGTTCGACGCTGAAGTTATTTTTTTTTGTTTGTATTTCTCTCTCTCTCTCTCTCTCTTCTCTCTCTCTCTCTCTCTCTCTCTCTCTCTCTCTCTCTTCTCTCTCTCTATCTCTTTTTACATTTTTATCATGGTGGAGTTTGTTCGACGCTGAAGTTATTTTGTTTTTTGTTTGTATTCTCTCTCTTCTCTCTCTCTCTCTCTCTCTCTCCTCTCTCTCCTTCTCTCTCTCCCTTTCTCTCTCTCTCTCTCCTCTCTCTCTCTCTCTTCTCTCTCCTCTCTCTCTCTCTTTTTACATTTTATCAAGGTGGAGTTTGTTCGACGCTGAAGTTTATTTTGTTTTTGTTTGTATTTATCTCTCTCTCTCTCTCTCTCTCTCTCTCTCTCTCTCTCTCTCTCTCTCTCTCTCCTCCCTTTTCTCTCTCTCTCTCTCTCTCTCCCTTCTCTCTCTCTCCTTTTACATTTTATCATGGCGAAGTTGTTCGACGCTGAAGTTATTTTGTTTTTGGTTTGATTCTCTCTCTCTCTCTCTCTCTCTCTTCTCTCTCCCTCTCTCTCTCTCCCTCCTCTCTCTCTCTCTCTCTTCTCTCTCCTCCTCTCTCTCTTTCTCTCTCTCTCTCTATCTCTCTCTCTCTCTATCTCTCTCTCGTTTTACACTTATCATGTGCGAAGTTTGTTTCGACGCTGAAGTTATTTTGTTTTTGTTTGTATTTCTCTCTCTCTCTCTCTCTCTCTCTCTCTCTCTCTCTCTCTCTCTCTCTTCTCTCTCTCTCTCTCTCTTCCTCTTTCTCCCTCCTTTCTCTCTCTTTCTCTCTCCTCTCTCTTTCTTTCTCTCTCTCTCTCCATTGGGTCTGCTTAAAGACACGTAATTTGTTACGATGCGGGAAAGAAAGCTGAACATTAAAATGGTTCGGAACCCAGAGATAAGCGTTTGAGGGCTGTTATTAGACTGGGTTCGCGTCGTCATCATCTCCACCATTCTTCTCGTTCAAAATCGTTGGAATATTGATCACTACAATAGCAGTCTCCAGATCGACTACTCAGGATCGTTACATAACAGGACGTCTCCGAAGAGAATATTGTATGGTCAATAGCAGTCTGTCCGGATGTCTCTGTCAATTCTGTCACTGGCCGTATTTGATCGTTCGGGACAAAACCCCAATGCTTTGTGTCTGAAACGCACCCATGTTGTCATAGGGAAACCAAACAACACAAGAGAAATGAAGACAAAGACAATTGTCAGTCAGCGTGAAACATTCAGAAAGGCAAAGATGAGGTGTATAATTGTGCTGCTAACCTTTACTGGCTGTCGAGATGCGGGGGTTCCCCCCGTTCCTTTTGAGACCCCTTCTAATCTAGCGTCTAGTGGCATCTCACATCTTATCTTCCTCTTGTTCAAGGCTCATGTTGTCTCACCGCTGTCCAGAGCTAAACTGGTCTCTCCGCTGTCCAAGATAACTGTTCTCTCCGCTGTCCCAAGACTAACTGTTCTCTCCGCTGTCCCAAGACTACTGTCAAAACTTTCTAAATTTCCAGAATCCCCAATCTCATCTTCACTTCTCGTATCAAATCTCATCCTCTGAGATCTTATCAACCCTGTGGAATTTGAAAGGATTTCTTGTCTAAAAGACCACCCTCATGATTTTATGACCTATTCTGACCAACTGTCAACTATTAAAGTTGTTTCACAACCCGACTTTCTCGTCTCCTAGAACGAGATTATCATCCTTTTATATCTATCCTTCAGTTTAATGGTTTTCTCTAACTTATCATTACCCTACTTTACACATACTATATATGTAGGCAACACACACATGTATATTATACACACGCACATAATATATCTTATATCTATATATACATACATATTACTCACACATATCTACACTAGAACACACACACATATTATACATATATGTGGTTTGACTTACTTACCTTTTTAATTCGATTTAACTAACTATTATTTAACTATTACTAAGTGTGCATTTATATGCACATACACATTCTTGCACCCACCATTTGTATTATATACCTCCCCTTGCCTTTCTGTCATTTATTCATAATTACACAAACAAACAAAAAATTACATATCAAAAAAAAAATTCACATGACACATTGTCTCTCCATGAAGTGCAAATCCACCCACACGGAGTGGCCGCCGGCACCAGAGCACTCCCAAAGATCCTTCTCCCATCCCGGTTTGCGTTGCCTGTTTGTTTCCTTCTTACCATTCGTCCTACCTTTTTCCATTTTCGTTACTTGGGTCGTTGCTTCCATCTGTTCGGCGGTCATTCCTTTCTCGATCCATTCGTTTCCGGTCAACCTTTCCAGTCTGCGCGTTCATTCTATCTCT
>CM042142.1:127723075-127765353 GCA_023376005.1 Doryteuthis pealeii | reverse complement strand
AAAGAGAGCAGATACCCTACACGTGATCTATATACCCCCTAGATTCAAAATTAACAGTTTTTTTTGCAAATATTTTGTGGGTTCTGGTTTTTTGTCTTTTCTGGGTCACCCTGTATACAGGGTGACCCAGAAAAAAACAGAACCCAAATTATT
Organism: Doryteuthis pealeii; assembly: GCA_023376005.1. Taxonomy (NCBI): domain Eukaryota; kingdom Metazoa; phylum Mollusca; class Cephalopoda; order Myopsida; family Loliginidae; genus Doryteuthis; species Doryteuthis pealeii. Next base: position 127,765,200 of record CM042142.1, on the reverse strand, counting down.
TATTTATTTACCCATTAAACTAACGCTAAATCCTAACCTTAACCCTAACCCTAACTCTAAACTCTAACCCTCACCATAACCCGCCTAATTAAAATTAACAGTTTTATTACAAAATGTGTGGGTTCTGTTTTTTCTGGGGCACCCTAATTTTCCGACCGATTTGCAAGTATTAGCCTTAAATTCTTGTCATCACTTCTGTTAAAATACACTGTACATCCAAATATCTAAAATAAATACCTGCTGCAAATAATAGAGGTGAGTTGGATTATTTTGGAATATAAGGTGTGCTGAAGTCCAACACTTAAACTTATAGACTCTGCGTGCGTGCGTGGATTAAAGCCAGCCAATCAACAACTCGAATACGTGGTCAGTTAACTACTTAATCGCCGATCTTGAAAGCCATTCATTTGCATTTTATTCGACACGGACGAACGGATCTGCAACAAAGGACTCTGCTTCAACCAAAGGATTCTACCCAACACTAAGGAACACTGAGGGACAACCAAATGATTCTGCACTAAGGATCAGCTTCGGCTTAACAAAAGGGATGTCCATCTAAAATGGCTACAAAAATCGAAACAAACCGCTGGTTGGTTTTATGACAATTTTAGCTAGAAACGGTGATATGTTAAAAAATTCATGTCGATTATTAAGGGAGTGCAAAAGCGAAATTGCACAGGCTTCAAAAATCTGTCGTAGTCTTTTGTTATGAATATGAGCTAATATTGTGGCATCATTGAAACTAAAGTTATGATCGGTTTCAAACATATGTTGTACCGTTTCTAGCTAAAATAGTTTTAAATAACTACAAAATACCAGGCTTTATTTAATTATTTAGTTATCATTCCCACTTTGTTCCCTTTGTTCTCATAAAATAAGTCCATTAATACTTTTTCTTGTCTTTTGTTGAATGCATTTTTTCAAGTTACGTCACGCATCATGACATCTTCGTGTGTGTGGATCGCGACTCGTCTTTCAAAAATATAACGCTGAACAAATACAGTTACATAAAAAATTTTTAAAAAATTATATAGATTTTTATCTCCTGTCATCTATAAAACAACCATCAATTTCTTCACCCCATAATACATCCTGATGAAGATTTAAAGAAACTGAAACGTTTAAGCGTCGATGAATAAATTAATCTAATTTTTGGAACACTTGTTTTTTCAAATTTCTTAATATTGCCGGATTTATTTCCATATTTACTCCCATATATATATATATATAATATATAATATATATTATATATATATATATATATATATATATATATATATATATTATATATATACAATACAAAAGGAAACGATTATTATGTTTTTATATAAATAAGGGTTATTTTTCTTATTTGAAAACGTAAAAAAAAACATTAGGGTAATTTCTTTTGGGAGAAGATGGAACCGATTAATGGCATTTTAGTTATTCTAATGGGGAAAATTGATTTGATATACGAGGAAATTTAGTTACGAATTAAACTCGTAAGTCAAGTTACCTCTGTACTTTTAACATTAAATAATTTGAAACAGACTTTCATAATTAAAAAATATGTGAAAATGCATTTTATTAATTTTAAAATGTACTTTCATTTAGAATTTTAAATTAAAATGTTTTTATATAAAATTTCAGGTTACACACACACACACACACGCACGCACACACACGCAACACACACGCGCACACGCACACACACATAGTATATACCTACATATATGCATAATATTTGCCACCGTGAATTTGAGTATGGCAATCTCATTATATTATTTTGTAAAAGAATAATTAACCATGCCATGAAATGAAATGGCTTTTTAAGTCAGAAAGAGATTTAGTCTCTGGCACAAACTTGATACACAAGAAATTCAAATTTATGGAAAACCTTATCCACAATTTCTATGCATTTGTAAACTTTTCCCTCTGAATTGCACTCAAGTGTGACAGGTGGGGTTTTTGCAATTTGTAACTATTTCATAATTCACCTGTAGTTTCTTTTCATTACAGGAATGACTTTTACACCTCGTAATTCCAATTTATTTCAAACCAAGATAGAGGTTTCTCTACACTGGATAGTAAACCTCTAAAATTAGTAGACCAGTTCACATGTCTAAGTACCAGAAAGTGATGTTGATGTACTCATAGGAAAGACATAGATTATCGATCATAAGTGTTTGAGTTTGAGTTTTGTTTAACGGCATATCAACTTCTGTGGGTCATTTAATGCTAACAAGGTTATTTTGGATTTCAGTCTTTAAAGTAGTGGTTCTATGGAGATATTCGGTTATGTTTTGTTATATCTTGTTGAAAAGATTGCTTTTTTTAAATTCTAAATGTTTTTAGGGTTTGTATTTTTAAAGATGTTCCTCAGGTTTCTTGCTTGATAGTAATTAGTGCAGATATGTTTAAGGCTGTTAAAATTTAGAAGGATATGTTTGGTTGTAAGTTGTACTTTGTATGTTGGGACATTACCCATACTCCCTTTTAACAGGTACGTATGGGTAATGTGGGTGTGCTCAATACGCAATATGGCGAGTATTACTTCTCTTCTAATACTTCTGTGTCCTGTCGGCCACTCTCCAATAGCTTCTTGTATTTCGTGGAGTTTTTTGGGGGGGTCTGATTGTTCCATGATTTCTGCCATTTGTCTGATATAAATTTGTTTGTTTGGTTTCAGATCTGTATATGGGATTTTAGATTTGCTCATATCTGTTTGGTGTGCTTTTTTTCGGCTTTGTCTGCTTTTTCGTTTCCTTGGATACCAATGTGACTTGGTATCCAGGTGAATATAATGTTATTATTTTTAGAGAGGGTGTTTAGTTTGTTTAGGAGCTTCGTGATCAGAAGGATGATGTGTCTTTGTTCTGTAGATCTTACTGATAAGATAAAACTAGAATTCTTGCAATCCGTAACCGTATCAATACTACTGTACATCTGCACCACTTGGACTCTAACGAAGCACTGAAAGAAAAAAGCTTGATTGGATCTACATAAGGATGCTGCGTACTGTTTTGAATAGGTTCTTGGAAGCAGCACAAGAAAACGGTTGTGCGACCACTTGCCGCCTATCACACAAACCATCAGAGTATGACGAACAAGACATGCTGAACACTAATAGAAAAACAAGGACGAACTCATAAGTGACTTTCCCATAAGTGATATATAAGTACTACTGTATGGCTGCATCAATTGGACTCTAAGTGACGTTCTCCAGTGGACAACTACACATGGACACACCAGTGTTGGTCGAGCAGCAAAAGTCTATATCAATCAGCTCTGTGTGTATTTTATATGTAGCTCAGATGACCTGCCAGAGGCGATGATCGATGGGGCCGATTGGAGAGAGAGAGAGAGAGAGAGAGAGAGAGAGAGAGAGAGAGAGAGAGAGAGAGGAGAGAGAGAGAGAGAGAGAGTTTGATAAAAGTAAATTAAATAAAATTGAATAATTAAATAAATTAAATAAATTAAATGAATAAATAAAAAGTTCTTGGCGTCTGGACTCTATCGTCCAGAGTAACGGTCTTGTCAATAAAGTCTCTATCTATACTGCTAACCAATTGTGATTTTTTATCTCTCTTCACTTAATACCGTAAGACTTATTCCCATGAGAGAGAGAGAGAGAGAGAGAGAGAGAGAAGAGAGAGAGAGAGAGAGAGAGAGAGAGAGATGGAGAATATTTATGCTGCCTGCACGACCTGGATAATGATGTTGATCATATCAGTGATTACCATATATTAACAAAACACAAATTAAAATAGCAAGCTTACTTTTCAAGAAATATATGGCGTGATTCCGATATATATATATATATATATATATATATATATATATATATATATAGATCAGGCATGTTTCATTAAAATGTGACATACAACATTGCTTTAATTAGTTTTTCTTGCTGTTGAGTAATATGTCACATAAGTCGCGTTTTAAAATCTCATATATATATATATATATATATATATATATATATATATATATAATATAATATAATATAATATAATATAATATATAAAGGTTTTACATATCTATTTATTAGGTGACAAACGAACATTTACGACCATATTGGTTACATGCGAGGCAATCATTAGGTGAAGATGTTTCAAATGCAAGGAAAATCAAAAATATTATATTATATATATATATATATATATATATATATATATATATATATATATATATACCTCATTATAAATACTGAATATAATACCATTAATATAAAATGAATTACATTCGTTTGCTCCAAGGCACTTTTCAAGCTTCGATGATCACCAATGTTTCTATGATATATATATATATATATATATATATATATATATATATATTTATAGTTTCATTCTTAATATATGTTTTTATTTTGAATAAAATTTCCCCTCAAACTCATTTACGATATTAAATTCGTTTTTAAAAAATTTCGCATTTTTCGACAGTATATCTTGTTTTCCTATGAAATTGTTGACCTAAAAATAAATTAATCATCGTATATAATTACCCAACCCCTCCGTTATGGACAGAATGCGACACAAGGTCAATTCTTAAGTGAAATAAAATTGGTTTGAATTCACAGATTTTCCTTCTCCTTGACTAGTTTCCGTACCGAGACTAAAGAGCACAATCTATCCTACTATTCATTCATTGCTCGACGAGGGGGAGAACAGATGGTTTCACGTCTTCCCTAATGGGCATTAGTGCGAATTGAAGCGTCGTCTAAAATTTGAAATTGGGTCACCGATTCTATTTTCTACGATGATAACCATGACAATAAACACGCCTCTAATACAAAAGGTAACAATCAAAAGAGATGATTTGCTTTGCTTTGGTTATTGTTTAATGGCATATCAACCATTTTGGGTTATTTAAAGCCAAATCTTATTTTGTATATATGATTTGTAAGCGAATAGTTTGTTGTAAGTGTTTCTGTTATCAAATGAATTGTTAGAATGCGAGAAAAAGTTTGTAGACAGTTTTTGGTTGGTTGGTTGGTTGGTTATTTTGTTTAATGGCATATCAACCCCTATGGGCTATTTAAATTCACATCTTGATTTGTTTTGTATATAGGATTTGTAAGTAAATATTTTGTGGCAAATATATTGGTTTTGTTTTGGGAGAATCGACCTCGCAGTGGCACGTCTACCCTGCGTCCATCTCTGGTTGAAACTAAAATCTAAATCTAGTCACGTGTTTCTGGTAACATGTTCTCTAGGGGCCAGAGGGCTATAACCGTTACTGGTATTTTTCTACTCTCTGATTTGAAAGCCAATGGTCCCTTATTCTACAGGGTTTGTCAATAATTATGCTACCACATATACTATGTAACAATTGTCGTTAAGACTCTAGATTGGTTGGTTGGTTGGTTGGTTTGGTTGGTTGATTGGTTATTTTGTTTAATGGCATATCAACCCTTGTGAGCTATTTAAAGTCAAATCTTGATTTGTTTGTATATAGGATTTGTAAGCAAATATTTTGTGGCAAATATATTGGTTTTGTTTTATAAACTTTATTTTTATCAACTTTATGTGTATTGATAAGTTCGTAGAAATATTTTTTAGATTAGATTTTTGATTAACTTCATACTTATTAATGTATTAGTAGAAACCTTCATTTAACTCCATGTGTATTAATAAATAAGAAGATATCATTTCTTGTGCATTGATAAACTGGTGGTTGACCCTCAGTCAACACCTTCTAGCACCTTCAAGATAAAACAATGGTTTGTATGTTTGTTTGCTATTAGAGCAATTTGAAGAATAAGGCCGGGATTTAATCATAGAGATGCTAGGGATTGACATGACCAGCCGATTGATCGGATTGAGCTTATTCAACCACCCGTCTAGCCCAAGTAAGGACCGAAGTGGAATGTTGCAGATCACGTGATCACTTAGCGCCATGGTCACCGACCGGTCGCCCGCCAGCCCGGATTCCGTCCTCAGGATTTATGGATCAACCCCACGGTCAACGGGTGACCCCCTCAACAAAGGTGCAGTCGGTTTATTCTACTGCCGATTGATCGGTTTGGACCTCTTCAGTAGGGTAGTTCGATTTTTCACTTTCTTAAAATATCAAATTATACATTTATGCGAAGGCTGTGTGTTAGTGTACTGAATACTGATACCAAAAATTAGATCTAGAAAATGTATAGTTTTCAATATTTAAATCAGAAAATGTTATTTTATTTTATTAAAAGGAAACGAATTAAATATTATAAATAGAATTCAAGTTGAAAGTGCATAAATTTTCTAACCAATTTCCAGGCAAATTTGATAAAAACAAGAATATTTTGTAAATTTTAGCAAACGATCTTTGATGCTATTTTCTCGAACAATGGTACAAGTAAAAGATCTAATTTTTTAGTATCAGTATTCAGTATACTAACACACAACTTTCACATAGATGGACAATTTGATATTTCAAAAACGTGAAAAATCGACCCACCCTACTCTTCAACCGCTAGTCTAGTCCAAGTAAGGGACGCAGTGGGGTGTTGCAGATCAAGTGACGACTTAACTTCCGGATCACGGACCAGTTAGCCATAGGATTCCATCTTCAGGCATTACAGGTCGCTACCTACTGACAACAGTTGCTCCTATTAGTGGGGAGGACTTACCATCTCTGCAGAAGTCCAGTCGGCGTATCCTACAGTCCTAGCCAACAAGGCGCCAAAATAGATGAGGATATTAGTGTTACATAATTCATAGGCAGCTTATGAGTTATGTACGTACCTGTAGTAAAAATATTTTAATCAGAGTCCGTTAGATTCAGAATAACGGGGATTCAGTGGAAAGTTACCTCGACGGTTACTGACTGGTAATAACCTTTTTACTTGAACCTTTGAAAATTAGAGGCATAGTTCTAGTTTTAGTTTCAGATGCAACCGGAGAGTCAGGGCGAGTGGACTCGAAAGTCGCTCGCTTTGAGAGTCGCTCTTGATCCGCTGCGGAATATGGGCTGGGTTGTTGAATAAATCTTTTTAAGAAAAAACAAGTCTTGTTGAGTTGTCCTTAAAACAGGAGATGACAGCCCGGAAAAGAAAGAAGTAGAATTAACCTGAGAAATCAGCCTGAGAGGTCAACAAGAGAAAATGGCGGCCGAATTAGCAGCAGTCAGTAAGCGGTCGACAAAATAGAAGAAGAATAACCCGAACCCTAATCTCATCCCATCTCTGTCTGTCTGTCTGTTTGTCTGTCTCCCATTAGCATGGAGGATGATTGGCAACTGGTGACATTCCGGCTTGACCTTCCGGTAGAGTGCGAATAGCACATGCGAAATTTTAATCAGATGCGACCAGATTTTCGGCGAGGGCAGACGTATTATCGGCTCCCAAGAAGTCGCTTCTCGATTCGCTGCGGAATCCTGGGCCGGTGTTGTTAATAAAAGTATAGGAAAACATAAAGTTTTGTTGATTAAGTTCTTTAAACAAATGACCTGCCGAAGAACCAACCCTTAACAGAAATCCCCGAAGAGAAATAAGCACAACAAGAGAAAATGGCGGCCGAATTAGCAACAGACAGTAAGCAGTCGATGAAATAGAAGAAGAATAACACGAACCCTAATCTAATCCCATCTCTGTCTGTCTGTCTGTCTGTCTCATTACCATGGACGATGATTGGCAACTGGTGACATTCCGGCTGGACCTTCCGGTAGTGCACGATTAGCGCGTGAGAAGTTTTAGTCAGATGAGATCAGATTTTCGGCGAGAAAATGAACGTGTTATCGGCTCCCAAGATGTCGCTTCTCAATCCGCTGCGGAATCCTGGGCTGGGGTTGTTGTTATTAAAAGTAAAGGAAAACATATAAAGTTTTGTTATTTAAACAAATGACCAGCCAAAGAACCAACCCTTAACAGAAAGCCCCGAAGAGAAATAAGCACAACAAGAGAAAATGGCGGCCGAATTAGCAACAGACAGTAAGCGGTCGACGAAATAGAAGAAGAATAACAAGTAAGAACCCTAATCTCACCCCATCTCTGTCTGTCTGTCCGTCTCTCTCCCCAATTATATACCCGAGATGTAGGTATACAACATTAGCCCTGATAATTCAAGGAAAGATAAAACTTCATTTCACTACTTCAGTTATTCATGAAAACATTTGTTTTGATAATTAAAAGATCGCTTTTCGAAACGGAAATACAAAGATTATATTTCTATTAAACTTAATAATTTCTAAACTAAACTGACTTTTTAATTACATAAAATATTCATCCAGTTGAACCAGAAATTTATTCTACTGTCTTCAGATTATATAAGGTTGATGATTGATAGCCTTGCTGGCATGTCTACTACTGTTGTTTGTATGTCTGCACCACTTGGACTCTAACGAAACAACTATACATATATATAGGGCAGTTTGTGAGGAAACTTTGAAAATAAAACAATTAATGAAAAATTAAATATACTAGCAAATATATGCACCCTCCGGGTGCAAGTATTTAAGTTTTAATGTAATGAAATATCGTATTAAATTAGAAAGTCTAATAAGAAGGCAGATAAAAAGATATGTAACAGAGTGGGGGTATAATAGAAAAATAGAAATGAAACTTACTCTTCTATCACTCCCGTCTTTCATTGCTGAATTTTACTTATTTAACTATTTAGTTAAATTAGGAAATAAAGAATAAAATGACAGTTATTTTTTCTTGTTAATGGATTTCATTTAAGATTCATTGGAGAGATTTTTGCTTATATTCATTAAAATAAAACCAAACAATTAGAAATCAATAATACTAAGCACATATTTAATAAATCATATTTTTATTATCAATATGCAAATTAGCCTTCCCATTCACACTGTAAACCGCTATTTTTGTATATATAAATACAATTGCATGTTAATTGTATGTAGATATGGACAGCACTAATAAAAAGGTGAAGCAATTTTATTAATTGAGGTTTAAATTAAATATAAATAAAATCATGGAGAATGTGATGTAAAATAACGAAGGGAATTGTGACTTGAGTAGTAATATAGTTTCGGTTACAGACAGAAAAACACACAATCTCCATTATAATAAGATATACACACACTTACTATCACCAGATCTTGCCTTTTGAACAAAAATAATGATGATTTGATTTATTCATGATAATAATTAAAAATAATAAAATTTAAATGATAACAGCATGGAATTCTTTTTTTGATTTTAATATTCTAAATAGGAGACATTAATTTTTCTTTTCGGAGTGTCTGGATCAACGCAAGGTCATTTTTTACATAGGGACTTTAATGGGGCATCTTGTGAGGATCCAACTCGCAATTCAATAATCATGGATCTGCGAGACTGCCCTTTTACCCCCTCCCAGACCCAGGCGACGCCAGGTAGCCGCTTCTAGTTATTGTCAATAATTACCGAAATACCATAATTCTTACAATTATTATTTAAAGTTATCTATTAAATCAAAATCAGATTTCTTATTTTAAAGTTTGTAATAAGTTAATATCCATGAGCATCTCAATAATACATATGGGAAGCAGGAAAAAGTAGCTAATATAGATGGTTTCAATACTCTTTACTTCATCACTAACCTCAAATATAGACGAATGTGTACAGAAATAACCTACTCGAAATAACAGAAATTACAGAAATGACCTACTCGAGTAGGTTATTTCTGTACACACTATAATAATAAATCCGTTCTACTTACGTATTGAGCACTTAATATTTGTTATAACGCTGACTTATCTGAATAACACTTATACTAACAAAATATTGAGACCAACCCAATATTTTACCGGTAAGTCATTCCTTTTACACACACACACACACACACACACACACACACACATATATATATATATATATATATATATATATAAGTGTATTTTGACAGCATTTTTTCTTTTAAAAATGTTGTGTTAAACTGTACAGACAATTCTTGTCGGACGAGTTTTTGTTCGATCCTTTCTAATTTTCTGGCCATCTTTTTGGTGTCAGGGTGGAACTGGTGTAACAGTCCATCAAAGGTTTCATTCGATATATATATATATATATATATATATATATATATATATTTATATAAATATATATATACAAAGTGTGTCAAAAAGTATCGAGATTTTTTTTACTTTTTGACACACCCTGTAATCTGAAAAAATGAACGTTCTATTCATTGTTCATTTCTATCTTGGTAAATACAGCTTCAAACACGGCACTTTATGACACACCTTGTATTCCGAAAAAAATAACGTTGCATGTATTATTCATTTCTATCTTAGTAAATACAGCTTCAATTTCGATACTTTTATGACACACATTGTATTCTGAAAAAAATTAACGCTCCATGTATTGTTCATTTCTATCTTGGTAAATACAGCTTCAAACTCAGCTTTATGAAACACCTTGTATTCTGAAAAAAAAAATGAACGTTCCATGTATTGTTCATTTCTTTCTTAGTAAAGACAGCTTCAAACTCGGCAGTTTATGACACACCTCGTATTCGAAAAAAATTAACATTCCATGTATGGTTTAATTCTATCTTGGTAAATACAGCTTCAATCTCAATACTTTTATGACACACCTCATATATATATATATATATATATATATATATATATATATATATATATAGTGGGTGTGAAAAGAATCTGATGAAGGATGATGTTAAATTAATTAATTTTTAATTCGTATATTTGGTTTTACGCATGTAATTAGTTGAAATGAAATGAGATTGGAAAATAGATATCTGTATCCTGTTTTATTTATTTTTATTTTTTTAAGGAGAACCCTTTTTCATTATTGCTTTCACCCCCACCGTAGATAATCAGAAAGTGACAAAAAACAAATTGCACCCTGGGGAGAAAATCTGATCTACCCACTGGAAATATCAACCGTTGATCTATTAATGGAATATTTAATGACATCTTATAAGACTATTTAACATGATGAGATGTTCGTCGTATGGTCCGCAGTAATTTAGGTAATATGCAATATTAGCTCGCGTAGAGTTTTATATTTATCAGACTTTGTTAACTTCGGTGCTATCACATGTTAGCAAAGTCTGATAAATATGTAATAATTATATATACTAGCAAATATATGCACCCTCCGGGTGCAAGTATTTAAGTTTTAATATAATAAAATATCATATTAAATTAGAAAGGCTAATGAAACTGAATAAGAATGCAGATAAAAATATTTAGAACAGAGGGGGTATGATTGAAAAATAGAACAACTTTGAAAGTAACTCTTCCATCATTTTCCATTACTCCCCTCTTTCATTGGTAAATTTTCCTAATTTAACTATTTAGTTAAAATAGGAAGTAAAGAATAATATTAGTTATATCTTCTTGTTAATGGATTTCTTTTAAGATTTATCCCCGAGATTTTTGCTCATATTCAATAAAATAAAACCAAACAATTAGAAATCAATAATACTAAGCATATATATATTTATTAAAATCAAATTTTTAAGATCAATATGCAAATTAGCCTTCCCATTCACACTGTAAACCACTATTTTGTTGTATATATAAATACAATTGCATGTTATTAGTATGTAGATATGGTCAACAGTCTTAATGATGTTAAACTATTTTATCAATAATTGAGGTTTAAATAAAAATAAAATCATGGAGAATGTGGTGTAAATAACAAAGGGAATTGTGACTTGTATAGTAATATAGTTTCGGTTACAGACAGACAAACCCACAATCTCCATTATAAGAAGATATATATATTATATATATATATAAGATTTTGGATGTTCGTTTTTTAGAAGCATTGTTGGATAAAGTATATATTATTATTTATATTTTTGCTTGAAGGCAATTACAATGCGTATATCGCATAAAATTCGATAATCATAGAAAATAATCATGACAAGCGAATCTCGACAAAGAACCGGTCGGTGTGTAGAACATCGTACAGACTGTTTCAACTTTATTAAGTCTCATCAGCGATGTATACTAACGATTTCCCCCCGACAGTTGAAACAGTCTGTACGATGTTCTACACATCAAACGGTTCTTTGTCGGGATTCGCTTGTCATGATTATTTTCTATAATTATCGAATTTTATGCGATATACGCATTGTAATTGCCTTCAAAAAATAAATAATAATAATAATAATAATAATAATATATATATATATATATATATATATATATATATATATATATATATATATATAGAGAGAGAGAAGAGAGAGAGAAAGAGAGACAGACAGACAGACAGAGAGAGTATGACAAAAAGTAATAAGACAAACAGGAATATTTCTTATATGTTATTTATTCTCAACTAGTTTCGACCTTAGATCATCGTCAGGAGAACATTTCTTATTTGAAGAAATTGTTTTTAGAGTTTTTTTTAAAGGGACCATTATAAAAGAACTATAGAAATTGAATTATGTTTTGAGGGTTTGTGATGCTATTAAAATCCGGTTAGAGGAGTATATTAGTAGTAGCAAGTCCATCTGTTCCGTGAAAAAAACTATATATATATAATATATATATATATATATATATTATATATATATATATTGTTTTGGAGGTTGATTTTGAAGGCTATCACAATGCAGGTGTCAAGAAAAAATAATAATAAGGTAACAATGGTGTTGTGTGTTAACCTGTAATTTATTCTTGATATTTCGAGATAATATCTCTTTTTCAGAAGAACACTGGAATTGAAGTAGTTGTCGTCTCGTTATGGCATTTCTAGTAAAATGAATTATTTTTTTTGAAAATATTACAGACGGTATTTTTTTATAACAGTATTCTGGTGTTGCATGTTTACATGAATGCGTTTTTGTTTGTGTGTACGTGTGCGTATGTTGCCATGTGCGTGTGCATAAAAATGCATGTAGACTCTGACGTCATGACTGTATCCACGCACGTGTGTGCGTATGAATAACCGTATCCACGTGCGTATGTGCGTATGAAAGAGCGTATTTGTGTTTGGTGGCCATGGTGATGTATAATATTTCGTGTTGGATGTAATATAAATCATTTAATCATTTCTTCTTCTTCTTCTTCTTCTTCTTCTTATTATTATTATTATTATATTATATATTATTATTCATTTGTTTATTTGCTTTATTATATAATTCATATATATATTTTTTTTATTTTACATATATAATATATATATATATATATATATATATATATATATATATATATAATAATTCTTATTTACCTTATCCATAAAGTGTGTATGTGGTGTGTATGTGTGTGTGTTTTAGATAAAAAAGGTAAAATAGTTAACTATTTTACTTTTTTATCTAACGCACACACATCACACACATACACACTTATGGATAAGGTAAATAAGAATTAATATATATATATATACACACACACACATATACACACTTATGGACAAGGTAAGTATGAAAGAATGAAATATATATATATATATATATATATATATGAAAAATAAAAAGATAAAATTAAATTGAATTAGATATAAATAAGTAAATAAACAAATAAATAATAATTATAATAATAACGATGCTGAAAGGTATGAATCCTACTTTCCTTCCAGCTATGGGTAAATAGTAGGGCAGACTGGTCTCTTCAGCCTTGGTTAGGCAACCTGTCTAGAAGAATGAAAACTCTGAATTCAAACCTGTTAAACTCCGCTTAAGAAATTGACCTTGTGTCACATCCTGCTCGTGCGGAGGGGTTGGTAAATATGTATATGTTTGTCTCAAGACGCACTAAATCAAAAAGCTACCAACATCACTGCAATGGGAAATGCAAGCAGCCTCGTCCAGGATTTGAACACGGGTTAACGAGTCCATTTTCTATGACAAACCATTACACCACGCTCTTCCTGCTGGGACGCACATATTTGCTTTGCATGAGTCACCGGGAAAATTTATAGGCCATAACTAAAGCTGTCTAACTCCTATCTTGTAACTTATCCTGTGTAATTCATTTCTAAGAAACTATTGAAATATATTTACAGTTAGCTTGAAATGGTGATGGAAGGAAAAGGGAAAACACCGGGATGCATCGATACGATTTTACTGCATCTTTTTATATTTTTGTGCGTCAGGGACGCAGGACGCGTACCTGTCAGCATCTCTTCTCCTGGGAAAGGTATGAATCCAATTTCTCTCACTCCAGCTATGGGTAAATAGCAGGACAGATAGGGTCCTTAACTTTGGCTAGGTGGTTCTTAACCGGGGTCCATATGGACCCCCGGGAATCATATAACATTTCTTTGGGGGACCCAGGCAAGCAAAATATATTCAACTATAAATATAGGATTTATTTTAACATCGAATGGCTATGGGAGGGTCCACCAGAATAAAATAGGATTAAAAGGGGGGTCAATAGGTAAAAAAAGGTTGAGAACCATTGCATTGCACCTTGCATCTCTTCTCGTTAGTTAAAATACATAGAGAGCTCCACCTAACAAATGTAATATACTAATTTTCACGAATGTACTTACACTGCCTTTTCCACCCTGTCGGCTGGGGCGTTAGAATGCACCGACTGCACCTCTGCAGAGGGGTAAGACTCCCCCAATGGGGCCACCTGTTGGCCGTGGGTAGCGACCCGTGATGCTTAAGGATAGAACCCAGGTGGATGAGCAGTTCATGACATGCAATACTCCACTTTAGCCCTATCTTGGGCTAGACGGGCGGTCGGAGAGGCCCCCTCCGATCAATCGGCTGGCCACGTCAAGCCCTAGCACCTATATGATTTTCCCAACCCTATTGCCCTTATGGCAAGCCCCATCCCTTTTTATCATATGGATGCTAGAAGGCGGTGGCTGCGGGTCTACATGTCCTGGGAATGACGTTAAACTCTATCTGATGGTGAGGTTCCAGTTTTGGAGGTTTGCGGAATGTGGAGCACCCCATTCATCACTATTGCTCCCTGGTCCACTCTGACCCAGAGTAGTAGTACCTGTTAGGGTCCTATCTATGGGTTAAATAGAAAAATGTATTTATAAAAAAATTGTATTATCCATTAAGAATTGATTTATTTCAAAACTTTATCGGCATTAAATGACCCACTGAGGTTGATATGCCGTAAAACAAAACAAAACAAAACAAAACAAACTACCTTTTCGTGAATGTAATATACAAATTTTTCATGAATGTAATACTAATTTTTATGGATGTAATATTCATGAATTTGGTTGTAATACTATCTATCTGTAAATAAATATTTCTATATTTCTATTTCTATTACAGACTTGTGCTCTTTCAACTTTCCGCCATTTAATTTGTGGGGACGTGTCTTCCTTATCATTTGCCTACCATAAATACCTGGATAGTTCAGTGCTAAATTCATATTTTCTATTTTAAGGCTCAGCTTATGAGTTTATAATCTTTTTGTCTCTAGCTATTTTGAGTTAACCTGAAATATAATTTCAACTCCTCACTGGAGTCTACGGAGGCTTTACGTTATCAGTAAGACATACCTAATTTAAAGAGAGTATGTCCCTCTGTTGTAACAGTTACATCCGGGTTCCCCAGTGCCTCGTGCCTTGAGGATCACTGAATCATGTGATATAATGATATTACGCATGTTTTTTTGGTATAAGAATAGCTTACTTTCATTAAATGTCTGTAAAAATAGTTTCCTAGGGGGACAAGAACTACTGAAAAGTTAGTCATACAAATTCAAGAACGCACACACACACACACACACACACACACACACACACATATAATATATATATATATATATATATATATATATATATATATATATATATATATATATAAGTGTATTTGGCAGCATTTTTTCTTTTAAGCATGTGTTAAACTGTACAGCCAATTCTTGTCGGACGAGTTTTTGTTCGCTCCTTTCTAATTTTCTGGCCATTTTTTTGGTGTCAGGGTGGAACTGGTGTAACAGTCCACCAAAGGTTTCATTACGAGCGCTTTCGGCAATACAATTTGCCATCATCAGGTAGGAAACTGATGGTATGTTTCGTGTCTCGTTTTTAAGAAGAACGAGTAGTAGAAAAATCACTACTGCATCGTTCGTCCGAACTACTACCAATTCCCACAACCTCCCCCTACCAATTTTTACTACCTCCCACTTCCAATTCCTATGATACTACTCGTTCTCCTTAAAAACGAGACATTCTCTTGTTGGGCTTCAGGGCTTTCTGCTGGTACGTACATAATTTATAAGCTGCTTATAAATTATGTAATACATGAATCTAAGTTTTTCTAAGCAAATTTGAACCCCTTTTAAATTTTCTACAATATTTGCCTACGAAAATTCATTATATATTTATACTTAGTGTTGTATGATTTGTGAATTCTTTCCAGTAAATGTGATATTTTGTGTCATCACCATGGCCTCGATTCGTGAACAAAGATTGAGAGATGGTCAACGTTAACTGCTAGCATGTTCGTAGGTGATAAGGCCTATGTAGAACAAACATGCACGGTCGCAGCGGTTGCAGCTGAAGGTCTGGTCAGCGTTTGATGCCAAACTTTCATTTCAAGATGCTTGATTACAGTCATAACTATATGTTTAATGCTCCGTTGCATATATTTTAATAGCTCTATTTATCTATAATCAATTTGTGTCCACAGTTATATGGTATCAATTGATTATGGAGGCGCGCGGTCAAATGGTTAGAGTCATAGGAAATGGACTCGTCAACCCGAGTTCAATTCCTAGACGAAGCTGTTTGCAATTCACATAGCGCTAATACCCTTGGGAAAGATATGAAACCAATTCTCCCTCCAGCTATGGGTAAATATCAGGGCGGACTGGGCTCTTTAACCATGGCTAGGTAACCAGCCTAGGAGAAGGAAAACTCTGAATTCAAACCTGTTAAACTCCGCTTACGAAATTGACCTTGTGTCGCATCCCGCTCGTGCGGAGGGGTTGGTAAATATATATATGGTATCAATTGGTTGGTTAGTTTATTGATTTTAACGGCATATCAACCCGTCTGGCGTTATGTCATGCCTAACGGTTAGGAAGTAGGATATGATGTGTATTTATATTTATACTTTTTAGTAATTGGTTTTAAAAATGTATTAGCATTACTGAAGATTATGTTGTATGGTATTGATTAGGTTCATGTCTATATTCTATGGTATAATTTTATTTCCTCAAAAGGGACAGAATGTCCCCCTTGACATTTTCAAATAGATCTTTCATATTGTTTGCATTAAAATAATGGTTTCTGATGTGAGCAAAAACCCTGCATTCCATGAATAAGAGTTTAACAGTCAAAGGTGTTTGAAATGTTTCACATTGTGGTTGTTGTTCTTGTTTGAGTATATAGGAGTGCGTTAGTTTTGTGTGACTAATGCGTAATCGAAACACAATGACTTGTTCCTTTCTAGACTTTCTTAAAGTTGGTCTCCAGTCTCCCAAAGTGAATTTGATTAGGAAGAGCTTATTGTATATGTTGTTATTCCAGTGTTGTTGCCATTATATGGTATCTAGTATTCACGTCTAATATGAACAATTTTTAAATAGATCTATTTGAAGTATAGATGGAACAGGTACTACCAGTAAAAGTTTACTCTATTTGTAAATCTCAAAAATAAACCAAACCAAATATAAATAGTTATAGTTACAATCAAACCTTTACAAATGAATCAAATTTCGGCATTAAATAACCCATAAGAAGTTGATATGCCTTTAAACAAATAAAGGAAACGAAACGTGAATAGTTATGATTACAATCAAATTTCGGGATTAGATAAACTCTAAAGAGATAATGTCCCGTTAAACAAATAAACTAAACACTTCCTTTTGTTTTTCTTTCCTCTTCCCTGATTTCTCCTTCTTCTTTCTACCCTCGTTGTTTCTCCTCCACCTGCACCTCACTTCACTCCCCCTCCCCCCAATTCTTTTCCACTTCCGGCCCAGCAAATGGCCACACGTATTTAATTGACAATTATCAAAAGTCGACAACATTTGTTTTTACCGTTACTTTTCCGGCAGTCATGTCAAATCTTCTCAAATGTGGATTGGGGCCTACCCCCCCTCCTCCCAAAAAAAGGGGGGAACTCCCCTGCCCTCTGCTCCAGGTGTCAAATCTGCTATTTAATAAAAGAAAAAGAAAAAGAAAAAGAAAAAAGATTTAAAATAAATTAACCAACCAGAAACAGCTGTTTGAAATACATCTTTGTCGTTATCATTATATATTCCTCCTCCTCTTCCCCCTCCTCCTACTACTACTCCACCGCCCCTTCCTCTTCCATTAATAACTGGGTTTTAAATACAGATACGAGTACCAAGTATTATTAATAGAGTCCTAGTAAGATATTTCGGTTTGAGCTTTGAATTGTATCGTTTGCATTAAACTAGCTCCCAGGCCTGTAATCAATTTTTTTTTTGGCTAATTTTATCCAGTCTGATCCACATTACTGTTAATTAATAAGCAAATGATTAAAAAAAGTTATTTAGTTTTTAGAAGATTAAAATATATATAACATTTGAAGGAGGTGTATTATACGTAATTCTGAATAGTAGGACAGACTGGGTTCTTTAGCCTTGTTCAGGCAGACCTCGTGACAAAAAGGAAAAAAAAACACCCCCTGGTCTACGCTAACGAAAAAGGGATAAACATTGGGAACCAAACAAAACCAAACATAAATAGTTATAATTACAATCAAAGCTTTATAAATGAATCAGATTTCGGAATTAAATAACCCATAAGAAGTTGATATGCCGTTAAATCATTATCCTGTTGATACCGACATTAAGCCACTAAACCGACTTTACTTTTTTACTATTTATCATTTTTTACTTTTTAAAAACTATTTATTATTAGTTTAACTAGTACAAAATAAAAAAACACCCTCCGGGCGATGTAAAAATAAATTTTTGAAACATATTGCCTGAGGGGTGGGAGTAAAAAATTCAATGTCAACTAGTTTGTACCCTAAGTAAGTAAAATCATCAAATTCATTGAAGGATTAAAAAATAAAACAATTTGAAATGTAAACTTTAAATATGTATTGAAATAAAACAAACTATATATAGATATATAATACCAGTCATGTATTTATTAAAACTTGTTTTAAAAAATCAATGAGGACTGTCTAATGTTGCATGTTCAAATTTTGAGTGTATTTATTCTATGTTATGGCGATTTTGAGTAATATGACGTAAGCAGTGACGTAATTTTTGTTACAGACAAGCGAATCTGCATTATTAATAGATACCTCTCAAAATGTAGAAAATAATAAAATAAAATATCTATTCAAAATATCGAGTTTTAGAGGTGTTTGGTTGGGGGAGGATATTTGATCTCATTGAACGAACCGGAAGTCATCTTCCGTACGTCACACGCAGTGGCTATATATTTTCCAGTGCGCAACCACGCACTCAGATACTGTAACAGTCTAACATAGTGACGATCGAATTCGCTCTAAAGGAAATGGTCTGTGAGATTAGCCTGTCATCCATCGTTTTACAACTGACCTCGTAATTTGCATGAGTACCATACTAAAAATAATGGGAGGGGGAATTTTCTTTCATCTTTTAATTTCAGTTACCTTTTCATCGCAACTCATTCGTGTCGTCATTTCTACGGAAACGAGTGACAGTATGTACCAGAAACAATAATAAAACACTTAGTTCTCAGTGAACCAAAAAACTGATTCTGCAGCTAAATCGGCTCTAGATTTGATCCCCGACAAGTTCAAGATTCCATATACTGACTTGAAACCTAGAATTGATAGATTCCTTTATACAAAATGGCAACAACACTGGAAAGGGGCCGGGTTAGCTCAGTCGGTAGAGCGTTCGGCTAGAAACCACAGGGTTCCTAGTTCGATACCGGTCCTCGCCAACTCAGCGTATGAGTAGCACAGTAAGGAGCTGATGGTATGTGTGGTGCTCCACCTCAGATGCTAAAAACAATCACCTTGGTCTAGCGCTATTGAAAAGGGGATAGACTCCTTCGATGACTGGCTGATACCGACATTAGGCCACCCCGACGACTTTACTTACTTATAAAAACAATAAACTCTTCCTAATCAAATACACTCTGAGAGACTGGAGACCAGCCGTAAGGAAGTCTAAAAAGGAACAAATCATTGTGTCCCGATTAAGCATTGGTCCCGCAAGACTAACGCACTCCTATATACTCAAACAAGAACAACAACCACAGTGTGAAACATTTCAAACACCTTTTACTGTTAAACACTTATTCATAGAATGCAGGGTTTTTGCTCACATCAGAAATGCAGACAATACGAAAATTTGAAAATGTCAACATAGAAGACATTCTGTCCCTTTTTAAGGAAATAAACTTACACCATAGAATATAGACATGAACCTAATCAATACCATACAGCATGATCCCCAATGATGCTAAAACATTGTTAAAACCAATTACTACAAAAATGTAAATATAGATACACAACATATATTACTTCCTAAGCGTTAGGCATGGCATAACCCAAGACAAGTTGATATGCCGTTAAAATCAACCAACCAACCAATCAAAAAATAGATTCTTGTCAGGATAGGTTTATGAACAAAGAAAGAAAGGATCGTATTCTAAAAATAGACAAAATTAGACTGACCGACACCAAAATTCAAAACTTCTGCGAACTAACGAACATTCTGAGAGCGGGAAGAAGAAAGGGATTTTTCTAGTATCAGAGGTTAGAAAGGCAGTGGTCAGCGAAGGACCAGTCACGAATACCAGTCCTCTTAGAACCGGGTGAACTGAAATACAATGAGGTTTAACACTAATAAGACTTTGTAAAAAGGAAAATTCATTAACCAAACCATACCTTTGTAAATTGTCATTCATTTGATACAATTTATAATAGACATATAAAGGACAATTTTTGTTACGACTCAAACTTCTTGTACTGTTTTGCTTGCTAATTTGATGTTACATTTCACATACAATTTACCTCCCACACACACAAGTTAAACAAAAGATTTAAAAATACAAGTCAAAATTAATAATAATCTTGATCAACGATGCTTCATCTTATTGGATTATTTTCCCTCACTTGCTACGGCTTTCCGTTAGGTGGCGTTGCGAACGGTAATATATAAAGGCGGTGCCGCCAAAAGCAAATTATCTTTTCTCTTAGACTCTTCAGTCGTGAGAGTTAACACACAAGTCTTGTCTCTGTCCTTTAGGACTGAGGAGCTTGGTCCTCCAGCCACAGGCATTCTGCGTACCTGTTACAATGGTCATTTTACACCCTATCGTTTCACAGAGGTTCATTGCACCAATTGCGTCTTTACCGTGTATCTGTTACACGATGTTTTTCTACACAGTAAGCGATAATGTTTATTCTCCATTTAGTATCCTTAAGACTGTAGCGTTAGTTTGTATTCGCCTGGTGGAGTTGTCTGCCCCTTTTAGTTTACTGGTTAAATATTAGTTAAATATTATTTAAGCGCCGGGTTCAAAACCTTTCGGCCTCTTTTCCTGTTTCAGCACCTACGAGCCACATGGGGTAGATTTTATCTAAACCCTCTCGTTGGGGCTCCGCCCCCTTACATTACTGTAAGTCCTCACAGCATGGACTATCGCTAGTCTCATGTCTGTACTCTTTTATGTTATAATGTACCATTCATGAATGTGTCTTTATCTTTATTTGTGTACCCCTTTTTATATGTACTCTTTACTATGAACGTTGTACCAACTGTTATCCATGTGCTGTGTATATTAAATGTTTGTCTATTAACCTTCGTCGGAGTTATTTGTATCCAAAGTATGTATAACTTTGAACATCCCTATAAGACTATCTACAAAGACTCGTTTCATTATGATATTCATTTATCCTTTTTTGTACTGATTCAGTTAGAATTTGCTTAGACAATAAAGTCTATTTGTTATAACTCTTTGTCGGGATTTGTTCAATATCTAATATTTATATCATAATTGAGAAAATTATAGACACCAGCTATCATTTATTTCAAAAATCTAAAAAAAATAAAAATAAAATATTGATTATTGCTTGTCTGAATTTTTGTCTGAATGATTGCTAAGATTGCTTCAGTGTTCTTCGGCCTCTAGAGCGGCTAAGTAAAATTAACAGCGTTGGTCCCAGGGAGCTATCCCTCCAGGCAATACCTGTTCCCTTTATTTAAATGGGCAGAGCTGGGTTTATTGCCTAGCACCCGAGGCACCCCCTTGAGGGGGAATGCCGACAGGATCAACGTATTTTTGTGCCTACCACCCATGAGCTTCAATTTGTGGGTGGGCACATATAAAAATGTCCTTGTGTCACGCCCTCATAAGTGGGATAAGAGGCAAATACCTTGCTTGTCTGAATTCTTTCGGGGGTGGACCGGGAAAAATTGTTACCAAGCTAAATTTGTTTTTTTTTTTTTTTAAAGCTCAGAGTATCCCCTTTTGAAATTTGAAAACTCCTTTTTGACCCCCTGGGGAATTTTTTTATTGGGGTGAGGGAGTATGCAAACCAGATCTAGTCTGGTAGATAAGAAGGTGGACCGGGAAAAAATTATTATCAATCTCAATTTGGTATTTTTTTAAGGCTTTGTATATCCTCTTTTGAAATTTGAAAACTCTTCTTTTTGGCCCACTGGGGAATTTTTTTTTATTGGGGTGGGGACAGTATGCAAACCAGATCTAATCTGGTAGATAAGAAGGTGGACCAGGAAAAAATTGTTACCTAGCTGAATTTGTTATTTTTTGAAAGCTTAGTGTATCCTCTTTTCAAATTTGAAAACTCTTCTTTTTTACTCCCTGGGGAATTCATTGGGGTGGGGACAGTATGCAAACCAGATCTAGTCTGCTAGATACGAAGGTAGACCGGGAAAAAATTGTTACCAAGCTAAATTTGGTATTTTTGAAAGGTTAGAGTATCCTCTTTAAAAATTTGAAAACTCTTTCTTTTTACTCCCCGGGGAAAATTTTTTATTGGGCTGGGGACAGTATGCAAACCAGATCTGATCAAGGAAAAGAAAAGAACACTCCTCGAGCACAAAATAGTCAAATGTCAAAAAAGAAAAGAAAAACAAAACAAAACAAAACAAAAAAAAGAAAGAAAAAGTGCACACATGTCATTCTTTTGTTGACATAATTAAATTTTGCGCGTGGCAAATCTCTGGGATGGGAGGTGTAAAATTGTTTGTGCTTCAGTAATTGCTGCGTAGTAAAAAAAGAAAAATCCACAAATTCTTAAGTTTTTTTTTGTTGTTGTTATTCACTTGTCAACAATGTAGAAAATACATGTCAATTAACCAGTTAGAGCTTAGAGTGCTTATTTCGAAAGCCTTTGGTAGTTGCGTGTCCTTCAGCGGGCGATCAACGAATGTTGCTTGGTTACTAATCAATATCATTATACTAGTTGATGTACCAGAATTACGCGAGCAGAGTCCCCATGGATAACGCACTGGACAGCGACATCCTAATAAACGAGTAAGAACTCCAGTCGTACCTTAACATTGTTTTGGGACTAATATAATCGAGAAAGGTGTGAACCCCTTCTTGTATGGGGTAAATAGTATCTACTTGTATTCTACAAGGATGGCTTTGCTATCAGAATAGTCTACGAAGGTTGATATGCATAATATATATATATATATATATAATATATATATATATATATATATATATATATATATATATAATGGTATATCAACCTTCGTAGACTATTCTGATAGCAGATCCATCCTTGTAGAATACTAGTAGATACTAGGTTTTAATTAATCTGTTTTACTCTCTGTCTGTCTGTCTGTCTGTATGTCTCTGTCTCTGTCTCTGTCTCTGTCTCTCTCTCTCTCTCTCTCTCTCTAATATATATATATATATATATATATATAAACTAGACAAAACTTGACTTGTTGACTCACCCATTAAGCTCTGGGTAGATAATTAGGATAAGGAGAAGTGAGTTTGTAAAGCGAATTAAATCTTTAAATATAAATACGCCCAGAGAATTAAAAAAAATCACTTTGTAAGATTTCTAAGAAAGGGAACGTTTGACCTAATTTAAATTTAAATGGACCTGATTCTTGTAATTCTATTAAGAACCAAAGTGTTGAGAACGGCTTGCTTGTCATCTGCCATGTTATCTAGTTGATTTATCTGCTTGTTTTTCTTCTGTTCTTTTTACTTCTTTGGGCTGGACTAAGCTGATCATTATCTTTATAATTCAACAAACACAACAAGACCTTGTTTGTTCTTGATCAAGTTTTATTTTCTTCTGGTCCATATTGGTTAATTCCAACGCGGGATTGAAATTGAAATGGGAGAGCCGGTGATCACGTCTGCCCTCTTTCAAAGCTGGGTCGGATCTGAATAACTCTGCCTAAAACTATATGACGTGTCTGTTATGACGCCCAAATCGCGCGCCTCTAAGGGGTCAAAAGGTTATAACCGTCACTGGTAATTTTCCATGGATTTTAAAGTTAACAGACCTCAATTTAAATATTCCTAGCTACAAATCTGTTCACAATTCATGACCTCCCATTGTAACAATAGGCTACGTCGCTGAGTGCAAACATGGTAACGAATGTGTGACTTTTAGATATAGTCTTGCCGAATTAATCTGAAATTTGTCTTAACCCGGAACAAATTCCGAACAAGACATGTTTGGTACCGTTAGAAAGCTTATTTTTTGTAGATTAACATACAAAAATCCTCCCTCATGACTTTAGAAGAACTGACTCCATCCATCCATCCTCCATTTTAACAATAGAAAGATGATAAAAATATGTTCCAATATTTTATCTTTCTGCTCTACAAAAACAACATATACATATACTCGATTTTTTTAAAAACGTATTAATCTAAGCTCATTTTTCTATTTAACCCTTATATATAACTCTAACAGGTATTACTACTCCGGGTCAGAGTGGACCTGGGAGTAATGGCAATGAAGGGATACTCCACACACCCAGAGCTCCAGAATTGGAATTTCACCATTGTGTTGAGTAAATACACACTCAACGATTATGTTACATATACAGCTGGAACAACTACCGATAAACATAATTACTAAGGTTTAATTAAATGTAAAGTTCAGTCGGTAGAGCGTTGAACTAGGAACCACAAGGTTCCGGGTTCGATACCGGCCCTCGCCAACTCAGCGTATGAGTAGCACATAGGAATATGTGCGATAAAGTGAGGTGCTGGCGGTAGGTGTGGGGCTCCACCTCAGACGCCCAAAACAATCTCCTTGGT
Source organism: Doryteuthis pealeii (assembly GCA_023376005.1). Taxonomy (NCBI): domain Eukaryota; kingdom Metazoa; phylum Mollusca; class Cephalopoda; order Myopsida; family Loliginidae; genus Doryteuthis; species Doryteuthis pealeii. The sequence goes on along the minus strand of CM042142.1, from coordinate 127,740,146 downwards.
ATAGCTCTAATGAAAAGGGGATAGACTCCCACGCTGTATGGCTGATACCGACTTTAGGCTACTCCGACGACTTTGCTTACTTTTTATTCTAGAACATGGGTTCCCGACCTTTTTTTTGCCATGCCCCGCCTAATCACCTCTAAAAACCTGATGCCCCCCCCACCATATAATTCTTATTGTTTAAATGTGAACTGAAAGTTCTTCTCGTAATCGGGAACCATGAATAAAGGGTTCGGTTCAAAGTTCCGTGATAGCTCCCGATTACGACAAGAAGGTTCTTGAGTTCGAAAAGAAGGTTTCCGAGTCCGAGAGGCTCCCGAGTCCGACAAGAAACACCCGAAGAAGGCCCGAGGGTACATCAACTGAAACGTTGTGCAGATAACAATAAAAACGAGGACAATAGTCCGAATAATCTAAATAATACAGACCTTGCTGGTATTTGATATTTAGAAAAGGCACAGGTGAAAATAAAAAAGAAGAAAGGCAGGCAGGCGGGGAATTGTGATCCGTGCAACAAAACACATGGCACAATGATTAGCTTTTAGAATTTATTAGTTTAGTCTCAGTTTAGTTTTTGCCAAACGTCTTTCTTTTATTTTGGATGCAACAATTTGCATGAGATTTGCTTTCTTAGTTTTGAGTTTATTTGTTTTTTTGTCATTCTTTTGTTTGTTTACGATTGGCGTATTAACGCCAACGGCTAATTAGAAAGATGAGGAGCCAATATGTTGTTACTATTCATCTGGGAAAGAAAGAAAGGAAGAAAGGGAGGAAGGAAGGAAAAGAAGAAGAAGAAGAAGAATTTAGGTAAAATACCGTTGAAGAAGAAGAAGAAGAAGAAAAGAAGAAGAAGAAGAAGAAGAAGAAGAAGAGCCACAAGAAAAAGAAGAAAAAAAAAGAAAATGAAGCCAAAAGAAGAAGAAGAAGAAGAAGAAGAAGAAGAAAGAAGAAGAAGAAGAAGAAGAAGAAGAAGAAGCACAATGAAAAGAAAAGAAAAGAAGAAAAATATGAAGCCACAAGAAGAAAGAAGAAGAAGAAGAAGAAGAAGAAGAAGAAGAGAAGAAGAAGAAGAAGAAGAAGAAGAAGAAGAAGCCACAAGAAAAAGAAGAAAAGAAGAAGAATAAGAAAAGAAGAAGAAAAATAAGAAGCCACAAAAAAGAAGAAGAAGAAGAAGAAGAAGAAGAAGCCACAAAGAAAGAAGAAGAAGAAGAAGAAAAAAGAAGAAGAAAAATAAGAAGCCACAAAAGAAGGAAGAAGAAGAAGAAGAAGAAGAAGAAGAAGAAGAAGAAGAAGAAGAAAGAAGAAAAAGAGAAGAAGAAAAAAGAAAAATAAGAAGCCACAAAGAAGAAGAAGAAGAAGAAGAAGAAGAAGAAGAAGAAGAAGAAGAAGAAGAAGAAGAAGAAGAAAGGGTTGTGATAAATATTTATCTCAAAAGCCATTCAGTACATGAGCCCCATCTGCACGGACAGAAAATCGGCTGTCTGGCAGAGTAGACAACTGAATAATATGAAGCTAATGGTTTGTATTTATTTAGGAGAAAAGTGGCGCTCATCATGTAACGGTTATCGTTGGACCCGGCTTCAAATCCAGAACGACACTGTTTGCATTTAACATAGCGCTAATACCCATTACGACTGAATAGCGGGTTCAATCCTCGCTGGATGCCCTACACTTGCCACTTTGTGTCACATCGTAGCCGTGGCGAACGGTTTGGGTAAATAAGGGTGTCCCATCGCGGTGTAATGGTTAGCATGCTAGTCTCTACAGATCCATTACTACCGAGTAGCGAGTTACATCCTCGCTGCATGTCCCAACTTACGACCTTGTATCGCACCCTACCCGTGGCAAACGGATTGGGTAAATACGTAGCGCTAATACCCTTGGGAAAGTTATGAATCCAACTATTATTCTTCCAGCTACGGGTAAATAGTAGGACAGACTGGGTAGACAACTGAACAATATCTATTAATAATGGAGATTCGCTTCCGGTTTTTGTCTGTAACAAAAATTACGTCACTGCTTACGTCACATTACCCAAAATCGTCATAACAGAATAAATAGACTGAAAATTTGAACATGCAACATTAGACAGTCCTCATTGTTTTTTAAAACAAGTTTTAATAAATACATGACTGGTATTATATATCTATATATAGTTTGTTTTATATATATTGGTTTGGTGGTGGATTTTGAAGGCTATCACAATGCAGACGTAAAGAAAACAAAATTAACAAACAGCACCATTGTTACCTTATTATTTTTTCTTTACGCCTGTATTGTGGTAGCCTTCAAAATCCATCACCAAGCCAATATATATATATATATATGGGGGGGGGGAATAAATAAAGGAAAGAAAATATTGAATGGATAAAAATTATTTATTGGAGTACCGCCACAATAATTTTTAAACATTCAACTCTCTCTCTCTCTCTCTCTCTCTCTCTCTCTCTCTCTCTCTCTATCTATCTATTATCTATCTATCTTATCTCTCTTGTTCTGAGTTCCATTTCTGTTCTTGTTGAATCAAGAACACAGAGACATATTCTTGGTGTACACATTTTTTAATTCCCGATCCCATCTTAACTAATATATATTATCTTTATTCTCTCTCTTTCTCTCCCCCCCTCTCTCTCTCGATGGATGATGGCGCTTATCAGCACAACAAACTAGATCAGAGTGTCTATTTCGAGTGATGCCGTTTATAATTTTCCCTTTGCACTTATTCCCAGTGCTCCCGTCTGATTGTCAGACATTACGAGAAAACGTTTAATCAATGTCACGACGCTTGACGGGAAAGGGTGTGGGTGAGAAAATGACACTCGAACAAACCACTCTCCCTTAATTACTTTACCTGCCCCCATCAAAAAGTAAAAAAAAAATATAGTCCCCCCACAGTTAATCTCTATTAATTAATCTATCAATCAAATTAGTGTGGGTGAAGAAAGAGATTTTTATGAATATAAAAAAAAGGTTTAGTATCGAGTTTTCACAGAAGAGGGCGCTTTGAACATTTGCTTACACAGACAGACAGACAGACAGACACAAATATATATATATATATATATATATATATATATTATAATGGTATACAAAGGAATAACCTACATGAGTTTCACCATAAGGATCTTCAGGTTTAATCCACTGAATTAATCAAGATATTGATTAATTGCGGTCGATTAAACCCTAAAGATCCTTATGGTGAAACTCGAGTAGGTTATTCCTGTGTATACCATTATAAAAATAAAATTGCTCTACTTACGTATTGAGCACTTTATATTTGTTATATCGCTGTCTTCTCATTGCGAAACTTGCATCAACTAACCATTGTGACCAATTTCACCGGTAAGTCACCTTTTTCATATAAAAATATATATATATATATATATGTGTGTGTGTGTGTGTGTGTGAGAGAGAGAGGGAGATTAAAAAATGATCCACACTCGCGTTTTATGGAAGCCGAGCTCATCATAGATGATTTAATAGACAGCACCATGACTAATCTGCAGAGAACAAGCTACCTCATCGCCGGTACGCCAGTATCATATCTCGTATTGCTAAATCTTCTCAACACTGGTGTAGGTTGACGGACGTCCTGCCCCCTCTTTGTGTATCACCCTTGTCCGCCCACATTTAAACTTCTCTATCCACTCATACACACGTCTTCAACGTAGTGCACTGTCCCCGTATCATGCTAAAAGCCTCCTATGAATTTCAGCACCGGACACTCCTTTTGAGCAGAGAAATTGGGGCCCATTTTGGTGCATACTGCTTATAGAGCGGACATGTTTACCTAATAAATACAGCAAGCAAAATGGCGCGATCAGACTTAAATTTCGACCACGTGACCACAACGATGCCAAATATAAGCATGCATTCGAAGAAAGCTGTGTGACAATAGTAAAAAAATATGTTATGGTGAAAGTGTGGATAATTTTTTGCTCTGCCTCGTAAATAAAAAGTAAAATAATCTTGATTATTAAACAGTTTTTATATTATTGTTTATTCTCTTCTTTATATATATATACATACATATATATATATGTAAACACGGTTTGTTTTGAGTGGCTTTTTGCCGATAATTTTTGGGAGAATAAGTGCTTAATTGGAGTCGTATCTAATTTTGAAAATTAATTAATTAATAATGAATTAGGCGGGAATACCTATTAAATTTATGGCTAAACAAATCGAGAAAAAATCAATCTCTGTATGTACATTAGGCCTCATCAGCAGAGCTATAGATCGGAAGACCGCCCTGTGCGTGATTTGAAACCGGACTGAAAGGCCGATCCCATAACCTCTACACTAAACGGACTTCTTAGATTTTATGATTTGTTTAGGCCTAATAGGCCGACATACAGAGATTGATTTTTCTCGATTTGTTTAGCCATACATTTAATAGGTTAATTCATTATTAATTAATTAATTTTCAAAAAATAGGTACGACTCCAATTAAGCACTTATAATATATATATATATTATATATATATATATATATATATATATATATGATTTTAAAAAATGATGACATACTTTATTGATCAGCAAATTTTTGATAGAGCGAAAGAGAAAAGAGAAAAGGAGAAACTTAAGGGCCCTTTCGACCGGTGCTTTGTCAAAAGTAACGACCGGTAGATCTTTTAAAAGTCACAATGTATATTAAATGGGTAAAAGAGGGAGATTGAACCATACGAAATGGTGGGGCAATATGAAGGCAAATGAGGAGGGGATAATTATATATATATATATTGGTAAATACCTTCATGTAATTCCACTTCAGCAATCACATCCCCGGCAAAAATTACCAGGGAGTGTTTCAGGTGTCTTTGTCTACACAGGGATGGGCAGTAAAAAAATGGAGACTGCCTCAAGAACATTGAGGTGGTGTCTTGTCCTGGCCATATATATATATATAATATATATATATATATATATATATATATATCAATAAAGGAAGGAAGAACTCAACACCGTAATTCCATAATAAATTTATTTCGACCAAAATTGGGGCCTATATAAATCTAAGTTGATTTAAAACAGCTCCCCAAATTTTCGTCTCATCAGATGGGTCTCAATTCACTTATGGACAAGCACATCACAAAAAAAACCCAAAAAGCTGAATATTAAAAAAATGTATAAATTCAAACAAAAACAAAAAATAAAAAATATAAAGAATATTTTTTAACAGTATAGGATTGTAACCATAGAAACAGGAAGTGAATGAGAAAAAAAGAGATACATTTCAAGGTTGGTTTCTTAGGGTGTTCAGACAGACAAAAAAGTGACAAGACAGAAAAAACAGAGTAGTATATTAAAATATAAATAGACAAGTAAATAAACAAATTTTTTTAATTTAAACATTAGAGTATAATGATGTATAAAAGGACTATAGATAAAAAGGAAATAAAAGGGAATAAAGATAAAGAAAATAATAGTTATTATATAAATAATAATAATAACAATAATAATATTAATAGTAAGATAGAGTAAATAATAATAATATTAATAAAAGATAAAGTAAATAAAATAATAAAAATATGAATAGTAAGATAAAGTAAATAATATATATATGGGTGGGTGGGTTGGTTTGTTTCGTGTGTGTATCAAGTTTATTCAAAAAGTATTGAGGCTGCAGCTTTATTTACCGAGAAATGAATAAACAATGATTCAAAAACATATTCCAGTGAGTTTCCATTGTTCAAAGCGCCTCTAGAACACTTTATTTGTTGTGATGTAAAGCGGCATTGTTGTGTTTCTTTTAATGTCCTCTACGTCCTAAAATCTCGCTTTGAGATGAATTTTCAGTTTAGAAAACAAGATAAAAGGAGTATATGACTAGGCACGACTGGGCGGAAAAGGTGATCCACTGGGAATTGTGCAAAAATTAAATTTGGACAAACAGAAGAAATGGGAAGAAAAATAATTATATTGATACTTCAAACGATAAATTGGGGAGATAGCACATGAAAAGATCTGTACATGATTAAGAAGAGGAAACCTCAAGATTGATACCAAGACATTGTTGAGAGACTTGCCGTCACTCAAACTCCAGTGAAAGACCATCAAGCTGGTGTGAAAAAACACAAGGAATAATAATAATAATAATAATAATAATAATAATAATAATAATAATACCTGAGGAGACTTGCTGTCACTCAGACTCCAGTGAAAGACCTCACAGCTAACACTGATGTTAAAACTCAAAAGTAAATAATATAATAATAATAATAATAATAATAATAATAATAATAATAATAATACAAAATGGTATATGCATAAACTAGAATCTGTTCTTAAGAATGAAACGCATAACATTCTCTGGGACTTCAAGATAAAGACGGATCAACTTATCCCAGCCTTATTGACCAGGTCTAGTATTGATTAAAAAATGAGAACTTGTCGACTGGTATACTTTGCTGTTCGAGCAGATCACAGGGTGAAGATGAAGGAAAACGAAAAGATGGATAAATACCTGAACTATGAATAATGATCTAGTGTTGATTAACCTAAAAAAAAGAGAACCTGTCAACTGGTGGACTTTGCGGTTCCAGCAAGTCAAAGAATGAAGCAGAAGGAAAACGAAAAGATGGATAAATACCTGGACCTTGTCAGAGAATTGAAAAAGCTATGGAATATGAGGGTCAAAGTGATACCAATTGTAGTTGGTGGACTTGGAACGGTCCCGAAAAGCTTGGGAAAAAAGACTGGAGAAACTGGAAATCAGAAAAAGAATTGAGACCATCCAGAATACTGCACTGCTGCAATTGACTAGAATATTCAGAAGAGTCCCGGAGACCTGAGAAAACTTGTTTTCACTCAGACTCCTGGGAAATACCATCAGCTAACGCTGGAGTGAAAAACTATAATAATAATAAGGACTTTGAAATAAAAACGGATCACCTTATCCCAGCAAGAAGACCAGACCCACTGTTGATAAACAAAAAAGAAAGAACTTGTCAACTGGTGGATTTTACAGTGCCAGCAGATCACAGGGTGAAGCTAAAGGAAAATGAAAAAAATGGACAAATATCGGGACCTTGCCAGAGAACTGAAAAGGTTATGGAATATGAAAGTCAAAGTGATACCAATTGTAGTTGGTGCACTTGGAACGGTCCCAAAAGGATTGGAAAAGGGTTTGGAAAGTCTGGAAATCAGGGGAAGAATTGATACCATCCAGAACACTGCACTGCTGCAATCTGCCAGAATACTCAGAAGAGTCCGGGAGACCTGAGGAGATTTGCTATCACTCAGACTCCAGTGAAAGGCCATCAGCTAATGCTGATGTGAAAACTCAAAAGGAGTAATAATAATAATAATAATAATAATAATAATAATAATAATAATAATAATAATAATATTGGGTTATATTTTATAGTAATAATAAGCAGAAAACTATTTTCAAATTAGAAATTTTCCAAACTCCTAATCAACTAACGTTTAGCATCTGTTTACAGGGGGATTACGTCAACATCTCCTCTGTCACTTTTTGAGAAAGATATTCACGTAATGAATCTAATGAAGCTGTAAAAGCCAAACATGTCATACGAATAAACTGATACTTTTAACAACCTGGTTTTCATTTTAAGAAAGCCATGTTTCCTAATCATATTGTCGGATTTCATTCAGCAATATATATATATATATATATATATATATATATATATATATATATATATATATACGAGAGTGAGTCAAAAAGTAATGCGATTTTCTTTATTTCATGTGAAATTGTTTTTAGAAAATTAAGGCCTACATTGAGATCCTAACGAGGCTCCGAGCAAGAATCTGACGAGTATGACCCAACTTGCCAATTGACAAGGTCCTTCTTCTGCATGACAATGCCCGACTACACAAAAGCATCAGGACAAGGGAGAAATTTGCCTTATTCTGGTGGAAAACTTTACCGCATCCTCCATACTCACCAGATTTAGCACCTTCAGACTATTATCTCTTCGGCTTTAATCTCGATGCTTTTGTGACACGCCTGGTATATATATATATATATATATATATATATATATATATGCGTCAGGGCGTGTAAAATCAAAGCTGGACTCCTGAGCCATCTTCATGCTCACAACCGAACTCTTTGTAGTGTAGAAGTAGCAAGCATCATATATATATATATATATATCAACAACAAAAGATATGAAAATAGTACCACCTTATCAAAATATATATGGCAGATCAAGGAAAAAACGGGCAGAACACCTACAGTAAAATGGGAAATAATAAAAAAAGCCCAGGCATACAAAGGCGGACAACGTTGCGATCTTTGCTTAGAAGAAAAGTTGTGCATATTACAAAATGCAAGCAATAACTTATTAAATAAGAGAAGTGAACTCGTTTCGAAATGTAGGCATTTAAACAAATTTTTACTGTGTCACTTACCACCTGACCCTAATTGATCCCTGAATTTTCGCTCTCCTTTTTTTTTCTTTTTTTTTTTTTTTATTTATTTAAAAAAAAAAAATTCATCTGAACACCGCGTGCATTAACACCAATGCAAGTTTGTTTGATTATAATGTTTTTTAAATACAAATTTAACGTTATGACATTACATCACGTGAATACAATCCACGTCACATAAACGTTAAACAAGCCACAGTTTAAAAAAACAATTTTTAGCTTTACATTTCCCATCGCGTGAAAAACGCTGCATATAAACGCTAAACAATTTGATTTTTACCATTTCACGACTGGTTTTTGACATCTCAACCACTTCTCATCTGATGATTGGACTACCAAGAAACTTGAAGTTATGAGTGTGAAATCATAATATCAACATTAATTATATATATATATATTGTTTTTGTTGATGACCGACCCACGTGCGGTTGATACATTATAATGCAATAGGGTCCTCATATTAGTTGAGGATGGGCCGAGTGTTGCTTTTTAAAACCGTCAAGAGAATTGGCCCCGAAACGGTTTGCACACTTTCTCTTCTGATGAGCCTATTTCAGTTGTAAACATCGTTTGTTTTTTTCATTATATCTTATTCATATATATATATATATATATATATATATATATATATATATATATATATATATATATATTGTCTACTACATTTATGAATAAAGAGTGATCAATATCGGTGATGTAGATCTAATATTGAATAGAGTCATCGTTGGGGGTTTATTCCTATGTAGGGGATACCGTCAGCGTATTCTAAACCTCGCTGACATGGCGAGTTTATGAAATTAGTATAACTCATTGTCAATGGCATTGCAGTCTCGGAGGACTATATAGTTCGTGTGCTCCTGAATCTTCAGCGCCTCCTGTGACTGTGAAGTTCAATGCTTGAAAAACTTTCTCGACCACAGATGTCGCATGAAAAGCCTGTCCCTGAAGATGTTGATGTGCCGATGCTTTGTTGCCGCCGCTTACTTCTGGACCTCTTGGCTTCATGGTGTTGCGCCAGGGTGTTTTCAAATATGAACAGTCCGTTATGAATAAATGAGTTATGAATATAATTCATTAACGAAATTATGTTTGTATTAAAATGACCAATAAAAGTACTTTAATAAATAGTATTAGATGCATAATGTCTAAAAAAACAAACTCATCTAGCTTTATCTAGCGTAATTATCATGGTCTACGGGGAATTTGGGGATTGAAAGTAAAACGGTATTCGGATTTCTGGGAAAAGAGAGGAAAAAGAAATAAGAACAAAGAGAGGTTAAAGTTTGGAACTCAATTGACCGACCAATGACCCCAGAACTAAAGTTAAAAATAAAACCGGAAGTTCTAGTTTCTGCGAAGGAGCGGAAGCGACCCTCCCACTCCCGAACGACAAACGGAAAAAGAGGAAAATCGGCCTTTTTCGGCTAGGCTTCGTGGGAGGCAGACGGGGGCTTTCCGGTTTCCCCCGTATGGGTTTCGCATAGTAGTATATATATATGATTTACGATAGAATAATTTGTGCTTACTCTCTCTCTCTCTCTCTCTCTCTCTCTCTCTCTCTCTCTCTGTCTCTCTGTCTCTCTCTCCTCTTTTCTCTTTTCTTTCTCTTCCTCTTTTTCTCTCTTTCTCTCTTTCTTTTTCTCTTTTTTTTTTCTTTCTCTCTCACTTTTCTCTTTTTCTCTGTTTCTCTTTATTTTTCTCTCTCTTTTCTCTTTTTCTCTGTTTCTCTTTCCTTCTCTTTCCTTCTCTCTCCTTCTCTCTCTCTCTTCTCCTTCTCTTTCTTTCTCTCTTTCCTTCTCTCTCTCTTCTCTCTCTCTCTCTCTCTCTCTCTCTCTCTCTCTCTGTCTCTAAAAGAACCCACGAGCCTAGAAAGGAATAAACGACCCCTTTGTGACTATACGACTTGCGTATATTGTTTCTGAACTAACGACTACTATTACTACTACTAAACGACTATTACTACAACTCAAACTTGGCCCTATGCAACATTTAACTTCAAGACGAAAATCGTGCAAAAATATGTAAGTATTTCAAAAGCAATTTGCACCTTTTGGGAAATCCGGTATCTACATGTCTAAATACTGTAAAAGACTGAGCCTTGATTAGTTATAAGGTCGAGAAAGATTTGTCTAAGTTTATGTTGTTATTATTTACAAAGCTTCACCTGGTCTGGCCCACAGGAATCAGACTGATTAGGTTTTTTGTCTTATGTTGTTGATGTTGAATTAAATCTCGCAACTGACGATGTTCATTCCAGATTAATTTGTAAACGTTTTTAACCTTTTTTACAAAAAAAAAAAACAGGAAATGCGAATCAAGATGAAAAAAAAAAGAAAATCTCGGAAACATTTGAAATGCATTAAATGTAATTAATTCATTAAATTTAATCCCACAATTATTTCTAACTTTAGTCCAATCTGCATTAAAAATGTGTTCAGACGAATAATTAATATGCACACACACACACACACACACACCCACCCACACACACATAATGATATATAAATTTATATATATATATATAAACATATATGTGTGTGTGTGTGTGTGTGTGTGAAGAAAGGAAGTGAATCCGACGGTATGTAAGTATATTGAGAAAAATGAAAAAACACAGGTTTAAATGGGTTAAGTGGTGAGTTTGTTGGCCGACGCTGCAGTGTTTCGATCTATTAATTAGATCATCTTCAGGGCATTTGTTGGTATGTGGTAGGTGATAAGAAATTATTTATCACAGAATAGTGAGAAAAGCGAGTGGTAGTCCTTGTTATTCAGTTCGTTTTAAAAATTTTTGAGGTTTGAAAAAGACGGTTTTGAAATATGACGTCAAATATTCTATTTTATGGCGTGAGTATGGAACAATATATATATATATATATATATATATATATATATATATATATATATATATATGAGAAGTAAATACACAAACGATGTTTTTTGGATTTTTTTAGCCGACAATTGAGGCCTAATAGGCCGATATGTACATACAGAGATTTATTTTTCTCGATTTATTTAGCCTCATATTTGAATAAGTATGCCCGCCTAATTAATTAATTATTAATTAATTAACTTTCAAAATTAGGTACGACTTCAATTAAGCACATATTCTTCCAAAAATTGTCGGCTAAAAAAAGCCATATCAAAAACACATCGTTTGTGTATTTACTTCTCATACTGTCGTGTAGAAAAAGTCACTATAAGAAGAATAATACCTACTTCTAAACAAAACGAAAAATCCAGGAAAGTCCGGTTGGTGTAGGGGTTACAGTCCTCGTCTGTCAGCTTGAATGTCAGGGTTCGAATCACGCACAAGGCGGTCTTCCTATCTATAGCTCTGCCGATGAGGCCTAATAGGCCGAAATGTACATACAGAGATTGATTTTTATAGATTTGTTTAGACTCACATTTGAATAGGTATGCCCGCCTAATCAGGGTTCGAATCACGCACAAGGCGGTCTTTCTATCTATAGCTCTGCTGATGAGGCCTAATAGGTCGAAATGTGCATACGAAGATTGATTTTTCTCGATTTGTTTAGCCTCACATTTGAATAGGTATGCCCGACTAATTAATTAATTATTAATTAATTAACTTTCAAAATTAGGTACGACTTCAATTAAGCACACACACCACACACACACACACACATATATATATATATATATGAATTATTTATTTATTTATTTATGGGGTATTCGCCTCAATTGAAGTCGTACCTATTTTGAAGTTAATTATTAATAATTAATTAATTAGTCGGGCATACCTATTCAATGTGAGGCTAAACAAATCGAGAAAAATCAATCTCGTATGCACATTTCGACTATTAGCCTCATCAGCAGAGCTATAGATAGAAAGACCGCCTTGTGCGTGATTCGAACCCTGATTAGGGGCATACCTATTCAAATGTGAGTCTAAACAAATCTATAAAATCATTCTGTATGTACATTTTATTAGCCATGGCAGACTATAGATAGGAAGACCGCCTTGTGCGTGATTCGAACCCTGACATTCAACTGACAGACGAGGACTGTAACCCCTACACCAACCGGACTTTCCTGGATTTTTCGTTTGTTTAGAAGTGGTATTATTCCTTCTTATAGTGCTTTTTCTACACGACAGTATGAGAAGTAAATACACAAACGATGTGTTTTTGTATGGCTTTTTTTAGCCGACAATTTTTTGGAAGAATATGTCTTAATTGAAGTCGACCTAATTTTGAAAGTTAATTAATTAATAATTAATTAATTAGGCGGCATACTTATTCAAATGAGCTAAATAAATCGAAAAAATAATCTCTGTATGTACATATCGGCCTATAGGCCTCAATTGTCGGCTAAAAAAATCCATATAAACATCGTTTGTGTATTTACTTCTCATTATAATATAATATATATATATATATATTATATATATATATTATATATTGTTCCATACTCCGCCAAAAATAGAATATTTGACGTAATTTCAAAACCGTCTTTTCAACCTCAAAAATTTTAAAACGAACTGAATACAAGGACTACCACTCGCTTTTCTCACTATTCTGTGATAATATTTCTTATCCCTACACATACCAACAAATGCCCTGAAAGATGATTAATTAATAGATCGAACACTGCAGCGTCGGCCAACAAACTCACACTTAACCCATTAAACCTGTTTTTTTCATTTTTCTCAATACTTACATACCGTCGATTCACTCCTTTCTTCACACACACACACACACACACATATATGTTTAATATATATATATAAATTTATATATCATTATGTGTGTGTGGGTGGTGTGTGTGTGTGTGTGTGTGTGCATATTAATATTCGTCTGAACACATTTTTAATGCAGATTGGACTAAAGTTAGAAATAATTGTGGGATTAAATTTAAATGAATTAATTACATTTAATGCATTTCAAATGTTTCCGAGATTTTCTTTTTTTTTTCATCTTGATTCGCATTTCCTGTTTTTTTTTTTTGTAAAAGGTTAAAACGTTTACAAATTAATCTGGAATGAACATCGTCAGTTGCGAGATTTAATTCAACATCAACAACATAAGACAAAAAACCTAATCAGTCTGATTCCTGTGGGCCAGACCAGGTGAAGCTTTGTAAATAATAAACAAATAAACTTAGACAAATCTTCTCGACCTTATAACTAATCAGGCTCAGTCCTTTACAGTATTTAGACATGTAGATACCGGATTTCCCAAGGTGCAAATTGCTTTTGAAATACTTACATATTTTTGCACGATTTCGTCTTGAAGTTAAATGTTGCATAGGGCCAAGTTTGAGTTGTAGTAATAGTCGTTTAGTAGTAGTAATAGTAGTCGTTAGTTCAGAAACAATATACGCAAGTCGTATAGTCACAAAGGGTCGTTTATTCCTTTCTAGGCTCGTGGGTTCTTTTTAGAGACAGAGAGAGAGAGAGAGAGAGAGAAGAGAAGGAAAGAGAAGGAAGAGAGAGAGAAGAAGGAAAGAGAGAGAGAAAGAGAGGAAAGAGAGAGAGAAGGAGAGAGAAGGAAGAGAAGGAAAGAGAAACAGAGAAAAAGAGAAGAGAGAGAAAAATAAAGAGAAACAGAGAAAAAGAGAAAGTGAGAGAGAAGAAAAAAGAAAGAGAAAGAGAGAGAAAGAGAGAGAAAAAGAGGAAGAGAAAGAAAGAGAAAAGAGGAGAGAGAGACAGAGAGACAGAGAGAGAGAGAGAGAGAGAGAGAGAGAGAAGAGAGAGAGAGTAAGCACAAAATTATTCTATCGTAAATCATATATATATACTACTATGGCGAAACCCATACGGGGGAAACCGGAAAGCCCCGTCTGCCTCCCACGAAGCCTAGCCGAAAAGGCCGATTTCCTCTTTTCCGTTGTCGTTCGGATGGGAGGTCGCTTCCGCTCCTCGCAGAAACTAGAACTTCCGGTTTATTTTTAACTTTAGTTCTGGGGTCATTGGTCGGTCAATTGAGTTCCAAACTTTAACCTCTCTTTGTTCTTATTTCTTTTTCCTCTCTTTCCCAGAAATCCGAATACCGTTTTACTTTCAATCCCAAATTCCGTAGACCATGATAATTACGCTAGATAAAGCTAGATGAGTTTGTTTTTTTAGACATTATGCATCTAATACTATTTATTAAAGTACTTTTATTGGTCATTTTAATACAAACATAATTTCGTTAATGAATTATATTCATAACTCATTTATTCATAACGGACTGTTCATATTTGAAAACACCCTGGCGCAACACCATGAAGCCAAGAGGTCCAGAGTAAGCGGCGGCAACAAAGCATCGGCAACATCAACATCTTCAGGGACAGGCTTTTCATGCGACATCTGTGTGTCGAGAAGTTTTTTCAAGCATTGAACTTCACAGTCACAGGAGGCGCTGAAATTCAGGAGCACACGAACTATATAGTCCTCCGAGACTGCAATGCCATTGACAATGAGTTATACTAATTTCATAAACTCGCCATGTCAGCGAGGTTTAGAATACGCTGACGGTATCCCCTACATAGGAATAAACCCCCAACGATGACTCTATTCAATATTAGATCTACATCACCGATATTGATCACTCTTTATCATAAATGTAGTAGACAATATATATATATATATATATATATATATATATATATATATATATATTATATATATATATGAATAAGATATAATGAAAAAAACAAACGATGTTTACAACTGAAATAGGCTCATCAGAAGAGAAAGTGTGCAAACCGTTCGGGGCCAATTCTCTTGACGGTTTTAAAAAAGCAACACTCGGCCCCATCCTCAACTAATATGAGGACCCTATTGCATTATAATGTATCAACCGCACGTGGGTCGGTCATCAACAAAAAACAATATATATATATAATTAATGTTGATATTATGATTTCACACTCATAACTTCAAGTTTCTTGGTAGTCCAATCATCAATGAGAAGTGGTTGAGATGTCAAAAACAGTCGTGAAATGGTAAAAACAAATTGTTTAGCGTTTATATGCAGCGTTTTTTCACGCGATGGGAAATGTAAGCTAAAAATTGTTTTTTTAAACTGTGGCTTGTTTAACGTTTATGTGACGTGGATTGTATTCACGTGATGTAATTATAACGTTAAATTTGTATTTAAAAAACATTATAATCAAACAAACTTGCATTGGTGTTAATGCACGCGGTGTTCAGATGAATTTTTTTTTTTAAATAAATAAAAAAAAAAAAAAAGAAAAAAAAAGGAGAGCGAAAATTCAGGGATCAATTAGGGTCAGGTGGTAAGTGACACAGTAAAAATTTGTTAAATGCTACATTTCGAAACGAGTTCACTTCTCTTATTTAATAAGTTATTGCTTGCATTTTGTAATATGCACAACTTTTCTTCTAAGCAAAGATCGCAACGTTGTCCGCCTTTGTATGCTGGGCTTTTTTATTATTTCCCATTTTACTGTAGGTGTTCTGCCCGTTTTTTCCTTGATCTGCCATATATATTTTGATAGGTGGTACTATTTTCATATCTTTTGTTGTTGATATATATATATATATATATGATGCTTGCTACTTCTACACTACAAAGAGTTCGTTGTGAGCATGAAGATGGCTCAGGAGCCAGCTTTGATTTTACACGCCCTGACGCATATATATATATATTATATATATATATATATATACCAGGCGTGTCAAAAAGCATCGAGATTAAAGCGAAGAGATAATAGTCTGAAGGTGCTAAATCTGGTGAGTATGGAGGATGCGTAAAGTTTTCCACCAGAAATAAGGCAAATTTCTCCTTGTCCTGATGCTTTGTGTAGTCGGGCATTGTCATTGAGAAGAAGGACCTGTCAATTGGCAAGTTGGGTCATACTCGTCAGATTCTTGCTCGGAGCCTCGTTAGGATCTCAATGTAGGCCTAAATTTTCTAAAACAATTTCACATGAATAAAGAATCGCATTACTTTTTGACTCACTCTCGTATATATATATATATATAATATATATATATATATATATATATATATTAATATATATAATGCTGAATAAATCGACAATATGATAGGAACATGGCTTTCTTAAAAAATGAAAACCAGGTTGTTAAAAGTATCAGTTTATTCGTATGACATGTTTGGCTTTTACAGCTTCATTAGATTCATACGTGATTCTTTCTCAAAAAGTGACAGAGGAGATGTTGACGTAATCCCCCTGTAAACAGATGCTAAACGTTAGTTTGATTAGGAGTTTGAAAATTTCTAATTTGAAATAGTTTTCTGCTTATTATTACTATAAAATATAACCAATATTATTATTATTATTATTATTATTATATTATTATTTATTATTATTATTATACTCCTTTTGAGTTTTCACATCAGCATTAGCTGATGGCTTTCACTGGAGTCTGAGTGATAGCAATCTCCTCAGGTCTCCCGGACTCTTCTGAGTATTCTGGCAGATTGCAGCAGTGCAAGTTGTTGGATGGTATCAATCTTCCCCTGATTTCAGACTTTCCAAACCCTTTTCCAATCCTTTTGGACCGTTCCAAGTGCACAACTACAATTGGTATCACTTTGACTTTCATATTCCATAACCTTTTCAGTTCTCTGGCAAGGTCCCGATCTTGTCCCATTTTTTTTTTTTTTTTTTTTTTTTTTTTTTTTTTTTTTTTTTTTTTTTTATTTTTTTTTTTTTTTTTTTTTTTTTTTTT
>CM042142.1:127717741-127722975 GCA_023376005.1 Doryteuthis pealeii | reverse complement strand
CTGTGTATGTATATATGCTTGTGTGTTGTTGTTATTATTTTTATACTTATTATATAAATATATATATGTTTGTATAGGAGGGTTATATATATTGTTTTAGTTATATATGTGTGTTTGAATTGATTTGTTTGTTTGTTATAGTATATTATTATATATATGTATAGATATATATATATATGGTTTATGTTGTTTGTTATATATGTGCTGGATGTTTTTGCTTTATATGTGTGTCTGTTGATATTATAGTATATATATATGTATAAAGATATATTATATATGTGTTGGTATATAATGTGTACTGTTGTTGATTGTTTTGTGCTGTTGTTTGTAATTATTTACTATTATATGTATAGAGAAGTGTTAGTAATTATATGTGTTGCATATATGTTATGTTGTGGGAGTTTTGTTGTTGTTTGGGTTTTTATGTTTTGTGTTAGATATATATATATGTATAGATATATTATGTGTTTTTTGTTATATGTATGTTATGCTGTCGTATATATATATATGTTATAGTAGATATATATATGTCGTTGATGTATATATGTCCGTGTTTTTGATATATATATAGTATATATGTTATACATATATAAAATGTTGTTGTTATGTGTTTTTTGTCTTTTGTGTTATATATGCTGCGCCGTATTGTTTTGTGTTATATATATATATAATTAAATATGTTTATTACATATATATATGTGTGTGTATATACTATGATTTTGTTTTGTTTATAATTTTGCGTGTTGGTGTTTTTTTTTTTTGTATAATATATATGTTTATACATATATATGTGTTGGGTATTTTTTTTTGTTTATTATATATGTGCATGCGCGTATGTTTTATTGTTTTTTATCGTCTTGATTATTAATAATATATATATGTATTACATTATATATGTGTATGGTGTATATATGTCGTTGCCAGTGTTGTGTTGTTTGTTGTTTTTCTTTGTTTTTGTATATATTATATTATATATGTATAGATCAGATGAATATAATGTGTGTTTTTTTGTATGTTCTATGTTTTTTTGTCTCCTCGATTGGTATGTAATATTGATGCGATGTTGTATATATATATATATATGTCTATAGATATTTATGATATATGTTTGTTTTGGTTTTTTTGTTTTGTATTATATAATGGTATCGTTGTATGTGTTCTCATTTCGTTGTGATGTGTGTTTTTTCGTATATATATATATATATATGTTATTAGATTAATATATTTGTTTTGTATAATATGTTTCATGCTACGGGTGAGTATCTAACAAGATGTTGTGTGGTATATTATTATATTATATGTATATAAGATATATATATATATTTGTTTGGAATTATTAAATGTTGTTCTTTCATGTGTGTTTTTGGTTGTATATATATATATGTATAAGTATATATATATGTGTTATATATGTTTGTATTATATATATATGTGTATAGATTATGTATATATGTGTGTAATACTGTGTCTGGTGTTTGGTTATAGATATATATATGTGTGTATATATATGAAGATTGTGTGGTTGTATTTAATATATATGTATAGATATAATATACTCGGTTGGCTTCTGTTATGTAGTCATTATTTGTGTGATTTCTGTGTATATATGTGTATTTGAAATGAAAAATAAAGAAAGAAAATGTTGATGATAAAATAGGATTTTATTTTATTTTATTTTTACTGGACACGTGTTTCGGCCAGTGAGTGTATCAGCATGCATGTTAATTATATCTATTATTATTTTAAACACAAATATAAATAACAATAACAATAATAGAAAAAAGCTACAGAAATGTGTTAGTATACAAAGAAAATAGCGACCTTCGTCAGAGTAAATTTCCCTATTTTTTAAATGAAATCGGGTTATAAACCAACGAAGGATTACTCTGAAAGAAAAGCCGTTACTTTCTTTGTATACTAAACGATTTCTGTAGTTTTTTTTCTATTATTGTATTTTATTTTATTTGTATTTAAATATAATAGATAGAAATATATGTATTAATGGATACAACTCCTGCCAAAACACGTGTCAGTAAAAAAAATACAGAATAAAATAAATAATATTTTATCATTCCAAACAATTTTCTTTCCTTTATTTCTTCATTTCAACATATCGCGCGATCTTAAGTACATTTCCATTTCTCAGAACTATCGCCTATTATATGTGTATGTGTATCATATGCATTATGTCTATAGATATGCTATATTTAGGCCGGGTTAGCTCCAGTCGTGAGAGCGTTTCGGCCAGAAACCACAAGGCTTCCTAGTTCAGAATACCGTCCTCGGCGAACTCAGCGTATGAGTAGCACAGGGATCTGTGCGGGTTAATAGTTAACGCTGCTGGGGTATGTGTGTGGCGCTCCACCTCAGATGCCCTAAATACAATCTCCGTGTCTAGCGCTATCGAATAAAGGGGATAGCCTCCCCTGTCGAGCTGGCCTGATGCGACTTAGGCCGCCCCGTTGACTTTTACGTTTTATATTATCTATATATTATATATTCATTTATCTATACTCTTAAAGGACATCTTCGTGTAGCTTAATGGTTAGACAAGCTAGCTTAGCAAGACTGTTGTTAGTGAGTTCTATTGCTCACTTAGTGTGATCCATACCTTCTGGCCTTGTGTTCACGTCTAGACTAATGCTTAGGTGAAATAACGTCTTATGATTAGTTCGCACATGACTAGAAAGAGTACTAGATGTTCCTGAAATTGTGTTAAGCCTTTAGCTCTAATAATACGACGTGTATTGTTCTTAAATTGAATTTTATATTTTTTTTCATTGATAGCGAACCATTTTTACCACAAGCAGTCTGCTTATGTATTTTATACTTAGGCACTATATACATTATCTATTAAATTATTAAAAATGTAGTTAAAAATTGTACATATTATGATGTCAGCGAATACCCACCATAACAAATAAATAATAAACTTAAATTTAATTTAATATTATATGGTGTGTAGTGCGTTATCGAAGTCGTACCACTAATTTTTGAAAGTTTAATTGCAATTAACTCAAGCGTTGAACTTGACATTAGGACGGGCACATAACCTCAAATTTCAATACTTGAGGCTCAAAAAATCGAGAAAACGATCATCTCTTATGTACATTCGGCCTATTAGGCTCTATTCAGCAGAAGCTATAGATAGGAGACTCCGCCTCTGGTGGCGTGATTTCGAACCCTGGACTGTTTAAGTGACAGTGCGAGACCGTAACCCGTCTACACCAACCGACTTTCTAGATTTTTCGTTTTGTTTAGAAGTATGTTATTATTCCTCTGTATAGATGACTTTTTCTACACGACGAGTATGAGAAGTAAGATACACATAGCGATGTGTTTTGATATGGCTTTTTTTAGCCGACAATTTTGAAGATTGTGCTTAATTGAAGTCGAGCTTAATTTGAAATTAATTAATTAATAATGATAATTAGGCGGGCGCATACCTATTCAAATGTGGGCTAAACAAATCGAGAAAAAATCAATCTCTGTATGTGACATTTCGCAGCCTATTAGTGCCTCAAAATTGTCGACTAAAAAAAAGCCATATCATAAACACATCTTTGTGTCATTACTTCTCATATTATATATTATATAATATAATATATATATATATACTAATTTGTTTTTCCCATACTCACGCCATTGGAAAAATAGAATATTTGACGTTCATCATTTCAAAACCGTCTTTTTCAAACCGCAAAAATTTTTTAAACGGACTGATAATAACAAGGGACTGACCACCTCGCTTTTTTCTCCACCTACTTCTGTGCATGAACTATATGCTGATTAATTTCTTGATCACCACCATATACCAACAAATGCTCGAAGATGATCAATTAATAGATTCGAAACACTGCAGCGTCGGCCAATAAACTCAACTCTCACTTAACCCGATTTGTGAAACTGTGTTTTTCATTTTTCTCAATTATACTTATCATACCCGTCGGGATTCATTTCCTTTCTTCTCACACACCACACACACACAACACCACACCAGATATATATATATATATATATATATATATATATAAATTTATATATCATTATGTGGTGTGGTGTGTCTGGCTGTGTTGTGTGGGTATATAATTATTCCGTCTGAACACATTTTTAATGCAGATTGACTAAATGATTAGAATTAATTGTGGGATTAAATTTTAATAATTAATGACATTTAATGCATTTCAAGATGTTTCCGAGATTTTTCTTTTTTTTTCATCTTGATTCGCATTTCCTGTTTTTTTTTTGTAAAAGGTTAAAAAACGTTTACAAATTTAATCTGGAATGAACGTGTGTGCAGTTGCGAGATTTAATTCAGACATCAACCAACATAAGACAAAAAAACCTAATCAGTCTGATTCTGTGGGGCCAGACCATGGAAAGCTTTGTAAATAATAACAACATTAAACTTAAGACAAACTTTTCTCGACTCCTATAACTAATCATAGGCTCAGTCTTTTTACAGTATTTAGACATGATAATACCGGATTTCCCAAAAGGTGCAAAAAATGTTGTCAGCTTCTAAATTGTTTTAAGTACTTATATATTTGCACGATTTTCGTCTTGAGTTAAAAATTTGCATAGGCCAAGTTGAGTTGTAGTAATAGTCGTAGTAGTAGATAGAGTCGCTTAGTCAGAAATCAGACATACGCAAATTCGTATAGTCACCCAAAGGGGTTCGTTTATTCCTTTTTAGGCCCTCGTCATCGGATCTCTTCCAGCAAGCAGAGCGAGAAAGCTATAAGCAACCAAGATAGAGAGAGAAGAAAAGATGACACATAGAATAAAGAGAGAGAGCAGAGCGTCAATGAACGAGAAGGAAACAAAGAGACTACGACTAACAACCAACCTGACATCCTGCGGAGACTCAAAAGAGAAGCACCAGCGCTCCACGCGCCTCACCACAATGTTACAGCTTACTGCACAAACATTATAATGTATGCCACGAATGCAGGAAAAAGAGAGAGAAAAGAGAAAAGAGAGAGAAAGAAAAAGAAAGGAGAGAAAGAGAGAAAGAGAGAAAAAAAGAAGAAAAGAAAGAGAAAAAAGAGAAAGAGAAAGGAGAAAAAAAAGGGAGAAACAGGAAAGAGGAAAAAAGAGAAAGAAAAGAAGAGAAAACAGAAAGAGAAAAAAAAAAAAAGAGAAGAAAAAAGAACAAAGAAAGAAGAACCCTCTGCCTGTCTGCAGCCGTCTCGAAGTATTGATATGGTAAACCCTGACTCCCGAGTTCAACA
>CM042142.1:127707741-127715241 GCA_023376005.1 Doryteuthis pealeii | reverse complement strand
GCAGTGTTTCGATCTATTAATTAGATCATCTTCAGAGCATTTGTTGGTATATGGTAGGTGATAAGAAATTATTTATCACAGAATAGTGAGAAAAGCGAGTGGTAGTCCTTGTTATTCAGTCCGTTTAAAAATTTTTGAGGTTTGAAAAAGACGGTTTTGAAATATGACGTCAAATATTCTATTTTATGGCGTGAGTATGGAACAATATATATATATATATATATATATATATATATATATATATGAGAAGTAAATACACAAACGATGTGTTTATGATATGGCTTTTTTTAGTCGACAATTGAGGCCTAATAGGCCGAAATGTACATACAGAGATTGATTTTTCTCGATTTGTTTAGCCTCACATTTGAATAGGTATGCCCGCCTAATTAATCAATTATTAATTAATTAACTTTCAAAATTAGGTACGACTTCAATTAAGCACATATTCTTCCAAAAATTGTCGGCTAAAAAAAAGCCATATCAAAAACACATCGCTTGTGTATTTACTTCTCATACTGTCGTGTAGAAAAAGTCACTATAAGAGGAATAATACCTACTTCTAAACAAAACGAAAAATCTAGGAAAGTCCGGTTGGTGTAGGGGTTACGGTCCTCGCCTGTCAGCTTAACAGTCAGGGTTCGAATCACGCACAAGGCGGTCTTCCTATCTATAGCTCTGCTGATGAGGCCTAATAGGCCGAAATGTACATACAGAGATTGATTTTTCTCGATTTGTTTAGCCTCACATTTGAATAGGTATGCCCGCCTAATTAATTAATTATTAATTAATTAACTTTCAAAATTAGGTACGACTTCAATTAAGCACCACACACATATATATATAAATTATTTATTTATTTATTTATTTTGTTTATGGTGGGTATTCGCCTCAAGACATTTTTAATACTTTAATATTTTAATAGATAATGTAATATGTAAGTATAAAATACATAAGACTCTTTGGTAAAATTTTCGCTCAATGAAAAAAATATTAAATTCAATTTAAGAAAATACACGTCGTAGTTATTAAGAGCTAAAGTGTTTAACACATTTCAGGAACATCTATACTCTTCTATTCATTGCGAATATCATATAGTTATTTACTAAGCTTAGCTTAGAGGTGACACAAGGCCAGAAGTATGGGACACCTAGTGAGAATAGAACTCACTAACAACAGTCTGCTAAGCTAGCTTGCTAACCATTAAGCTACACGAAGTGTCTTTATAAGTATAATAAATGATAATATTATATATGATATATAAAAGTAAAGTCAACGGGGCGGCCTAAAGTCGGCATCAGCCAGCCGACAGGGGAGTCTATCCCCTTTTCAATAGCGCTAGACCAAGGAGATTGTATTTAGCATCTGAGGTGGAGCGCCACACATACCCTCAGCTCGTTACTTTACCGCACAGATCCCTGTGCTACTCATACGCTGAGTTCGCGAGGACCGGTATTGAACTAGGAACCTTGTGGTTTCTGGCCGAACGCTCTACCGACTGAGCTAACCCGGCCATAAACATATATATACATATATGATATATACACATATATGTAAGTTGAAAATGGAAATAAATCCGATATGTTGAAATGAAAAATAAAGGAAAGAAAATGTTGAATGGATAAAATATTATTTATTTTATTCTATTTTATTTTTACTGACACGTGTTTTGGCCAGGAGTGTATCCATTAATACATATATTCTATCTATTATTATTTTAAATACAAAATAAAATAAAATAACAATAATAGAAAAAAACTACAGAAATGTTTAGTATACAAAGAAATAACGGCTTTCTTCAGAGTAAATCCTTCTGGTTTTAACCCGATTTCATTTAAAACAATAAGGATTTACTCTGACGAAGGTCGCTATTTCTTTGTATACTAACACATTTCTGTAGTTTTTCCTATTATTGTTATTGTTATTTTATTTTGTGTTTAAAATAATAATAGATATAATACATGCATGCATGGATACACTCCTGGCCGAAACACGTGTCAGTAAAAATAAAATAAAATAAATCCTATTTTATCCATTCAACATTTTCTTTCCTTTATTTTTCATTTCAACATACACATATATATACACAAGAGTATCATAAATGATATATACACATACAGATGCACACAAAACAATAGCTGTGTGACCATCAAAGTCTTCATCTGATGATGACTGGTTTGCTGGGTTTTATGGCATGTCAACCCTTGTTGGGTTATTTTATGCCGAAGACATTTTGCTTTATTCATTCTTGATATGTACTGAATCTTTTTTAATACATTTTTAAACACATTTTTTTTAAACCTATTTTTTCTATTTATATGGGACCACTCTGGGTCAAAGTAGACCCTGGGAGTAATAGTGAAGAAGGGGTACCACACACTCTGTCGCATAATCTATGCAGTTGCATAAGATTATTGTCAATCCCCTGTATTTCTGAAGGGATGGCCCCTTTTCATATCACGGGCGGGACTTTCCATGGAATATTACAGAAAGCCCGTGAAGTACGTGAAGTCACGTGGGACAAAGTTAACCCGTTAGTTTCAGCTTGGACGTCAGGCAGATAAGACTGTGTTTAGTTAGAGGAAGGTGTTTAGTTAAGTAAATAAAAGTTTAAATAAATAATATAGTTTTGTGGTTGATGAATGTCTTGGCAACAAGACTGACCTAGAAGAAGAAATGAATCAAGGACGACCAACCAGCAAGAACAGAGAAATAGAAGTCATAGAGAAAGAATAGAAACGACTAGAGATCACCAATGGCCAAAGAAGTAAGTTATGAATCTCTCTATTTACCTGTGTCTATCTCTCCCCCTCTCTCCAGTAAAAGTACACTTGTATATGTACCCAACATGGGTATATGTGTATGAGTATGCAACAACTCTCCAGAGTCTTTTTTTTGTTAACTTGAACTACATAGCCTGAGCGGGTTCATATGGAGGGTGAGCTGTTGCCCATGCAGCAAATCTCCCCTCTCCTCACTGCCGTTGTGATCCAAAGGAAAGGTAAGGAACCAATGCAGTGTGGCAATGGTAGTGTCACAGGAGTTGCTGGGTAGCACTGGATTTCAGCATCACACCACCTTAGGGACTCCAGCTCCTGATTTGTTTTCGGGGTTTACTCCCCTAGCTTTTCATTGAAAGGCATCAGATGTTTTGTGTCGGGCCTTTCCTTGATTTTGATGGGTTGCCGACCAAGGCTAAAGAGCCCATTCAAACCCATTTGGGGATTTATGCGAGAAGTAAAAAAAAAGTCGTCGGGGCGGCCTAAAGTCGGTATCAGCCAGTCAGCGAGGGAGTCTATCCCCTTTTCACTAGCGTTCGACCAAGGAGATTGTTTTAGCGTCTGAAGTGGAGCGCCACACCTACCATCAGCTCATTACTTTACCACACATTTCCTTGTGCTACTCATACACTGAGTTGGCGAGGACCGGTATCGAACTAGGAACCTTGTGGTTTCCAGCCGAACGCTCTACCGACTGAGGTGTTCCTGAAAAAGAATGAGATTTTTTTTTAAAAGTACGTGACACTATCCCTAAAATGTTACGTACTAAAAAAAAACAAAAAACGACAACAATAAAAAAAATTAAAAAAACATGGAGGATCTGATAATTGGTACGCTAAGCATATTCCATCTGGCAAGCTTTGTGTAGGACGAAGATGTTTGGCGCTAAGTGTTTGATGCCAAACAACCGGACGCCATTATCATTTTTCAATTCAATTATACAAAGAACAAATGTAAATATAATACTGCGCATAAAACGCGCGAAAAGCAGAAAATATTCATCATCATCACCATCATCACCATCATCATCATCACCATCATCATCACCATCATCACCACCACCATCATGTCGCGCCAGCAGCGTGGATATCCATGACAATCTCTCGCCAACCATCCCTATCATTCATTGACCCCAGGAGGTCCTCCGCACAGCATGCAGTATCTGCACAGAGCTGGTCTATGTATGGCCTTTGCTGGACAACCCGCACTGACATGTCCATCTGCTGGTTTCCACAGAAAGACATCGCTTAGGAGTTCATCCTTACTTCTCCAGCAGTGTCCAGCATGTCGTGTTCGTCTTAATCGGATGGTTTCTGTGACCGGGGGCAGGTGGCCGTACAGCTGCTTTCTTGTGCAATGTTTCTTCCACGATTTGTTCAAGATCGCACGCAGCATCCTCGTGCAGCTCCCATCTAACCTATTTTCCAGACGCCTCGTCAAATGGTGCAGCCATACAACAGCACTGATACCACTACGGCCTGGAAGAATTGTCGCTTCAACTTTTCGGCGTGGTCTGACTTCCATATAACTGATAATGTGAAGGAAATAGCACGTGTATGATATCTTTCTTGATGGTGGAATATTTTAATTAGATTTATAGAGGAAACTGTTTGGTGTGGTTTCTTTATTAAATAACATATCCACCTTCGATATTTATTCACATCCGGGACTTTCCTAGTTTAAAACATTTTCCACAAAGAGGTATTTGCCTCTCATTCTTCCACTTATGAGAGCATGACACAAGTACATTTTTATGTGGGCCCACCCACAAGCCGAAACTCATAGGTGGTAGGCAGAAAAAATGCTTTGATCCCGTCGGCATTCCCCTCAAGAGGGCGCCTCTGGCACTGGGAAATAAACCCAGTCCTGCCCCTTTAAATCAAGGGGGCAGGTGTTGCCTGGGGGGAGAGCCACTGGGTTCAACAATGCTAACTTGTAATGTCCAGTGGCTGAAGCTCACAGGACCCCCGTCGAAAACGGAGTTAGATATGTTGGACAATGAAAGTTTACATATTTAATGCCTACTGACTTTACTAGCATAAGTTACCTTACTACCAACGGATCTATTATTGATTCTACTGAAACGGAAACAGTATCTTTGCCATTAATGACCTCACAATAACAGTGAAATATTTATTTACCAACCCCTCTGCATGAGTAGGATGTGACACAAGGTCAATTTGTTAAGCGGAGTTTAACAGGTTTGAATTCAGAGTTTTCCTTCTTGTAGACTGGTTACCTAGCCAAAGTTAAAGAGCCCAGTCTGCCCTACTATGTACCCCTATCTGGAGGAGAGTAATTGGATTCATACCTTTCTCAAGGGTATTAGCGAAAGTGAAAATGCTATTTCCACGTCCAGTATTTGAACTCGAGGCGACGAGTCCATTTCCCATGAATTTAACCATTACACCACGCGTTTCCATCCCTATAAACAAATATACACGTACATAGTCTCGTCCGAATCTAACTTCCGGGTGTTGGATTAACTACCTTTTTCTTCTTCTTAGAAGGTGGATGCATACCTTTCCCAAGAGTATCAGCACTATGTGAAATGCAAACAGCCTCGTCCAGGATTTGAACTCGGGTCGACGAGTCCGTTTCTTACGACTCTAATCATTACACCACGCATTTCCATAACAGTGAAATGTATTTGGCACATTCGTTATTTATCCGCCAAACAATCAGAATTGGTTTGTACACATGCCACATTGGCAGTGAAATAATCAGGGCTATAAATATAAAATGCTGTAGCCAACAATCTACTCATTATAAAAGGTTAAAAACCGACCTTCTTATTGCTGTTGCGATCACAGACACAGTGATTTGATCACAGTGTAAATTTCTTCGCAAGATAATTAATACAGAAACTGAAGTGTTCGCTGATTCATTGATTGATTTTACGGCATATCAACCCCTGTTGGGTTAAGGCCAAAGTCAGTCTCTTTTTGGTTTGGTTTGTTTTGTTTTACGGCATATCAACCTCAGTGGGTCATTTAATGCCGATAAAGTTTTGAAATAAATCAATTCTTAATGGATAATACAATTTTTTTATAAATACATTTTTCTATTTAACCCATAGATGGGACCCTAACAGGTACTACCACTCCAGGTCAGAGTGGACCAGGGAGCAATGGTGATGAAGGGTGCTCCACATTCCCCAAACCTCCAAACTGGAACCTCACCATCAGATAGAGTTTAACGTCATTCCCAGGACATGTAGACCCGCAGCCACCGCCTTCTAGCACCCATATGATAAAAAGGGTTGGGGCTTGCCATGAGGGCAATAGGGTTGGGAAAATCATATAGGTGCTAGGGCTTGACGTGACCAGCCGATTGATCGGAGGGGGCCTCTCTGACCGCCCGTCAAGCCCAAGATAGGGCCAAAGTGGAGTATTGCATGTCATGAACTGCTCATCCACCCGGGCTCTATCCTTAAGCATCACGGGTCGCCACCCTCGGCCAACAGGTGGCCCCATTGGGGGAGTCTTACCCCTCTGCAGAGGTGCAGTCGGTGCATTCTAACGCCCAGCCAACAGGGCGGCGGTCAGTCTCTTTTTGCAAAACATTTGTATGATTTCATGAAATTAATGACCATTTTTAAACAATCATATTTTTAACTCTTCTCATCCCCATGTCACGCTATTAGCACGGATATCCATGACAATCTCTTTCCAACCGTCCCTTCACTCATTGTTCTTGGGAAGTCCTCTACGCAGCATCCAGTATCCGCACAGAGCTGGTTAATGTACGTCTTTGATGGATAACCCACATTGGCGTGCCCATGTGTTGGCTTCCACAGGGGGACGTCACTTATGTAGTTCGTCCTTGCTTCTCCAGCAGTGTACGGTGTGTCTTGTTCGTCTTACTCGGATGGTTTGGCTGATATGAGGCAGGTGACCGTACAGCTGTTTTTTTCACCCATCTATATGGTTTCAAATATTCTTATCTAATATTAATACTTTGTACACAGCGGGTGTAATGGTTACCGTCGTTAGAAATGGACACGGAGAGACGAGTTCAAATCCTGGACGAGGCTGTTTGCATTTCACATAGCGTTAATGCCCTTGGAAATGGTATGCATCCAACTACTCTCCTTCTAGCTAAGGATGAATAGTAGGGCGGACTGACTTTTTAACCTTGGTTAGGCAGCCAGTCTAGGAGAAAGAATACTCTGAATTCAAACTTGTTAAACTCCTCTTAAGAAATCGACCTCGTATCACATCCTGCTTGTGCAGAGTGGGTGGCATATATATATATATATATATATATATAGTCATCCACAGACACGTGTTTCGACTTATCAAGTCTCTTCAGTGTGACTAGACATTTTGTGAGCTACCTACAGCCGGGATAGAACACCGATCGTTACAGTATCAGTCGAACAGCTTAACCGCTCGGCCATCGTCACCCACAGAATGCGGAGGGGATTTTAACTGTTTTAATACACACATCTCTATGTATGTAAAGGCTGCCATAGAGTACCCATCCCTTATATAGGAGAGCGTGGTGTAATGGTTAAAGTCATGGAAATGGACTCGTCGCCCCGAGTTCAAATCCTGGACATGGTAATTGCATTTCACTTATGCTAAAACCCTTGGAAAGGTATGTATCCCTACTCTCCCTCCAGTTATGGGTAAATAGTAGGGAGACTGGACTTTTTAACCATGGTTAGGCAACCGGTCTAGGAGAAGGAAAACTCTGAATTCAAACCTGTTAAACTCCG
>CM042142.1:127687741-127702741 GCA_023376005.1 Doryteuthis pealeii | reverse complement strand
CAGGTTTGAATTCAGAGTTTTCCTTTTCCTAGACTGGTTGCCATACCAAGGTTAAAGAACTCAATATGCCCTACTGTTTACCCATAGAAAGAAGGAGATAGTTGTATGCATATCTTTTCCAAGAGTATTCGCGCTATGTAAAATGCGAACAGTCTCATAATCTATCAATTATATAACACGTGCCCTTATTGCATAGTCTTACAATTCCTATTGTTCGGTCATATATACAGTATTTTTTATTCATCAACATTTGACCTTTCATTTCTTAAATTTTGCTAACATTAAGAAATTAGCTGAGTTAGTATTAGTTAATTAAGAGATAGGCACGCGTGCTGCGTCCCTGACGCACAAAAATCTAAAAGGACGCAGTAAAATCATATCTATGCGTCCCAGTGTTTTTCTTTTTTCTTTCCCACTATTTCAAGCTATCTGTAAATACATTTCAATAATTTCTATTGAAACAAATTACTCAGGATAGGTTACAAGATAGGAGTTAGACGGCTTTAGTTGTTTCCTCCGATCATAAATAAAACCCCTACAATCTATTAAGAAACTTTAGTTGGGGTCCATAAATTACCCTGAGGACTCATAGAAAGCAAAGATGTGCGTCCCAGGACGCACTAAAAAAACCATCAGCATCACTGTAATTTAGGCAAATATTTCTTCCTCTTATTCTTTAAGGGGATATTCAAATATTTCAGGACCGCTCTGTCCGCTGGGGCGTTAGAATGCACCGACTGCACCTCTGCTGAGGGGTAAGACTCCCCCAATGGGGCCACCTGTTGGCCGTGGGTGGCGACCCATGATGCTTAAGGATAGAGCCCAGGTGGAATGCAGTTCATGACATGCAATACTCCACTTTGGCCCTATCTTGGGCTAGACGGGCGGTCGGAGAGGCCCCCTCCGATCAATCGGCTGGTCACGTCAAGCCCTAGCACCTATATGATTTTCCCAACCCTATTGCCCTTATGGCAAGCCCCATCCCTTTTTATCATATGGATGCTAGTAGGCGGTGGCTGCGGGTCTACATGTCCTGGGAATGACGTTAAACTCTATCTGATGGTGAGGTTCCAGTTCTGGATGTTTGGAGAATGTGGAGCACCCCTTCATCACCATTGCTCCCTGGTCCACTCTGACCCGGAGTGGTAGTACCTGTTAGGGTCCCATCTATGGGTTAAATAGAAAAATGTATTTATAAAAAAATTGTATTATCCATTAAGAATTGATTTATTTCAAAATTTTATCGGCATTAAATGACCCACTGAGGTTGATATGCCGTAAAACAAAACAAACCAAACCAAACCTTCTAGGACATATAGGATAAAAAGGTTTTGGGATTGTCATAAGAGAAATAAGGCCGAGACAATTGTATAGGTGCAAGGGTTTGGCGTGGCCAACTGGTTGATCGGAGAGGGGGCTCTCCGACCGCCCATCTAGCCTAAGTAAGGGCAAAAATGGAGTGTTGCATGTCATGGACGGCTCAGCCACTCTTCAGGGGTGCAGTCAGCGTATTCTACAGCCCTAGTTGACAGGGCGGCTACGGGTCAAATAAAACTATTTAGAAATTCGTATTCGATAAGACCGTTGTAAAAAAAAAGCCTCTTAAGAAACAACCACACAAAAAAATGTAAATATGAATGTATAATGAACGCGATTCCCTAACCTCTAGGCACAAAATAACCCAAGACGAGTTGGACATGCCGGCAAAATCAGTCAATCAATCAATCATGTTCATCTATCTATACATATATATAGGGCAGTTGTATGTCCGGAGGAAACTAAAAGAAATAAAACAATTAATGTCAATGTAAATATATATAAACATTCACTATCACAAGATCTTGCTTTTTGAGCAAAAATAATAAAGATTTGATTTATATTCGTGCAGATAATTAAAAAATAAAATTTAAATAGTAACGGCATGGATTTTTTGGTAATGAAGGACTATTTGCTCGTAAATTCCTACCATAAAATAAACTGAACCCCCATTTTATGTCCGTGTTTTTGCAAATGTTTTCTTTTTCTTTCACCCGTTATTTTACAATACAAAATATATTTTTATTTATTTATTTTAATATTCATTTCAATATGCATATTCTAAAAGATTTTATTTTGTGAGAATGCTTAGTTTTAAAGTGGGGGCTCGTTTTACAATTTAGGCGTGAATTGGATCCTCCTTTTATGACCGTAATTTTGTTTTTTCGTCGACGATGATTAAAATCTTAGGTTTTTATTTTAGAGTACCAAAGCCAAAAAGAAAAGAAATAACAACAACAAAAAGTAATATTCAACTTTTTACTCGTAAATTCCTGCCATAAAATTAGACTTGGGCATTTTATGGTAGTAATTTACGAATAAAAAGTTGAAGTTTAAAAACGAACCCCCACTTTAAAACTAAGCATTCTCACAAAATAAAAGCTTTTAGAATATACACATTGAAGTGAATATTAAAATAAATAAAGGAAATATATTTAGTATTGTAAAATAACGGGTGCAAGAAAAATAAAACATTTATTGCAAAAACACGGACATAAAATGGGGGTTCTGTTTATTTTATGGTAGGAATTTACAAGCAAATAATCCTTCATTACCGATTTTTTTTCTTTTTGCATGCAATATTTTATATAGGAGACATTAATATTTTTTTTAAATGTCTGTGAACTTTTTTCCCCTGAAGCCCCACCAAGTCGAATCAAGGTCTTTTTACGTAGGATATTCCTGGGACATCCTGCGAGGATCTAACTAGCGATTCAGTAATAATGGATTTGTGAAACTCAGGCGACGCTGGGTAGCGGCTTCTAGTTAGATATAAAGAGAAGTTGACATCTTTTTATAATGACCTTTTCGCAGGTGCTTTGTGCATTTTTCTATTTATTTACTTTTTTTATAACCCAGTTTAAAAAACAAAATATTTATCCTACGGGTAGGATTTGATATATAAGTCACAAGTATGAGGCATCCAGCGAGGATCGAACTCGCTTTTCAGTAGTAACGGATCTGCGAGACTAGCTTGCTAACCTTCGGGAGACACCCCTGATATTGTTGTTTGTGTACGTAGCACACCAATCTAATTTAACTGTGAACAAAAGTGTCAACAATGAAAAGTCGATAGTTCGCCCATACCTGCTACAGAAACCATGTCACGTGATCATCTTGAAGCTGATTCGTTCCCTCCGGTAGATGACTAACTTCACAGACATTTAAATCATTTTTGAAATTTAAAAAAACAAAACAAACAAAAAAAATCTTTAATATCAAGTTTATAATTAGAATTGTTTTGCTTGTTTACTGCATAGTCTTTCCTAATGTTAATAAGGAAGATTATATGAATGTAGATTGATTATCTATCTATCTATCTATCTATCTATATATATATATATATATATATATGTATATATTTCAGTGGTTTTTCTTTATTTTCTTTCTTTCTTTCTTTCTTTCTATCCTAGTGTGTTTCTATCTATTTATCTATCTATCTATTTCTGAGTTTTTATCTATTTTTCTTTCTTTTCATTCTTTTTTTCTTTCTTTCAATCCTAGTGTGTTTCTATCTATCTATCTATCTATTTCTGAGTTTTTTTCTTTATTTTTTTCTTTATTTTTTTCTTTCTTTCTTTCTTTCTTTCTTTCTTTCTTTCTTTCAATCCTAGTGTGTTTCTATCTATCTATTCTGTGTTTTTTCTTTCCTTCTTTCCTTCTTTCTTTTTATCCTAGTGTATCTATCTATCTATCTATCTATTTCAGTGTCTTTATTTTTCTCTTTTTCTTTCCTTCTTTTTTTTCTATCTATCCTACTGTGTTTTTATCTATCTATCTATCTATCTATCTATCTATCTATCTATCTATCTATTTCAGTGTCTTTCTTTATTTTTCTCTTTTTCTTTCTTTCCTTCTTTCTTTTTTTCTATTTATCTATTTTGAACTGTTTCTAGCTAGCTAGCAATTAGTGTTTTTCTAGTGTTTTTCTTTTGGTGTTTGTTTAATGTCATATCAGCATTAATTAATGTCAAAGCTCTCCTTGTAGTAGAACAGTAGTGGTACTATTCAATCCAAAGATTGGTGATAAGGGGGTTCATGCCTTTCCCAAGGATAATAGTTTAAAAGTGAAAGTAGTACGACTGATGTATGTATGTATGTTTCTTTCATTCTTTCTATTCTAGTGTGTTCTATCTATCTATCTATCTATCTATCTATCTATCTATTATCTCTGTCTGTTTTTCTTTATTTTACTCTTTTTCTTTCTTTCTTTTTCTTTCTTTCTTTTCTTTCTATTTATCTATTTCAGTCTGTTTCTAGCAAGTTAGCAATCAGTGTTTTTCTATTATTCGTTTGTTTAATAGCATATCAACCTTCGTGGGTTATGTCAAAGCCCTCTTTGCACCTATCTATCTATCTATCTATCTATCTATCTATCTCAGCTTGTTCATATCTATCTATCTGTCTATCTATCAATCTATATATATATATATATATATATATATATATATATATATATATATATATATATACATATCAACCTGTTCATATCAATCTATTTATCTATCTCAGCCTGTTCATATCTATCTATCTATCTATCTATCTATCTATCTCAACCTGTTCATATCTATCTATCTATCTATCTCAACCTGTTCATATCTATCTATCTGTCTATCTATCTATATATCTCCCAACCTGTTCATATCTATCTATCTTATCTATCTATCTATCTATCTATCTCCCAACCTGTTCATATCAATATATCTATCTATCTTAACCTGTTAATCTATCTATCTATCTATCTATCTCAACCTGTTCATATCTCTATCTATCTATCTATCTATCTATCTATCTCAACCTGTTCATATCTATCTATCTATCTATCTATCTATCTCAACCTGTTCATATCTATCTATCTATCTATCTATCTATCCAACCTGTTTCTCTATCTATCTATCTATCTATCTATCTATCTATCCACCTGTTCATATCTATCTATTAATCTATCTATCTATCTATCTCAACCTTGTTCATATCTCTATCTATCTATCTATCTCAACCTGTTCATATCTATCTATCTATCTATCTATCTATCTATCTATCTATCTATCTCAACCTGTTCATATCTATCTATCTATCTATCTATCTATCTATCTATCTATCTCAACCTGTTCATATCTATCTATCTATCTGTCTATCTATCTACTATCTATCTCAACATGCTCAAAACTATCTATCTATCTATCTATCTATCTCAACCTGTTCATATCTATCTATTTATCTATCTATCTGTTCATATCTATATCTATCCATCTCAACCTGTGCATATCTATCTATCTTATCTATCTATCTATCTATTATCTCAACCTGTCATATCTATCTATCTACCTATCTATCTTATCAATCTATCTCAATCTGTTCATATCTATCTATCTATTCTATCTATCTATCTATCTATCTCACCTGTTCATATCTATCTAATTCTATCTCAACTTTGTTCATATCTATCTATCTATCTATCTATCTATCACTCCCAAACCTGTTCATATTATCTATCTATCTATCTATCTATCTATCTTCTCAACCTGTTCATATCTATCTATCTATCTATGTCGCCTGTTCATATCTATCTATCTATCTATCTATCTATCTATGTCAGCCTGTTCATATCTATCTATCTAATCTATCTATCTATCTATCTATGTCAGCCTGTTCATATCTATCTATCTATCTATCTATCTATCTATCTATCTATCTATCTATCTATCTCAACCTGTTCATATCAATCTATCTATCTATCTCAACTTGTTCATATCTATCTATCAATCTATCTATCTATTTATCTAAGCTTGTTCATATCATCTATCTATCTATCTATCTCAACCTGTTCATATCAATCTATCTATCTATCTCAACTTGTTCATATCTATCTTCAATCTATCTATCTATTTATCTAAGCTTGTTCATATCATATCTATCATCTATCTATCTATCTCAACTGTTCATATCTATCTATTCTCAACCATTCATATCTATCTATCTATCTATCTATTTATCCATCTATCTATCTATCTATCTATCTATCTATCTATCTATCTATCTAAGCTTGTTCATATCTATCTATATATCTATCTATCTATCTATCTATCTATCTAAGCTTGTTCATATCTATCTATATACTATCTATCTATCTATCTATATATATATATATATATATATATATATATATATATATATATGATCTATTTATGTCAGCCTGTCATATCTAGCTAGCTAGCTATCTATCTATCTAAACCTGTTCATATCTATCTCAGAATATTCTGATTTGCCGTATTTAACAAAGCAAAGTTTGTTTTCTTATATAAAATCCCGTCTTAATTTTTTACGAAAAAAACAAAACAAACAATATCATTCAGTTTATTGATTATTATCGGGAAGCTGGAATTCCTAAAATTCCAGACTATCATCTTCCCTGTCAGAAAATTCCATTGGCTTTCTAACGTAACATGTGCGTGCTCCGAACACCGAGGAAAAATTACTTTTTGTTTATGACGCGCGAATATTTTTAGGTGTTAAATTTGATTAAAAAGAGTTATGCGCTGTGAAATGCTGTATGTATCTCTCTTCCTCACTTTCTCTCTCTCTCTCTCTCTCTCTCCTCTCTCTCTCTCTTCTCTCTCTCTCTTTCTCTCTCCCCTCTCTCCCTCTCTCTCTCTCTGCATATATATATATAATATATATAATATATATATATATATAATATTGCATATGTATCTGTTCTCTCTCTCTCTCTCTGCATATCTGTCTTTTCTCTCTCTCTCTCTCACTTCCCCTATCTCTCCCCCTCTCTCTCCCCCTCTTCTATCTCCCTCTCCCCATCTCTATCCACCTCTCTCTCGCTCTGCATATCTGTATGTCTGTCTGCATGTCTGTCTGCTTCTCTTCTCTCTCTCCCTTCCCTTCTCTCTCTCCTTCCCTCTGCATATCTGTCTGTCTGTCTGTCTGCATGCCTGTCTGTTTCTCTCTCTCCCTCCTCTCTCTCTCTCTCTCTCACTGCATTCTGTCTGTCTGTCTGTCTATCTCACTCTTGCATCTGTCTCTTCTCTCTCTCTGTGTCTTTCTCTCTCTCTCTGCATATCTGTCTGTCTGCATGTCTGTCTGTTTTCTCTCTCTCTCCCTACCCCCTCTACCCCTCTTCCTCTGTGCATTATCTGTCTGTCTGTCTGTCTCTGCCTCACCTCTCTGCAACTCTCTCTCTCTCTCTCTCTCTCTCTCCTCTCTCTCTCCTCTCTCGCATATCTGTCTGCCTGCATGTCTCTCTCTGTCTGTCTGTGTGCATCTCTTGTGTGTGTGTGTGTGTGTGTGGTGTGTGAGACTATTTCAATCTGTTTTTGTTTGTGTTCGCCTTGCGTGACAGACATAATAAAATGTTTTTTTGTTGTTTTGTTTGTTGTTTGTTTCTCTCTCCCTTCGCATGCCCAACAGTGACGAATACAAAGTCTAGGAGCATATATGGATAAAAAGGTTTGGGCTATTGCCTCATAAGAATAATAAGGCCGAGACAATTGTATAGGTGCAAGGGTTTGGCGTGGCCAAACTGGTTGATCGGAGAGGGGGCTCTCCGACCGCCCATCTAGCCTAAGTAAGGGCAAAAATGGAGTGTTGCATGTCATGGACGGCTCAGCCACTCTTCAGGGGGTGCAGTCAGCGTATTCTACAGCCCTAGTTGACAGGGCGGCTACGGGTCAAATAAAACTATTTAGAAATTCGTATTCGATAAGACCGTTGTAAAAAAAAAAGCTCTTAAGAAACAACCACACAAAAAAATGTAAATATGAATATAATGAACGCCGATTCCCTAACCTCTAGGCACAAAATAACCCAAGACGAGGTTGGAGCATGCCGCAAAATCAGTCAATCAATCAATCATGTTCATCTATCTATACATATATATAGGGCAAGTTGTATGTCCGGAGGAAACTAAAAGAAATAAAACAATTAATGTCAATGTAAATATATATAATCATTCACTATCACAAGATCTTGCTTTTTTGAAAGCAAAAATAAATAAAGATTTGATTTATATTCGTGCAGATAATTAAAAAATAAAATTTAAATAGTAACGGCAATGGATTTTTTGGTAATGAAGGAACTATTTTGCTCGTAAAATTCCCTACCGTAAAATAAACCTGAACCCCCATTTTATGTCGCGTGTTTTTGCAATAAATGTTTTTCTTTCTTTCCACCCGTTATTTAAGCAATACAAAATATATTTTATTTATTTATTTTAATATTCATTTCAATATGCATATTCTAAAAGATTTTATTTTTGTGAGAATGCTTAGTTTTAAGTGGGGGCTCGTTTTTAACAATTTAGGCGTGAATTGGATCTCCTTTTATGACCGTAAATTTTGTTTTTTCGTCGACGATGATTAAAATCTTAGGTTTTTATTTTAGAGTACAAAGCCAAAAGAAGAAACAAAACAACAACAAAAGTAATATTCAACTTTTTACTCGTAAATTTCCTGCCATAAAATTAGACTTGGGCATTTTATGGTAGTAATTTACGAATAAAAAGTTGAAGTTTAAAAACGAACCCCACTTTAAACTAAAGCTTCTCAGCAAAATAAAGCTTTTAGAATATGACAACATTGAAGTGAATATTAAAATAAATAAAGGAAATATATTTAGTATTGTAAAAATTAACGGGTGCAAGAAAAATAAAAACATTTATTGCAAAAACACCGGACATAAAATGGGGGTTCTGTTTATTTTTATGTAGGAATTTACAAGCAAATAATCCTTCATTACCGGATTTTTTTTCTTTTTGCATGCAATATTTTATATAGGAGACATTAATATTTTTTTTAAAATGTCTGTGAACTTTTTTCCCCTGAAGCCCCACCAAGTCGAATTAAGGTCTTTTTACGTTAGGAATATTCCTGGGACTCCTGCGAGGATCTAACTAGCGATTCAGTAATAATGGATTTGTGAAAACTCAGGCGACGTGCTGGTAGCGGCTTCTAGTTAGATATAAAGAGAAGTTGACATCTTTTTATAATGACTTTTCGCAGGTGCTTTGTGCATTTTTCTATTTATTTACTTTTTTTTATAACCCAGTTTAAAAAACAAAATATTTATCCTACGGTAGGATTTGATATATAAGTCACAAGTATGAGGCATCCAGCGAGGATCGAACTCGCTTTTCAGTAGTAACGGATCTGCGAGACTAGCTTGCTAACCTTCGGGAGACACCCCTGATATTGTTGTTTGTGTACGTAGCACACCAATCTAATTTAACTGTGAACAAAAGTGTCAACAATGAAAAGTCGATAGTTCGCCCATACCTGCTACAGAAACCATGTCACGTGATCATCTTGAAGCTGATTCGTTCCCTGCCGGTAGATGACTAACTTCACAGACATTTAAATCATTTTTGAAATTTAAAAAACAAAACAACACAAAAAATTCTTTAAATATCAATTTATAATTAGAATTGTTTGCTTGTTTACTGCATAGTCTTTCCTAATGTTAATAAGGAGATTATATGAATGTAGATTGATTATCTATCTATCTATCTATCTATCTATATATATATATATATATATATATGTATTATATTCAGTGGTTTTTTTTTATTTTCTTTCTTTTCCTTTCTTTCTTTCTATCCTAGTGTGTTTCTATCTATTTATCTATCTATCTATTTTGAGTTTTTCTATTTTTCTTTCTTTTCATGTCTTTTTTTCTTTCTTTCAATCCTAGTGTGTTTCTATCTATCTATCTATCTATTTCTGAGTTTTTTTCTTTATTTTTTTCTTTTTTTTTTTTTTCTTTCTTTATTCTTTCTTTTCTTTTCTTTTCTTTCTTTCAATCCTAGTGTGTTTCTATCTATCTATTCTGTGTTTTTTCTTTCCTTCTTTACTTCCCTTCTTTCTTTTTATCCTAGTGTATCTATCTATCTATCTATCTATTTCAGTGTCTTTATTTTTCTCTTTTTTCTTTCCTTCTTTTTTTCTATCTATCCTATCTGTGTTTTTATCTATCTATCTATCTATCTATCTATCTATCTATCTATCTATCTATTTCAGTGTCTTTCTTTATTTTTCTTCTTTTTCTTTCTTTCCTTCTTTCTTTTTTTCTATTATTATCTATTTTGAACTGTTTCTAGCTAGCTAGCAATTAGGTGTTTTTCTTAAAGTGTTTTTCTTTTGGTGTTTGTTTAATGTCATATCAGCATTAATTAATGTCAAAAGCTCTCCTTGTAGTAGAACAGTAGTGGTACTATTCAATCCAAAGATTGGTGATAAGGGGGTTCATGCCTTTTCCCAAGGATAATAGTTTAAAAGTGAAAGTAGTACGACTGATGTATGTATGTATGTTTCTTTCATTCTTTTATTCTAGTGTGTTTCTATCTATCTATCTTCTATCTATCTATCTATTCTATTTATCTCTGTCTGTTTTCTTTATTTACTCTTTTCTTCTTTCTTTTTTCTTTTTCTTTCTTTCTTTTCTATTTATCTATTTCAGTCTGTTTTCTAGCAAGTTAGCAATCAGTGTTTTTCTATTATTCGTTGTTTAATAGCATATCAACCTTCGTGGGTTATGTCAAAGCCTCTTTGCACCTATCTATCTATCTATCTATCTATCTATCTATCTCAGCTTGTTCATATCTATCTATCTGTCTATCTATCAATCTATATATATATATATTTATATATATATATATATATATATATATATATATATATACATATCAACCTGTTCATATCAATACTATTTATCTATCTCCAGCCTCCTGTTAGGGTCCCATCTATGGGTTAAATAGAAAAACATGAGTTGATAAACAAAATTGTATAATCCATTAAGATTTATTTCAAAAATTTATCGGCATTAAATGACTCACTGAGGTTGATATGCCGTAAAACCAAACCAAACCTATTGCCTAAACCAAACTCTCTCTCTCTCTCCCGCTCTCTCTCTCTCTCTCTCTCTCTCTCTCTCTCTCTCCCTCTCTCTGTATATGTTTGTGTGGTTTTTAACACGATTACATACTTGTTAATTTTTCGGTCATATGGAAATCCAACCTCACAGACAAGTTAAAGAGACAGTTCTTTCAGACCATTCGTATCAGTGCTGCTGTATGGCTGCACCACCTGGACCCTAACGAAGCGACTAGAGAATAAACTAGATGGGAGCTGCACAAGAATGCTGTGGATGATCCTAAACAAGACGTGGAAACAACACCCTACGAGAAAACAGCTGTATGGCCACCTGCCACATATCACCCAAACAATCCGAGTAAGACGGACAAGACACGCGGGACACTGCTCGAGAAGCAAGGACGAACTCATAAGCGACGTCCTCCTGTGGAAGCCAGCATATGGACACGCCAGTGTGG
The DNA here is from genome assembly GCA_023376005.1 of Doryteuthis pealeii. Lineage (NCBI taxonomy): Eukaryota > Metazoa > Mollusca > Cephalopoda > Myopsida > Loliginidae > Doryteuthis > Doryteuthis pealeii. Next base: position 127,691,367 of record CM042142.1, on the reverse strand, counting down.
GCCGACCAGAAAAAACGTACATTGATCAGCTCTGTGCGGATACAGGATGCTGCATAGAGGACCTCCCGAGAATGAGGAGCGATGGGGACGGATGGAGAGAGGTTGTCATGGATATCCGTGCTAATAGCGCGACATGATGATGATGATGATGATGATGACATACTTGTAGAAATACTTTTTTCATGACTTTTAGGCGAGCAATCTGGCAAAGAATCTCTGTGTGTTGCTCAGTCGTATTTTTTGTACTTTTCTCGAATTTACTTGCATAAATGTTTAAAATGAGATTTTGCCTAAAGATTAACAGCTGTATATGTTCTTACGAGGACCGCAAAAATAGCATATAGAGTTATTTACTAAGCTTAGCTTAGATATAGCACAAGGCCAAATTATGGAGCGCCCAGTGAGAATCGAACTCACTAACAATGGTTTGAGAATCGAGCTTGCTAACCATTACACCATATAGTTATTTACTAAGCTTAGCTTAGATATGGCACAAGGCCAAATTATGGAGCGCCCAGTCAGAATCGAACTCACTAACAATGGTTTGAGAATCTAGCTTGCTAACCATTACACCATATAGTTATTTACTAAGCTTAGCTTAGATATAGCTCAAGGCCAAATTATGGGGCTCCCAATGAGAATCGAACTCTCTAACAATGGTTTGCGAACCGAGCTTGCTAACCATTACATCACGTGAGGTGCGCATAACTAAGCTTAGCTTAGATGTGGAACAAAGTCAGAAGTATAGAACGCCCAGTGAGAATCGAATTCACTTACAATGGTCTGCTAAGCTAGCTTGCTAACCATTAGGCTACATGAGTTACCTGTAGAAATAGCATATGTATATGTACATATATATCTTCTTCTGTTGAAAAAATAAATAAAGGAAAGAAAGTATAGAATGGATAAAATAGGATATTTTAATCAATTTAACTTGCACGTGTTTCGGTCAGGAGTTTATCCATGTGTACATTATTCAAACTATTATTATTTTTGAATATCTAAATGAAATGAAATAATAATAATAGAAAAAATTCTCCACTTTTTCCAACGAATTTCATTTCAAATAAGGATTTACTCTGAGGAAGGTCGAATTTTCTTTGTGTGCGGAATATTTCTACATTTTTTCTATTATTATTATTTCATTTCATTTGGTTATTCAAAAATAATAATAGTTTGAATAATGTACACATGGATAAACTCCTGACCGAAACACGTGTAAGTAATATTGATTAAAATATCCTATTTTATCCATTCTATACTTTCTTTCCTTTCTTTCTTTTTTCAGCATACAGTCGGATTCACTTCCAGTTTCATTTTACATATCTTCTTCTATATATCTATATAGTTATTTACTAAGCTTAGCTTAAATGTGGCACAAGGCCAGAAGTATGGGGCACCCAGTGAGAACCGAACTCACTAAAAATGGTCTGCTAAGCTAGCTTGATAACTATTAGGCTACATGAGGTGTCTGTAGAAATAGCATATGTATATATACATATATATCTTCTTCTGTATATCTCTATATTAATAGGTGTGTTCCTAAATCTTCCGTCCGTCTAGTTTTAAATGAAACATATAACAGCAAGACAACATAAGAATACTTTGGATTTCAAACAACCAATCAGAAAATGGGATCATTGCATTCGTTCCAACAAATTGTGCAGTTGAGTGCAGATGAGAATTGTTGCTTGTATATCAGTGCAAATAACTTGCATCAAACAGCGGTCGGCCAACTCAAAGTTTATCTTTCGGTGTAGATTTGGTTTGATTTGGTTTGGTTTGTTTTACGGCATATCAACCTCGGTGGGTCATTTAATGCCGACAAAGTTTTGAAATAAATCAATTCTTAATGCATAATACAATTTTGTTTATCAATTTATCAATGTTTTTCTATTTAACCCATAGATGGGTCTTTCGGTGTAGAAAAGTACGCTCAATGATTTCTTCTCTTTATTGTAAGTTCAGGGGGGGGGGATGCAGTTGCAAGCCCCCTTCTTTGAAAAAAACAAACAAACAAAAACCCAAAAAACAACAAAAAAAACAAAAAAAAAAACAAAACAAATAAGAATTTCTCTTAATTTTTTAGATTGAGGCTAGATAATTAGTATTATTTGGATTATTCCGACTATTGTCCTTATCTTTATTGTTATCTGTACAACGTTTCGGCCGATGTGCCCTCCGGCCTTCTTCACGTATTTCTTGTCGGAATCGGGAACTTTCTCTGACTCTGGAACCATTTCGGACTCGGGAACCTTCTTTTCGAACTCCGGAACCTTCTTGTCGTAATCGGGAGCCACAACGGAACTTTGAACCTAACCCTTTATTCAGACCACGTGGGTATCCTGTTCTCATTCCGCTAACCATAGCGACTCGGGAACCCTCTCGAACTCGAACAAGAGATTAGGTTTATAAGTTCCCAAAATTCATACTGAATTGTTCAATTGGACACATAGCATAGTGGATAAAGGCGTTGGGTTAAGACAGTTCTAAGACACAGTTATAACACCTGTACCCCAGCTATGGTTAGCGGAATAAGAACAGGATACCCCCGTGGACTGAATAAAGGGTTGGGTTCAATGTTCCCTGATGGCTCCCGATTACGACAAGAAGGTTCCCGAATTCTAGAATGTTCTAGTGACTGACAAGAAATACCTGAAGAAGGCCGGAGGGCACATCGACCGAAACTTTGTACAAGCATAATAAAAATGAGGACAATAATCCGAATAATCCAAATAATACTAACTAACAAAAACAAACAAAAACAAACAAAACAGCATGCACTAATTTTCTTTCAGGTGAATTTCTGCACGCCAGAAAAATATAACCCAATTTGTAGAAATATGTTAAGTAAATATAACGGGTGTGGTAGTCAAGGCTGGTTGTTGAGGCTAAATAACATTTTTTATAAAAATAGATAATTTCTGAAATATGAAAAAGTGAAATCATATAGATGTATGGGTTGTGTAAGTAATTTTAAGTGGTGAATACCAGGTAAATCAGGAATGCTCCATGAACGAACACGTATTCAGGACAGTATATATCTCTTATTATAATGGAGATTGTGGGTTTGTCTGTCTGTAACCGAAACTATATTACTATACAGGTCACAATTCCCTTTGTTATTTACATCACATTTTCCATGATTTTATTTTTTATTTAAACCTCAATTATTAATAAAAAGTTTTTTACATTATTAATACAGTTGACTATATCTACATGTTAATAATATGCAATTGTATTTAAATATACAACAAAATAGCGGATAACAGTGTGAATAGGAAGGCTAATTTGCATATTGATCTTAAAAAATTGATTTTAATAAATGTATGCTTAGTATTATTGATTTCTAATTGTTTTGATTTATCTTATTGAATATGGGCAAAAATCTCGGGGATAAATCTTAAAAGAAATCCATTAACAAGAAGAAATAACTAATATTATTCTTTACGTCCTATTTTAACTAAATAGTCAAATTAGGAAAACTTACCAATGAAAGACGGGAGTAATGGAAAAGGATGGAAGAGTTAGTGTCAAAGTTGTTCTATTTTCCAATCATACCCCCTCTGTTCCAAATCTTTTTATCTGCATTCTTATTCAGTTTCATTAGCCCTTCTAATTTAATA
>CM042142.1:127675241-127680241 GCA_023376005.1 Doryteuthis pealeii | reverse complement strand
AATGGGTAAAAAAATAAAATGGTGTAAAAAAATAAAATGGGGTGTAAAAAAATAAAATGGGGTTTACCCCATTTTATTTTTTTACACCATTTTGTTTATAAAATTTATAAAAATAAACACATTTGTTTATAAAATTTATAAAAATAAAATGCGGTAAAAAAATAAAATTGGTGTAAAAAAAATGGGATTTAAATTAAAAAAAAAACGGGGTAAAAAAAATTGTTTCTTGAAGTTTTTTTCTTTGGATTTTCATCGGAGAATTGGAGATTATTTATTTTCTAATCAGTTACATTTTTTTCTTATTGCGTTTGATAAAAATAAATAAATTAAATTAAAGAAAATAAAAAATAAATGAAACAAAACAAAAACAAAAAATGTTTCCCTATACGCGAAGATAAAAGTAAGTAAAGTCGTCTGGGTGGCCTTATGTCGGTAGCAGCAAGACAGCGAGAGAGTCTAACCTCTTTTCACTAGCGCTAGACCAAGGAGATTATTTTTTCGTCTGAGGTGGTGCGCCACGCCTACCATCAGTTCCTCACTTTACCGCACAGATCCCTGTGCTACTCATACGCTGACTGCGCTAAATGATTGTAGGACGAAACAACTCCCCCCACTTATAATTATTTACTAAGCTTATCTGGTATGTGACACAACGCCAGAAAAATGAAGCACCCAGTGAGGATCAAACTCACTAATAGTGGTCTGATCATCTACCTTACTAACTATTACACCACATGAAGTGCCCAAACAACCTCACTTATATAATAAAACTATCTAACAAAAATAATTGACGGGAATTCTAAATCATAATTTTATAATTCTCTTAATTTAATTTATTCATAAAATTTCTCAGAAGTGAAAGATTAAATAATAACATCATAATCTAATTAATAAACTTGATTATTTATGTCTGAAGTCTTTAAAGTCTAATGGACACCCAAACGTCTAGACGTAGAAAGCTGCAATTTTGTACGAAAGACCAATTTTCAATCTATATTATTCTTATCGTATCAAGAATTTATACCTAAGCAGTGATACTGATAGCCTTTTGATTGAGTGCGCCCTGAGACGCACATATTTGCTTTAATCGATTCCCCGGGAAATATGATGGGTCCCAACTGAAGTTTCTTAATAAATTGTAGGGTTTTTATTTATCATCTGTGGAAACAACTAAAGCCGTCTAACTCCTATCTTGTAACATATCCTGTGTAATTTGTTTCAAAGAAACTATTGAAATGTCTTTACAGTTAGCTTGAAATGGTGAGAGAAGAAAAATGAAAACACTGGAACGCATGGATATAATTTTACTGCGTCCTTTTAGATTTTTAAGCGTCAGGGACGCGGATGCGTACCTATCAGGATTTCTGCCTAAGCCAAAATTGGCCTAAAAATTAAGATCGGGGAAGAAATTATTGTAAGTTACTTTTTTTTTCCAGTGACAGAATTTCATTTACTTCCGTTTCAAATTTCAGCTTTTTCACCTTCCAAAACCATTTCAGAACAATAAAGTATGTTTCGTCTTTGTTTAATTTCATTATTTAATTATTTCATAAAAATTTTATTTCATTATTTAATTATTTCATAAAATTTAATCTTACGTTATTCTCAAAGTTTAGTTATTACATTTATGTTTAATTATTTTAACATTTTATTTTTATTTTCATTCAAAAAATTACTCATTTTTTTCGCTTCTTATGATATAAACAAGCTTCATCGTAAAGGGAAAACTCAAAATTATTTTTTTTATTTTTCCACAATCGTATGTCACCCCGACAAAAGAAAAAAATACTAAAATCAAGGAATTAACCGAATTTAATGAAATTTCAGTGTTGATATATTAATGAATAAAAGATATAATGCACCAGTTATTTTATTTGAAAAATCTTTCATTATTTCAGGTCAGTTAACTTTGAATCCCGTATCTTTAAGGCATAACACAGATTCATAAACATACGTGGTTCAAAGTTAACTGACCTGAAAAAATGTAAAAGTTTTAAAATGAAATAACTGGTGCATTATATCTTTTATTCATTAATATATATCAGCACTGAAAATTCATTAAATTCGTTTAATTCCTTGATTTTAGTATTTTTTTTTCTTTCCGCGGGGTCACATACGAGGGTGGAATTTAAGTCCGTTAAGTAGGAAATAATATTTTCCTGAATTCTCACCAGGCCATATTAACAAAATTTCTTTTGTTACGTGGTGATTTTTTATAGGGCATTCAGCGGGGATCGAACTTGCTATTCAGTACCGATGGATCTGCGAGACAAGCTTGCTAGCCCTTACACTACCACGGGGCGCCTTTTGCTTCTAAAAGCTGTGTAACAAATTCGCTATATAATGACGTCAACAATAATAGTCGGCCAATTATCATATTATTTTCTCACTATTCAATTATCAGTATTCAATTATTATTATTATTACTAGCAAATATATGCACCCTCCGGGTGCAAGTATTTAAGTTTTAATGTAATAAAATATTGTATTAAATTAGAAAGGCTAATGAAACTAAATAAGAATACAGATAAAAAGATTTGAAACAGAGGGAGTATAATAAAAGATTTGAAACAGGGGGAGTATGATAAAAAATGGAACAACTGAAACTTACTCTTCCATCACTCTCGTCTTTCATTGTTATTTTTTCTAATTTAAGTATTTAGTTATAAGAGAAGTAAAGAATAAAAATGACAGTTATTTATCTTGTTAATGGGATTTCATTTAAGATTCATTGAAGAGATTTTTTGCTTATATTCATTAAAATAAAACGAAACAGTTAGAAATCAATAATACTAAGCACATATTTATTAAATTCGATTTTTTAATATTAATATGCAAATTAGCCTTCCCGTTCACATTGTAAAGCGCTATTTTGTTGTATATATAAATATAATTGCATGTTGTCAGTATGTAGACATAGTTAACAGTATTAATAATGTAAGAGAATTTTATTTATAATTGAGGTTTAGGTAAAAATAAAATCATTGAGAATGTGATGTCAATAACTAAGAGAATTGTGACTTGAGTAGGAATATAGTTTCGGTTACAGACGGAAAAGCACACAATCTCCATTATAATAAGATTATTATTATTATTATTATTATTATTATCTCTCTTTCTTGTGCAACAAGGAAATGGCAATTTCTGATTATTGATTTTTTTTATTGTATTAAAGTTGAAGTGAAGAACTTCTGACCTAAATTTAATATGAATCCAGAATTAAGAACACATATTTATTTTGATTAAGTTTAATTGTAAGAGAAATGCTGATTCAAGGAGCTACAATGTATATTACGCATGCGCAGAGAGATAACGCATTCAAGCCGTATATCGATTGAATTCCAGTCTACCTTCGACATTTTTGCAACATTCTGGATCGTTTTCCAAATAGCCAGGAAACCAGATAACCAGACATCGAAACCAAATCCTATAAACGAATAGCAATATCATAACTGTTGTTATTTTCTCTATTCTCATAAGAACCATCTTTAATATCGTTAGTGAGAGTCTGGGGTTGATGCAGAAGAAGAAGAAGAAACAAGCAAGCAGACGAGAAGGAAAGAAAGGAAAGGAAAAAGAAGAAGAGATAGAAAGAAAAGAAAAGAAAAGAAAAGAAAGAAAAGAAAGAAAGGAAAATGGAGAAATAAATTAAGAGAACAATTTTTTCAAATCTAGGGCAGCACAAAACAATACACTAGAAAGAAAGAAAAAAATTTAATCTAAAAAATAGGCTGAAAAATTAATGTAACGTGAAATATAAATACATGTTTTTATAAAGGAGAGAACAAATGCTGAGTGAAAGATTAAGAAAAAAGATAAATAAATTCAGTGTATCGTGGTTGAAATAGTGGTAATTTATGAGAAGTGCGTCCCGGTCTCCAGCCTCAAAAATTGCTACCCGGTTACTATTAAAATAACGACCCAGCTCATTCTATTCAAAACTATCCATCTTCATATCTATCTATCTATCTATCTCAATTTGTCATATTTATCTATATTACTTTAAATACTAAGATTTTTTTTTATTCTTGTTCGTTCAATGTCTTGTTTTTAGTTTAAATAAACAAGAATTACGACAAAAAAAGAAGCCCCCCCCCAATACATTTACTTGTCGAAAATATCTATCTATTTCCATTTGTTCGTATCTATATTATTTTGTTTGTTTATCTATCTATCTATCTATCTATCTCAGTCTATTCAAAACTATATATCCATCTTCATATCTAAACAAGAATTACGACAAATTACGATAAATAAACAAGAATTACGACGAGATGGGGTCGTTATTTTGATAGTCACTGGGTAGCAATTTTTGAGGCAGGAGACCGGGACGCACTTCTTTATAAATTACCGAAATAGTTGTATGTTTTCTGTTGATCAGATAAATAAGTTATAGCTTTAGACTGTGGGGGTAGCAAGTGGTTTAATGTTTTAGATTTAAAAGATGGCTGTAGTTATTCCTGTTGCGTGTCCCTAGGGTTTGCTTTTAACCCCATCTTATTTGGTGGTCGCGCTGAAAAGGAATTCAAAGAAAAAAGGAAGAGACGAAGACAAAAGCTGGTTTTATGATTTAGGCTTTATTCACCGGTCATAGTCACCCCGTTTCAAGGAAATATCTCCCTGGTTAACAGTAGTGTCTAGACGCAGTTAAGACCTAAGTCAGATTGACTGAGTGATTCTCTTGGGGGTCGGAAGTGGGTCCTTTTTTTCCGCACATGTTCGGAGGTTCTTCCGGTCTGAAGACTCATGGGAGTTTGTTATTTTTTTTTTATTCGAATTTTATTTGAATTTTATTTTAATCCCCACAAGACCACGCACCCTCCCAACCTATTAATTTTTTTTCATCATTAGTTTTTATTCATTAAGACTAATTCATCAAAGATAGTTAATAAATAATAATCAAGTATAATTATTTAACAAGTTTTTACCTAAATCCATTTAGAGAAAGGCATCAAATTTCGGCCTGACAACTGACACCAGATTGATTGGTTGATTTCAAC
>CM042142.1:127665241-127667741 GCA_023376005.1 Doryteuthis pealeii | reverse complement strand
TATATATATATATATATATATATATACGGGGCTGCAGTGTAAAATAGAAGTGAATGATCACAGACTCCAGTGCATATATCGATTTGATGAGAGTATATTTTCGTTTTTGGATTTGAGTATATCTGATTGCTTTCATCTAACCCCGACGCATTTTCTTTTCATGTCATGTTGATCTGGCATCAGACTGCGTTGAATTTAACCCAGGAAACGCCAGTGATTTATGCTGACTCATCAATAGGATGACGCCATTTTTTTCATCAATTCCAGAACATGATAAAGAGGGACAGTGTGTACAGCTCTCGACCGATGATGTAGAGGATTGTCTGCTCGAATCCCCAGAAGGGTAGGTTTCATATATTTTCAATCAATACTACGAGGGTGAAGCAAAAAGTAATGTCATTTTCTTTGTTTCATGTGAAGTTTTTTGTTTGTTTGTTATAAAACTTAGGCTTTTGTTAAGCTGTGTTAATTATTATTCTATGTTACTGCTACCCCTGACCAGGATTGAACCTGCAGTCTAGAGATAACTGAACTTTGAACCTAACCCTTTATTCAGTCCACGGGGGTATCCTGTTCTCATTCCACTAACCATAGATAGGGTACAGGTGTTAAGCTGTGTTAATTATTATTCTATGTTACTGCTGCCCCTGACCAGTATTGAACCTGTAGTCTAGAGATAACTGTCACTTAGAACTGTCTTAACCTAACTCCTTTATCCACTTGGCTATGTGTCCAATTGGGCAATCCAGTGTGAATTTTGGGAACTTATAAACCTACTGGCCGCCCTGTCGGTGGGGCGTTAGAATGCACCGACTGCACCTCTGCAGAGGGGTAAGACTCCCCCAATGGGGCCACCTGTTGGCCGTAGGTGGCGACCCGTGATGCTTAAGGATAGAGCCCAGGTGGATGAGCAGTTCATGAATTGCAATACTCCACTTTGGCCCTATCTTGGGCTAGACGGGCGGTCGGAGAGGCCCCCTCCGATCAATCGGCTGGTCACGTCAAGCCCTAGCACCTATATGATTTTCTCAACCCTATTGCCCTTATGGCAAGCCCCAACCCCTTTTTATCATATGGGTGCTAGAAGGCGGTGGCTGCGGGTCTACATGTCCTGGGAATGACGTTAATCTCTATCTGATGGTGAGGTTCCAGTTTTGGGGAATGTGGAGCACCCCATTCATCACCATTGCTCCCTGGTCCACTCTGACCCCGGAATGGTAGTACCTGTTAGGGTCCCATCTATGAGTTAAATAGAAAAATGTATTTATAAAAAAATTGTATTATCCATTAAGAATTGATTTATTTCAAAACTTTATCGGCATTAAATGACCCACTGAGGTTGATATGCCGTAAAACAAAACAAACAAACCAAACCAAAACCTACTGTCTTGTTTTGCCTAGAATATCTACCTATTCACTTATGTATGATTTTTTTACCTAGAAGGTTCCCGAGTTCGAGAAGGTTTCCGAGTCCGACAAAAATACCTGAAGAAGGCCGGAGGGTACATCGGCAGAAACGTTGTACAATAACGATAATGTAATAATTAACGAAGCTCAGAGCAAGAATCCGACGAGTAAGATCCAATCAACAATGTCCTCCTTTAGTAATTATACCTATCCAAAACAAAATGGCATTACTTTTTTTTATCCTCCCTCGTACTTAAAAGGATCGGCTTAACTTAGTCTTTAGAGTATCCACCAAGGTAATCGCAAGGTTCCGGGTTCGATACCGGTCCACACTAAACCCAACGCATGAGTAGCACAAATTAGGTAATCTGATCTATGCAGTAAAGTATCTTGGAGCTGACGGTAGGTGTGGTGCTCCATCTCACAAAAAATACCCCCAAATCAAAAAATAATCTTCTTGGATAAACGCAAGTAAAAAGGGGATAGACTCCCTCGCTGTCCAGCTGATACTGACAATAGGCCACCCTGGAGACATTAATTTTACTACCTAATGAAAATTGACTTGTAGCAGAGAGGGGGTCTTGTCTCATAGGATGTGGGTTGGTTTAATGATTTTAACGGCATATCAACCCGTCTGGGGTTATGTCATGCCTAACGGTTAGGAAGTGATACACATCGTGTATTTATATTTATATTTTTAGTAATTGGTTTTAACAATGTGTTAGCATCATTGGGGATCATGTTGTATGGTATTGATTAACTTCATGTCTATATTCTATGGTATAATTTTATTTCCCTCAAAAAGGACAGAATGTCCTCCATGTTGACATTTTCAAATAGATCTTTCATATTGTTTGTATTAAAATAACGGTTTCTGATGTGAGCAAAAACCTGCATTCTATGAATAAGTGTTTAACAGTCAAAGGTGTCTGACATGTTTCACATTGTGATTGTTGTTCTTGCTTGAGTATATAGAAGTGCGTTAGTCTTGTATGACCAATGCGTAATCGGGAAACAATGACTTGTTCCTTTCTAGACTTTCTTAAAGATGGTCTCCAGCCTCCCAAATTGGGTTTGATTAGGAAGAGTTTAT
>CM042142.1:127657741-127660241 GCA_023376005.1 Doryteuthis pealeii | reverse complement strand
TATATATATCATATATATATATATATATATAATATATATATAGTATTATATAATATAACCAAAGCGTGTTGGTAGATCCTTGCGGAGAGAAAAAACCCAGGCAGAAAGTTGATTGTAAAAATATACTACGGCACAACATCAACGCAGGCAGAAAAAATTTTGAAAAAAAGAAAGGACCAAGACATTCGTCAACACAAAATAATCTAATTGGTACAGTATTTGGCCAAAAGAAAAAAACACGTCTTATCTTTATATATATAGTAGTATATATATATATATATATATATTATATATATATATATATATAGTTGCGTGTGTGTGTGCGCGTGTGTGTGGGTGTGGTGTTCACATCTATCTGAATTTGTTGTATGAGATATTGTTTTTTAAATATTGTAAAGAAAAACGTCGCGATTCCTTACTGGTGAATACATTCATCGTTCTTGAAAACAATTTCGTTCATAGATATATAATATCTATCTATCTCTTAGCGCCAGTCGGTAGAGCGTTCGGCTAGAAAGCCGCACACAGGTTTCCTAGTTCCGATTACCGGTCCTCGCCGACTCAGCGGTAATGAATAGCACAGGATTCTGTGCGGTAAAGTAAGGAGCTTGATGGTAGGTTGTTGCGCTCCCCTCAGACGCTAAGATAATCTCCTTGTCTAGCGTAGTGCAAAGGGGATAAACGTCCCTCGCTGATTGGCTGATACCGACTTTAGGCACCCCGAACGACTTTACTTTTTTTAAAATGCTCTTCTCTCTCTCTCTCCTCCCTCTTCTCTCTCTCATCTAATATATATATATATATATATATATACTATATTCATATACATATATATATATGTATATATATATATACATAATATGTATATATATGTATACATATCATATATAGTATGTAAATATATATATATAATGTATATATATACAGTATCATATATGTATATATATATATATAATTATATATATATCATATATATATTGTTGTGTGTGTGTGTGTCTATTTGGGCAAGATTTTTTTCATTATGCATGTTGAATTAAACAAAAGACACATATGTTTAACAATTTTATTTGTGATTTTTCAAGTTTTATGGACAACTTTTTAATATTTGGGCGGAATTCTGGATTAGTCCACCAAAAGTTCATGTCCCGAGTACTTTCGGCACTTCGAAGTGCCATCATCAGGAGTATGTGTTTCCGTTTTTCAAATTATATTAATATGGAACACATGCACACCAGAATGATGGCATTTCAAAGTGCCGAAAGTACTCGTGACATGACTTTGGTGGACTATATCCACGAATTCCGCCCAACTATTAAAAGTTGTCGCATAAAAACTGAAAATACACATAAATTGTTAAACAGATGTGTATTTTGTTTACTTCAAAGAGTCTTTGTCAAGATATATCAGCAAAACCAGCTGTGAGTATGTTCATTCATTCTGATGTACAATCTTAGAAAGGTTTTAAAAAGGTGTTTGTGCAATTCAACAGTGAAAGCCTCTACTATGAGAAAGATGAAAGGGTGAACTTTTCAAATCAGAGGCTTAAAAGAAGTAAAATTAAATTTATTAATGGTGTTCTGTCATGAGAAGAATGGTTAGCAAGGCTGTATAGATATAGCATCTATAAAGTGGTAGAAAAAAAAATAAAGATAGAAGTCCTTAAAAGTCAGACTCATAAACATAGGAAATCTTGTATCTCGAATTGAAAAGTTCTTGGTATAAAGACCATATCTAAAGGAGATTGGATCAAACAGGCTACCTCTGAGATCAAATCTAATAATAGATAGTGGGAAAATTGCTGGAAGGTAACGAAACTGAATAAGATCTATGTATGGTAACTAAGAGCAGAAACTTTTTATATATAAAGGCCTGCTGTGTCTCGACAGAGTGTGATTCCTCTTGCATAGCAAAAAGACACGTATATATTTACCACCCTCCGCACGAGCATGGATGCAACACAATGGTAATTTTTTAGCGGAGTTTTAACAGGTTTGAATTCAGAGTTTTCCTTCTCTTAGACTTGGATTACCTAGCGATGGTTAAGAGAGCCAGTGTCTAACTGTTTACCACATAGCTGGGAGCAAAAAATTGATTTCATACCTTTCTCAAGAGTATTAGCACAATGTGAAATGCAGCAGCTTCATCCAGGAATTGAACTGAGGTCAACGGTCATTTCCCTTACGACTCTACCCATTAGAACGCATGTGCCTCTATAAAAAGAACATATGTACTGATTAGACCTTAATCTACATAGACATTCCAATTAGACTGATGATGTATTTACACATGCAAACGACCACGCAAACATAACATACACACATATACATAGATTTGTGTGGTGTGGAGTAATGATTATATATATATATTCATATATATATTATATATATATATATGGAGCTCTGGGTTGTGGATTACCCTTTCCTTGTCATTACTCCAGATCCCACTCTTGACTGGGAGTGGTAGGTAACTGTAAAGGTCCTATAAGGTCCTTAATGGGTTA
>CM042142.1:127652129-127657641 GCA_023376005.1 Doryteuthis pealeii | reverse complement strand
CCCACCCGAGAGATGTTCGTCTGACTCAGTAGATTATCTTTATTATTGGCTCTACTTAGGTATCGACACTTTTTTACAAATCAGGCTTCTCTAGCGTATATGAATATAATATATTATTCTTATATACATATCATATACATATAAATTGTTTTTATCTTTTGGCCAAATACTATACGCAATAGATTATTTTTTGTTGGTAACGAATATTTGGTCTTTCTTTTTTTCAAAAAATTTTTTTCTTCCTGTTGATGTTTGTAGTATATTTTTTTACAATCAAATCTCTGCCGGGTTTTTTCTCTCCGCAAGGATCTACCACACGCTGGTATATTAAATATATATATATATAATTTATATATATATAATATCCTATTAATATTATATACGGGCTGCAAGTGTAAAATAGAAGTGAATGATCACAGACTCCAGTGGCATATTCGATTTGATGAGAGTATATTTTCGTTTTTGGATTTGAGTATATTGTTGCTTTCATCTAACCCCGACGCATTTTCTTTTCAATGTCATGCTTGATCTGGCTAATCAGACGCGTTGAATTTAGACCGCAGGAAACGCCAAGTGATTTATGCATGACTCATCAATAGGATGACGCCATTTTTTTCATCAAATTCCAGAACATGATAGAGGGACAGTGTGGTACAAAGCTCTGAGACCGATGATTTGTAGAGGAGTTGTCTGCTCGAATCCCCAGAAGGGTAGGTTTCATATATTTTCAATGCAATACTAACGAGGGTGAAGCAAAAAGTAATGTCATTTTCTTTGGTTTCATGTGAAGCTTTTTTGTTTGTTTGTTATAAAACTTAGGCTTTTGTTAAGCTGTGTTAATTATTATTCTATGTTCTGCTACCGCCTGACCAGATTGAACCTGCAGTCTAGCGATAATGAAGCGTTTGACCTAACCCTTTTTATTCATCCACGGGGGGTATCCTGTTCTCATTCCACTAACCATAGATAGGGTAAGGTGTTAAGCTGTGTTAATTATTATTCTATGTTTACTGCTGCCCCTGACCAGTATTGAGCTGTAGTCTAGAGATACTGTCACTTAGAACTGTCTTAAATAACTCCTTTATCACCTTTGGCTATGTGTCCAATTGGGGCAATCCAGTGTGAATTTTGGGAACTTATAAACATACTGGCGCCCTGTCGGTGGGGGCGGTTAGAATGCACCGACTGCACGCTCTTGCAGAGGGGTAAGACTCCCAATGGGGCCACCTGTTGGCCGTAGGTGGCGACCCGTGATGCTTAAGGATAGAGCGCCAGGTGATGAGCAGTTCAATGAATTGCAAATACTCCACTTTGGCCTATCTTGGGTACGACGGGCGGTCGGAGAGGCCCCCTCCGATCAATCGGCTGGTCCGTCAAGCCCTAGCACCTATATGATTTTCTCAACCTTATTGCCCTTATGGCAAGCCCCAACCCTTTTTATCATATGGGTGCTAAGAAGGCGGTGGGCTGCGGGTCTACATGTCCTGGGAAAATGACCGTTAATCTCTATCTGATGGTGAGGTTCCAGTTTTGGGGAATGTGGAAGGCACCCCATTCATCACCATTGCTCCCTGGTCCCTCTGACCCCGGAAATGGTAGTACCTGTTAGGGTCCCATCTTGAGTTAAATAGAAAAATGTATTTATAAAAAAATTGTATTAATCCATTAAGAATTGATTTATTTCAAACTTTATCGGCATTAAATGACGCACTGAGGTTGATATGCCGTAAACAAAACACAACGCAAACCAATAACCTACTTCTGTTTTGCCTCCGAATATCTACCTATTCACTTATGTATGAATTTTTTTTACGGCTAGAAGGTCCCGGAAGTTCGAGAAGGTTTCCGAGTCCGACAAAAAATACCTGAAGAAGGCCGGAGGTACATCGGCAGAAACGCTTTGTTACAAGTAACGATAATGTAATAATTAACGAGCTCAGAGCAAGAATCCGACGAGTAAGAATTCCAATCAACAAATGTCTCTTTACGTAATTATACCTATCGCAAAACAAATGGCATTACTTTTTTTATCCTCTCCTCGTACTTAAAAGGATCGGCTTAACTTAGTCTTTAGAGTATCACCAAGGATAATCGCAAGGTTCCGGGTTCATACCGGTCACACTAACCCAACGCATGAGTAGGCACAAAATTAGGTAATCTGATTTATGCAAGTAAAGTATCTGGAGCTGACGGTAGGTGTGGTGCTCCATCTCACAAAAAATAACCCCCAAATCAAAAAAATAATCTCTGGATAAACGCAAGTAAAAAGGGATAGACTTCCCTCGCTGTCCAGCTGAAATACTGCAATAAGGCCACGCCTGGCAGACATTAATTTTTACTACTAATGAAAATTGACTTGTAGCAGAGAGGGGGTCCTTGTCTCATAGGATGTGGGTTGGTTTATGATTTTAAGGCATATCAACCGTCTGGGGTTATGTCATGGCTAACGGTTAGAAGTGATACACATTTTCGTGTAATTTATATTTATATTTTTAGTAATTTGGGTTTTAACAATGTGTTAGCATCATTGGGGATCATGTTTGTATGGTATTGATTAACTTCATGTCTATATTCTATGGTATAATTTTATTTCCCTCAAAAAGGATAGAATGTCCTCATGTTGACATTTTCAAATAGATCTTTCATATTGTTTTTGATTAAAATAACGGTTTCTGATGTGAGCAAAAACCTGCATTCTATGAATAAGTGTTTAAACAGTCAAAGGTGTTGACAATGTTTCACATTGTGATTGTTGTTCTTGCTTGAGTATATAGAAGTGCGTTAGTCTTGTATGACCAATTGCGTAATCGGGAAACAATGACTTGTTCCTTTCTAGACTTTCTTAAAGATGGTCTCCAGCCTCCCAAATTGGGTTTGATTAGGAAGAGTTTATTGTGGATGTTGTTATTCAAGTGTTGTTACATTTTGCATTTTTAAACTGGATATAATTAATTAAATTGATTGATTGATTTTAACGGTATGTCACACATCTATGGGTCATTTAGGTTAGGGAATTGTGTATTACTTTTTATAATTTAATTTTTTGTGTTGTTATTTTATTTACGGTGTTAATTACAACAAAAGATTATAATCAGTCTCATTGTGTATTTTAACATTTTAAACTGGTTTGGTTTGGGTTGGTTTATGTCATATCAACCTCAGTGGGTCATTTAATGTCTCTAGGAGGAATCATAGATTCAGGGAAGGCATGAGACTCTAGCCCAGAATTGATGGGTTTTCAAACGGCACGTTACTTGTATTAACACGTGTGGAGTCACTGGTAGATTTGTTTTGATATTTTCATAGTTTGCTATTTAATATTTTTTTCAAGCCCACCACAGTTTGGATAATGATTCACATAAAACGTGTGAAAAAAATCACCGATGTTATTTGCACGATTTTAGAAAAAAGGCTAAAAGATACTTTTTATTCTCACGCTCTGTTGTGGAGATTAAGAATGCTGACGGTGTCTCCTGCAGAGGTCTATGTCCCCAAATGGTGACTCTATTCAAAGTTAGATCTATTCACGGGTATTGAGCACTCTTTTATTTATAAATTATAGAAAGCCAAGCAACAACAACAAACATAATAATAATGATAATAATAATATAATAATGGAGTGAATAATAATAATAATAATAATAATAATAATAAATATAATAATAATGGAGTGATAATAATAATAATAATATAATAATAATAATAATAATTAATAATATATAATAATAATGGAGTGAAATAATAATAATATAATAATAATAAATGGAGTGAAATAATAATAATAATAATAATAATAATAATATATATATAATATAATGGAGTGAAATAATAGTAATAATAAATATAATAATAATAATAATAAATAATATAATAATAATAATAATGGAGTGAAAATAATAGTATAATAATATAATGGAGTGAAAATAAAGTAATAATAATAATAATATTATTAATAATAATAATGGAGTGAAATAATAGTAATAATAAATATAATAATATAATATATAATAATAATAATGGAGTGGAAATAATAGTAATAATATAATAATATGGAGTGAAATAATAGTAATAATAATAATGAATAATAATAAAATAATAGTAATAATAATAATAATAGTAAATAATAGTAATTAATATAATAATAATATAATAATAATAAATAATAATAAATAATAATATAATAATAATAATAAATAATAATAATAAGGAGTGAAATATAAATAATAATCAGAAAATTCTGATCAAAAGGAATCATCCTGGGCTGGTTCCGCCATTATAAGATACTCAGGAAACCATTCTTAAAATGGACAAAGAACTCAGACAGATTGACCAAAGGACGAGAAAATTATATGACCATGCTCAATGGCTGCTCCATCACTAGACGATTGAAGTCTGTGAGTTGTTAAATTGCGGACGTTTTGAAATCATTTTTTTTTCTTTAAATTTATTTTCTCTAATTTTTTTTTTTTTTTTTAAATTAGAGAAAATAAAAATTTTAAAAGAAAAAAAAATGATTTCAAACGTCCCGCAATTTAACAACTCACGGACTTCAACGGACCTAACACGACCTACCGAATTTGAAATGCTTAACAGAAGATTACGACCACTTCTAAATTTCAATATCTCCAACAACTCAACGTTTTACAACCAAGTTGATTTTTTAAAAAACAACAGATGGAACTTTTCAACTCCTATAATAAATTCTCTTTGAGCAATGGATATTGTCCGAAAATTAGTTAGGCTAACTAGTTAGCTTAACACTCGTTTCTTTGCAACTTTTCTCCTCCCCTTCTATTGTAAAATTTTTTTTTCTTTTGATAATGAATCTATCAGTGGGTTTTTTAAGCTCTAATAAAAACTGGTGTACGCCTAATATATATATTATATATTATATATATATATATATATATATTATTATATATATATATGTTTGAAGACAATGCCGCATCGACATAGACACGTGGGAGGCTTGTGCAGAAGACGCGTGCAACCTGGCGCCTCCTCGTCAAAACAAGGAAGCAAAAAGAGTGAAGAAGAAGAACGAAGACGCCACAGAAAAAGAGCTAAAAGAAAGGAGAAAGCAGCAAGCACCTCCAACACCTACAGAAAAGCATCAACTTTTGTTTGCAGCCATTGCACCAGAGACTGCCATTCGAGGATCGGTCTGTTCAGCTACTCACGTAGTTGTAAGTGTGTGTGTGTGAAGTGTTGTGTGTGTGTGTGTGTGTGTGTGGTGTTGTGTGAGAGAGAGAGAGAGAGAGTGGGGGGGCGAAAAAAAAAACTACAACCAATCGTCTTAAAATAGACGCAAGGTTTGCCAAACGCATGTAATATATATATCTATCTATATATATATATATTAATAATTTGATAATGAATCTATTCAATGGGTCTTTCCTAAACTCTAATAAAACTGGGTACGCCTATATATTAATATATAATATATATTATATATATATAATATATATATATATATATGTGTGTGTGTGTGTGTGGTGTGTGTGTGGTGTGT
>CM042142.1:127627129-127647129 GCA_023376005.1 Doryteuthis pealeii | reverse complement strand
CCAAAGGTCCGGCAGCTTAGAAGTCTCACTCTGATCGTTAATCTGATAAGAAAGGGAACTCACAAATTTCTTGGCCAGGTCTGGGTCATGATTACAACGATCCCAGCAAGTTAACCAGGTTCATTCTCAGGGACATGGCTGCATCGCCAATCCCGTAGTGGAATCCACAATATGTATAATGAATACCGTGATTTGTCAGCTGCTGGTGCTGTTAATCAGTGCTATCGTGATATGGGAACCGGACATCGTGCCAGACCCTCATCTATCCAGATTATCAGAGTGGTGACTAGCCCCTACAAAATGCATTACATTAAACATTTCCATGATGCTAAGATCAAGTTCCCTCATCCTCATCGTGTGAACAAAAATCTGCACAATCCCAATTCACCACCAGACGGCCATACACCAACTTTTAAATCTATTGTTCTTTCATGCTTTAGCTCTGTAAACTGGTTACCACTCAGGGATATGGGAGTGTTTGGTTTTCTTATCAGGCAGGTAGTGAATTAAAACATTCGATATTTTTCACACAAGATAGGAAAGGGCCAAATTTTATCACTGGCCATGAAAGACAAGAGGAAATACCGCGTTGCATAGCTTTTTAACAAACTTACGAATTTAGTGGCTATCCTTTAGGCTTCAAGCAAGAGCGCTTGTCCAGTGGAGATCCTTTGTGTTAACCAGAGCGTAGGTTCGATCTACGGGTAAAGAATCCTTTAAATTGTTCCTTGGTGCTACTCAGTCTTACGAGTCCTTCGTCAATGATTTCAAATGGATGTCTCTCAGTATGCGTGATTAAGTAGTCAACTAGCCACGCATTCGGACTGTTGATTGGAAGTGGTGTATTGTAGCCCACCTTATATACCAAAAAATTCCCTACAAATATCGCCTCCAAACGCTTTTTTTTACATGAAGAAATTTTTGCCGGGATCAGATGGTGAAACCGTTGGGTTGCTCAGTCCCCACAAGAAGTACCAATAGTGATGAAAAGCAAACCTCCACTCGACATCATGGTGTTTGGGGTACTCACTAGCGATGATGGCCTTGTGCCTTCATTTATCTTCCCACGTGGCTTCAAACACAGCACGGAGGCCTACATCAAGTCCCTAGAGAAGGTAGTGCTGTCCTGGATCGAGAGAGTGGCTGCTAGAATGTTACATAGTTTATGAGCATTTATAAATTATGTACGTACCTGTAGTTAGAATTTTAAATAAGGTCAGATTAAAAATAACGGTGTCCCATGGAAAATTACCCAGTGACGGTTAATAACCTGACCGCTTGAAGCGCGCGATTGGGCGCCATTAAAATAAGTTTTAGTTAGTCAGGCTCGACTCGGCTTTCAAGGAGCGTAGAATATGGTCGAGACAATCATATAGGTAGCAAGTAGCCGACTGATCGGAGTGGGCCTCTTCGACCGCCCGTCTAGCCTAAGTAAGGGCTAAAGTGGTGTGTTGCTTGACATGGACTGCTCAACCACCAGAATTCAGTCCTCAAGCATCATTGGTCGCCACCCACGGCCAACGTGTGACCCCATTGTGGAGATTTTACGCCTTTGCAGAGGTGCAGTCGGTTGTATTCTACAGCCCCAGTCGACATAGTGGAGATCTTTATTATTTGCCTATTTTAAAACTTTATGGTCAATTTTATTTTTATTGAAATTTAAAGTGTCCTCTTAGAATTTTAATTACTCTACAAGTGGGTTATGAAGTAAAAATAAATAAAAATAAAAAAATAGGTTGAGAAACATTTCCTTTAAGTAAACAACTGTAAACAGAGAAAACAAATAGATTGACACGAAATTATGGAGTAAAATTTACTTTTTAAAAATCTCATATTACACCAACAGTGTTAAATAGTAGTGGATTTCAAAATACGCATTAAAGTTTAAAATAACAAAAAAAAAAAAAAACCCACACACAAACAGATAACCAACAACAACAGCAAAAAAAAAAACAACAACAAAAACAAAAACAAACGAAATTTTTCTTATAGATACATACATACATACATACGAATAGTATAAACAGACTCCATCAGCACTCAGATCTATAAATTAGTGGCTGAGTTAGCACTTGAGCAGGCTATAAGTAAGTAAAGTCGTCGGGGCGGCCTAATGTCGGTATCAGCTACTCACTTCACCGTACAGATCCCTGTGCTACTCATACACTGAGTTGGTGAGGGCCGGTATCGAACTAGGAACCTTGTGGTTTCTAGCCGAATGCTCTACCGACTGACGCATTAAAGTTTTAAATTAAAAAAAAAAAAAAAGAAAAAGAAAAAGAAAAGAAAAACACCACCACAAAAAAAGAAAAGAAATTATTCTTATAGATAGATAGATAGATAGATAGATAAGTAGGAACAGTATAAACAGACTCAATCAGCACTCAGATCTATAAAGGAGTGGCTGAGTTAGCACTTGAACAGGCTATAAGTAAAGTCGTCGGGGTGGCCTAAAGTCGGTATCAGCCAGTCAGCGAGGGAGTCTATCCCCTTTTCAATAGCGCTAGACCAAGGAAGATTTTTTAGCATCTGAGGTGGAGCGCCACACCTACCATCAGCTCCTTACTTTACCGCACAGATCCCTGTCCTACTCATACGCTGAGTTGGCGAGGGCCGGTATCGAACCAGGAACCTTGTGGTTTCTAGCCGAACGCTCTATCGACTGAGCTAACCCGGTCCTAAAGTTTTAAATAAAAAATAAAAATTTAAAAATTTAAAAAAAACACCACAACAAAAAAGAAAAGAAAAGAAAAGAAAAAAAAAGTTTCTTATAGATAGATAGATAGATAGATAAGTAGGAACAGTATACACAGACTCTATCAGCATTCACATCTATAAAGGATTGACTGAGTTAGCACTTGAACAGGCTATAATTAGCTTACATAGACGGTAGTTACTCTCGAAGTCAGCATTAACAAGGTTTATACAGTAGCGACCAAAATCAAAGAACCAGACCGCCCTGTCCGCTGGGGCGTTAGAATGCACCGACTGCACCTCTGCAGAGGGGTAAGACTCCCCCAATGGGGCCACCTGTTGGCCGTGGGTGGCGACCCGTGATGCTTAAAGATAGAACCCAGGTGGATGAGCAGTTCATGACATGCAATACTCCATTTTGGCCCTATCTTGGGCTAGACGGGCGGTCGGAGAGGCCCCCTCTGATCAATCGGCTGGTCACGTCAAGCCCTAGCACCTATATGATTTTCCCATCCTATTGCCCTCATGGCAAGCCCCAACCCCTTTTTATCATATGGGTACTAGAAGGTGGTGGCTGCGGGTCTACATGTCCTGGGAATGACGTTAAACTCTATCTGATGGTGAGGTTCCAGTTTTGGAGTTTTGGGGAATGTGGAGCACCCCTTCATCACCATTGCTCCCTGGTCCACTCCGACCCGGAGTGGTAGTACCTGTTAGGGTCCCATCTATGGGTTAAATAGAAAAATGTATTTATAAAAAATTGTATTATCCATTAAGAATTGATTTATTTCAAAACTTTATTGGCATTAAATGACCCACTGAGGTGATATGCCGTAAAACAAAAACAAACAAGCAAACAAACAAAGAACCAGAATCAAAACTTCAATATCTCTAAAAGTATAAGCTATAATCTTTCAGAAGTTTTTACTAAATGTAGATTAACTGTCTGATCAGTTTTGCTACAAATCAGACGGTTATTGAAATGATTAGAAAAGAATTATGATTCATTTAATTTTTTATTCAAACTAGCAAAATAAAAAGATACCCTCCGGGCGATGTAAAAATAATTTTTTGAAAGATATTGCCTGAGGGGATGGGAGCTGAAAATTCAATGTCATAGAGTGTGTACCATAAGTATGTAAAATCGTCAAATTTATTAAAGGAGTAAAAAAAAAAAAGAAAGAAAGACAATTTGAAATGGAAACAGTTTCGATAACTTTAAATATTATATTAGAATAAAACAATCTATATATAAATATATAACGCCGGGCATCTATTTATTGAAACAATGAGGATTGTCTAACGTTGCATGCTCACATTTTGAGTATATTTATTCTATGTTATGACGTTGGATTATGTGTTGGGTAATGTGGCGTAAACAGTGACGCAGTTTTTGTTACAGAAAAAACCGGAAGCGAATCTCCATTATTAATAGAAGATATCAAGTGTCCAGAATTAAGGAACAAATCTCGAAATATGTGAGAATAACGCTCATAATCCGAATTTCTGATAAGCGTGAAATTAAGATTGTTTTTATTATCACTCAGTCGGTAGAGCGTTCAGCTAGGAATCAAAGGTTCCTGGTTCGATACCGGCCCCAGCCAACTCAGCGTATGAGTAGCTTATGGATCTGTGCAGTAAAGTGAAGAGCTGATTGTAGGTGTGGCGCTCCACCTCAGGAGCTAAAACAATCTCCTTATCTAGCGCTAGTGAAAAGGGGCCAGACTCACTCGCTGTCTGGTGGATACCGACATTAGACCGCCCCAACGACTACTTCTGTTATTTTCAAATAGACCAACATTGTTACATCAGCTCTTAAAGACCCGTCAACTTTTCGTCAGTTCGCCATGTTTGAAAAAAATTTAGCTCCTGAAGTGGAGCGCCAAACCTACAATCAGCTCTTTACTCTACTGAATCTGGAAAAGGAAAATCACATAATTGACCAAATTTCTGAACAGGTGAAGGGTTCCAATAGTGTCGTGATAAGGGACCCATCCTGATTTATTTTCTTAAAGTCCTTTTTTTTTTAATTTTCAGCTCACAGAAATAATGAAAATTATAAAGGAAAAACAATGTTTACATTTTTGCACCGTTAAATCAATTGAAATTTAACGTAGCCAAAAACAAGTTATCACTAGAGACCTTTTAAAAAATTCCATAAAAAATCAATTAATGGTCCGATTTTCACAAAAATTTCCATAATTACTTACCTTTGATGAAAATATGTCTGAAATAGTTTTTTTTAATATATTAGGGGAAATATTTTTACAACGTCTACCCCCACCCCTATTTTATTTTATGAAATATGAAAAAATGAACCGACAAAAACGATTTTTACTGTTTTTATGTAAAGATAAGAGCCTGAATTATTATATCAGAAGATTTTTATAAGTCTCAATGCGAGAGCTTTTTAGTAAAAAAACATGAATACAGAATTCTGCTAAAAATATCAATAAAGAAACTGACCATGTTTTAAATAAACGGACTATTTTACTTATTTTTCACGATAATGAGGAGTTATTTTTCCCAGTCGGATAATCTGATCTTTGAATTAACAGTCTTTCTTTGTAACAACTCTTTATGTTCGTTATTTTTTTTTTGCGAAATTTTTTTTAAAAAGTTAAAAAATATTTACGTTTCTTCCTTCAATATGGCCTAAACTGATCACGTGACCTATTTTGGTGGTACCTAGAGATTCATTATTTTAAAAAGTAAATTTTATAAAATAAAAATGTAGTATTAACAAAGCCTCGTAAACACACAAACCCTAGGCAGCTATTAAGAATCTACTTAAATAAGACACAAAATAGTTTTATAAGATAAAACAAGATACTTTTAGTGTATACTTATTTATTTGTTCAATATAATTTAATTAGAGAAAAAGTCTTCTTTTTTTTTTCCCTGTTCAAAATTACACCATTGTCTAATGGTGGCGTGGTCTGCGGTACATCATAAATATTTCCATAATTCTTTTGCTGGCTGTTTCTAAACTACTGAATGCTTGTTATAAGACTTTAACTCCCACCCCCACCCCACCGCCAAAAATGTAGAGAGTTAGTTTGTGCCATTTGGATTACTTTTATTGTTATTTCAACCTTATTATCAGCAGAGCCATTTTTTCTTTACTTTTAACTTCCTGTAAATCTTTTTAAAAAAAGATAAAAAAACAACAAAAAAAACAGTACAAATTGCGATACCAAGTCCTGCAATATGACAGCCGACTAACCTTGACTTACTTCCACTGTTTATCCATTGGGTAGGTCGGGCTGCTGCTCGTGGCTTGCTGGTAGGCACCACACTACTTACGTAAGTAACGAAAACAGACAGTTTTCTAGTTAGAATATTCTATCCTTTTTTTTTTCTTTCTTTTTTTTCATCTTTTCTTCACAGAATTGACCTATTTTGCATTTGAAAGAACGGGACTAAAATGTGGAAATAAATCCGACAATATGAAAAAAATAGAGAAACAAATGGTTGCAAAAAAAGTTGCATTTATTCTTGATGGTGAAGTCGATGTTTAAACGTTTCGGTTTATATTAAACCTTCATCAAGACAATATAACAATAAGAAATAAATTGTTGTGAACAGTGACGAATGTTTTTTTTTTTTTTTTTTGACGAGAGTTAGAAATGTATATATGGTTATAAATCTTTTCTCTTTGGAAAGCTGACAGTAGATGTGGCGCTCCACCTCTGCAAATATAATCTCCCTGGTCTTGTGCTAGCGAAAAGGGGATAGACTCCCTCGCTGTCCAGCTGATACCGACAATAGGCCACTTTACTTTACTTACTTTAATAATTTTTTGTTGTTGGCATCCTTCCGTCTGCTAAAGACGATGGCGTAGTGTCCTTTTTGTGTGGCTGAACAGACCAATTTTTGAATGGCAGTCTCTGGTGCAGTGACTGCAAACAAACAGTGATGCTTGCTGGGGTTGCTGTAGTTTTTTCTTCCTTTTGGCTCTCTTTTCCGTGGCGGCTTTTTTCCTCTCCTTTTCACTCTTTGTTTGACGAGGAGTCGCCTGGTCGCACGGTCTTCTGCACAAGCCTCCATGTGTTAGTGTTGATGTGGCATGTCTTCATGTCCTCTTGCAGAGGTCTCCCTTCCGGTCGGGTGCCATACAGTAGATCTTCGGGGATGCGGCCTTTCCAAAATTTCCCAAATACCGCCATTTAAAAAAATCACTGTTCTGACAACTTTTTTTTTTCATCCGATATTATTATCCCGATGAAGGTTTGATATAAACCGAAACGTTTAAACGTCGACTTCCCATCAAGAATAAAAGCATCTTTTTTTGGAATACTTTGTTTTTCTATTTTCTTCATATTGTCGGATTTATTTCCATATTTTACTCCCATTCTTTCAAAATATCCAAAATATCCGGAAGGGTATGGCGAGTCGTTCATGAATGTCAAAAACGTTCGTAATTTGTGTGGGAGTTTGCCACGATGACGAGGTTCAACACATCCTCAACGATATGGTGGTGAGCTGGTATAACATCGGCATACAAAAACTGCCCAGGTGTCTACAAAAGTGCATCGACCGAAATGGCGATTATCTAGACATAATCGCCATTTTGGTCGATGCATTTTGTAGATACTGGGCAGTTTTTGTATGCCCATGTTATACCAGCACAATACATGTTCAAACATTAAAATGATGTAAACATCATTGACAATAAACAATAAACATTTCAGTGATTTTCTAACTATTTCTGAGAATTAGGATTATTTGGATTATTCGTACTGTTGTCCTCATCTTTATTGTTGTCTGTACAACGTTTCAGCCGATGTGCCTTACGGCTTTCTTCAGGAATTTCTTATACTACTACTACTACTAATAATAATAATAATAATAATAATAATAATAATGATAATTGGAGATTGTCTATATTTCTGTCTGTAACAAAAACTATGTCACGGCTCTACGCCACAGCTTACGTCACAATATTCTTATGCTATATACACCCAAAATTTGAGTAAGCAATTTTAAAAATTGTTTTTTACTCTCGTCCTTTTTTTTTTTACAGTAACAAGAAGTTAACTAAAAAGTTTACAAATAAATAAATACCTACGATTTTGTGGAAAAATTGATGTGGAAAATAGTCAAAATAATTGTTTGATTATTACATGCACGCAACATTTTATTTGAGAGGGACGGGGCTCAGTTTTCATTACAAATTGTTTTTTGTTTTTTTGTTTTTTTTACTCCTTTAATAAATATGCGAATGTCTTGCTTATGATACAAACCCTCTGACATTGAATTTTTAACTCCCACCCTCTCAGGCAATGTCTTTCAAAAATTAATTTTTACGACGCCCGGAGGTTGTTTTCTGTTGCTAATAATAATAATAATAATAATAATAATAATAATAATAATAATAAAACAACAAAAAGAAAGAACTTGTCAACTGGTGGATTTTGCAGTTCCAGCAGATCACAGGGTTAAGCTAAAGGAAAATGAAAAAATGGACAAATATCTGGACCTTGCCAGAGAACTGAAAAATTTATGAAATATGAAAGTGAAAGTGATACCAATTGTAGTTGGTGCACTTGGAACAGTCCCAAAAGGATTAGAAAAGGGTTTGGAAATTTGGAAATCAGAGGAAGGATTGAAACCATTCAGAACACTGCACTGCTGCAATCTGCCAGAGTACTCAGAAGAGTCCTGGAGACCTGAGGAGACTTGCTGTCACTTAGACTCCAGTGAAAGACCATCAGCTAACACTGATGTGAAAACTCAAAAGGAGCAAATAATAATAATAATAATCTCAACAATTTAGAGAAATATTTCTGAGAACTTATCTTTGGGATTACCCTCGTAAAAAGATATTGAATTATATTGAATTAAAAACAAACCCTTTCGGGACTATTCGGGACTCTTCGGTACTCTTCGGGACTCTTCGGATTACACCTCATATGAATACTGAATCCGAATTTATTTTCAGTAAACCAAATGTGACAGATGATGATATTCTTGTATTTATGGCTTCCAGTTTTATTTTCTCGGTATCAGCACATCAATCCATTTTCCTGTAATGGAAGCAAAAATTCTATCTTATCATAACTGTATCTATTGCCAGATCAGATAAGTACGAATCCTTAAAAAGAAATACTTTATTTCTGCTTGAGTCTCTCTTCTTCTTTAAGTTCTAGTTTAGATCCATGTTCCTGCTGATTCACGCTGTTCATAGGAGTTTACATGAGACAGCTGAATATATTTTGATAAGCTAGAATAGAAATCTTATAAAATTTCTATATTATGAAAAATATATGCAGTTGAGTGCACACACACACACACACACACACACACACACACACACACGAAGAGAGTTTCTTAATTAAATGGATAAGATATTGTGACGGCACTCCAATAAATAAGTTTTATCCATTCAACATTTTTCCTTTATATATTTTTTCAACACACACACACACACACACACACACACACACACACACACACACACACATATATATATATATATATATATATATATATATATATATACATGTAGAATTAAACAAAAGACACATCTCCTGTTTAACAATTTTATTTTTTATCTTTTCGAGTTTTCTGGCCAACTTTTTAATATTTGGGAGCACAAAGAAAAAATAAACAAAAACTTCAAATACTAGAAGCTCTATACATAAAACAATACAACCATCCTTAAACAAAATTAATTTCCAATGCAGTACACACATTTTAAAATGCCTATAACACATTTCTCACCAATTCTTCTCCTTCCAGCCTCTACATTAATATAATTTTTTAAAAACTGGAACACATCACCCCTGATGATGGCACTTCGAAGTGCCGAAAGTACTCGGGACTTAAACTTTGGTGGACTTATCCACGAATTCCACCCAAACATTAAAAAGTTTGCCAGAAAACTCGAAAAGATCAAAAATAAAATAATAATTAAAACAGATGTGTCTCTTGTTTAATTCTACATGTATAAATGAAAGAATGCTGCCCAAATACACACACACACACACACACACATATGTATATATATATATATATATATATATATGTGTGTGTGTGTGTGTGTGTAATAATGTATATAAACCGTGGTAGAAAACTCTTTTCTACTATTACTATTATTATAGCTTGTGTGTATGATATATTGAGCACTCTTGGATAAATTACTAATGGCATTACAACAGAAAGACTATATAATATATATATATATATATAATATATATATATATATTATGTGTGTGTGTGTGTGTGTGTGTGTGTGTATTGGTAATTTTTCCGAGTTGAAATAAAGGAAAATAAAGTGCTCAATTACGAATGTAAGAGCTGTATTTATTAAATATTACTGTTTACTAACACAAGAGGTGCAGCATTCTGAAGACGGCATTAGCCAGAAACCTAAGGTAAATATTCCCTAAAACCTCTGTATAAACAGTTATATTTAATATATATATATATATATATATATATACATATATATATATATATATTTATATTTTGCTTGAAGGCAATTATAATGCATGTATCGCATAAAATTCGATAATTATAGAAAATAATCTTGACAAGTTAATCCCGGCAAAGGATGGCTCGCTATGCAGAACACCGTACAGACTGTTTCGACTTTATTAAGTCTCTTCAGTATACATTTGCCAGTATACATCGCTGAAGAGACTTAATAAAGTCGAAACAGTCTGTACGGTGTTCTGCATAGCGAGCCATCCTTTGCCGGGATTCACTTGTCAAGATTATTCTCTATAATTATCGAATTTTATGCGATACATACATTATAATTGCCTTCAAGCAAAATATAAATAATAATTTATTCAACAATGCTTCTATAAATAACAAACATCCAAAAATCTTATATATATATATATATATATATGTGTGTGTGTGTGTGTGTGTGTGTGTGTGTGCGTGCGTGCGTGTGTGTGTGGGGGGGATATTGCCACCATTGTCTCCAAACGATTTTATGCTAATGACTGCTAGATTGCGTTGTCAAGACTGTATATAAGAAGAAGGTGAAAAAGGAATCGCATTCTTTTTCTGCTTTCAAGATGCCTTAATACAAAACATGTCTCATCGTCCTGAACCTGAACTTGTCATCATCAGCAAACATCGTATCAAATTAAATATGACATCACAGAACAGTAAACAACACACAATGTGAGGGTGTTCCTTTTTTCTTTTTTCTTTTTTGTCTTTCTCCAAAAAACATAGAATGGGCGGGATTTAAGTGAATGTATAAAACACATTTACTTAAAGCTTCACATTACGATGGAGTCTTTCAACAGTGGTGTAGCCAGAAATGTTTAGACTATATTGCTAATTGTCAAACTAGTTGGAAGCGCGTGGTGTAATGGTTAGAGTCGTAGGAAATGGACTCGTCGACCCGAGTTCAAATCCTGGATAAGACTGTTTGCATTTCACATAGCGCTAATACCCTTGGGAAAGGTAAGCATCCAACTACCAAAGAGAAAAAAAGGTAGTTAATCCAACATCCAGAAGTTAGATTCGGACGAGACTATGTAAGTATATATTTGTTTATAGGGAGTGTGTAATGGCTAAAGTCATGGGAAATGGACTCGTCGCCCCGAGTTCAAATACTGGACGTGGAAATAGCATTTTCACTTGGCGCTAATACCCTTGGGAAAGGTATGAATCCAACTATTTCCTACTAGCTAGGTGTACATAGTAGGGCAGAGTGGGCTATTTAACCTTGGCTAGGTAACCAGTCTAGGAGAATTCAAACCTGTTAAAGTCCGCTTAACAAATTGACCTTGTGTCACATCCAACTCATGCGGAGGGATGGGTCAATAAATATTTCAGTTATTGTAAAGTCATTAATGGCAAAGATACTGTTTCCGTTTCAGTAGAATCAATAACAGATCCGTTGATAGTAAGGTAACTTTTGATAGTAAAGTCAGTAGGCATTAAATATGTAAACTTTCATATTCTTTGTGGAAATGGAAAACTCTGAATTCAAATGTTAAACTCTGCTTAGGGTGGCTACTACTAGAATAGGTTCAGTCCTAATTAGTGATCTATTTCACTAATAACTAAAATCCCCTACAGTGACACATTTCTTAGAACCCCGCCATGTCTAAGCCCCACCTTGGCCATAAGCATATAATATTAATTCCAATTAGAGAATTATCACCACGTTTCAATTTGTTTTTGCTTATTATAGTTAATTATCAGAGATATTAATTCTAATTATCTTACTGCTGTTTCTTCTTGTTGCAGATTAGTCTGTTAATCTAATAGCCCCCACACACTAAAAGATGGTAATGAAACCAATGGACACAACTTCAATTTGTTTGTAAAGCGCATGCGTGGGTTCTTATTATGCGGGGTTTCCCTATTTCTTTACATGGCGTTCTTTCATTTGCTCTGGACTCCATTATTGTTACTAGCAACAGAAAACACCCCCGTAACACGTCGTAAAAATTAATTTTTGACAGACATTGCCTGAGAGGGTGGGAGTTAAAAATTCAATGTCAGAGGGTTTGTATCATAAGTAAGCAAAATCCTCATATTTATTAAAGGGTAAAAAAAAATAAAACAATTTGAAATGAAAACTGAGCCCCGTCCCTCTCAAATAAAATGTTGCGTGCATGTAATAATCAAACAATTATTTTGAATATTTTCCACATCAATTTTACTCAAAATCGTAGGTATTTATTTATTTGTAAACATGCTTACTCAAATTTTGGGTATATATAGCATAAGAATACTGTGACGTAATCTGCGACGTAGAGCTATGACGTAGTTTTTGTTACCGACAGAAATACAGACATCTCCATTATTAATAGATCTAAGAATCAGAAATTGACCGAATTATATTCTATTGTTAAGTGCTAGTGTCTTTTTTGTTTTAACGTTGGTTTATTTATTTTTCTTTGGTTTTGAAAGTAAACAAACGGAAAAAATGTTCAGATTAAATTTCACTACGGAAGCCTATCAGTGAAACAATTTATTTTATCAGGGTGATCCAATATTAGGGTTAGGAGTGTAATGTACTTCTACTGTAAAATGCCAACATATATTTTGCTAATTATCACGGTACAACGCCCATTGAACATGGCACAGTAAAGAAATCACCTCAAAATTCAGCTGTGTAAGATTACACGAGTATATATATATATATATATATATATATATATATATATATATATATATATATATATGTGTGTGTGTGTGTGTGTATGTGTGTAAAATGAAAATGGAAGTGAAAAAATAAGGATTTACTCTGAGGAAGATCGATACTTCTTTGTGTGCAGAACATTTCTACATTTTTTCTATTATTATTATTTCATTTTATTTGGTTATTTAAAAATAATAATAGATTGAATAATGTACACATGGATAAACTCCTGACCGAAACACGTGTAAGTAAAATTGATTAAAATATCCTATTTTATCCATTCTATACTTTCTTTCCCATATTTCTCTTTTCAACGTATATATATATATATATATATATATATATATATATATATATATATATATATATGTTAGTGAGGGCAGCTTTGACATAAAATTAACGGCGCTTGGTAACTGTCAGTTTCACGCCTATATATATATATATATATATATATATATATAAGATGTGTCATAAAAGTATCGAGATTGAAGCTGTATTTGCTAAGATAGAAATGAACAATGAAAGGAACAATATGTTTTTTTAGAATACAAAGTGTGTCATAAAAGTGCCGAGGTTAAGGGTGTATTTTCCAAGACAGAAAGGAACAATGAATGGAACGTTAATTTTTTCAGAATACAAGGAGTGTCATAAAGTACAAAAATGTCGATACTTTTTTACACACATTGAATATATATATATATATATATATATATGTGTGTGTGTGTGTGTGTGTGTGTGTATGAGAGTAGGAATATACAAATGCATTTTTTAAGAAAAAACTTATCTAAGTTTAAATCAAATCTACAAGTACTATTTACTATTTCGTGGCAAAACAATTAAAAACAAAAGTAGGAGTGGAAATATGATGTGTAGGTGTGTGTCCGGAGTGGTTTGTAGTCACAGCTTTCTCCACTCCCAGAAGCCACTGAATTAGCTTAAAATCTTTCAAGCATTTTTACACAGTTTGCATCCTACAATTTATTTTTTCTCAAAAGGAACGAACCCGAATAGCAACATTCCAAAGGACATATTTACATATCACTTAGAAACTTGTTGGTGGCTGAGGCAGTTGTGTATTTCCTATTAAGCATCTATATGGGACTCCCGGAAAACATATAAAATTTTTTTGGAACCAGGCAAGCAAAATATATTTAACTATAAAAATACAATGGGATTTTTATATTTTACATTTGATATAGCAATTAGAAAATGAGTTTAAATTCCCAGCAGCAGGGAATCAAACATTGTGACAAAGTAGAAATACTCACTACAATACTACCAAAATATTTAACTGCATAAACTTATTGCGCAGATACAGTCTCTTGGAGAAGTACTTGGGATCAGACACTTTTCTGAATTGGACTTGTGGACTTATACTAAGTTAAAACTTTAAAATTCCTAAAGGTATATAAATTTTTTCTGAGAAGGTAAATTCATATTTTTACTTGCAGAGTAAAATAGGATTAAGCATCTATATGGACTCCCGGGGAACCATATAATATTTTTGGGACCCAGGCAAGCAAAATATATTTAACTATAAAAATACAATGGGATTTTTTAAACATTGAATGGCTATGAGGATCCACCAGAGTAAAATAGAATTGAAAAGGGTCCATAGATAAAAAAAATTTTTTAAGTTTGAAGAACCATTGGCTTAAAGTGATTCTATGTTTACTAAATAGATGATTCAACAATACCTAGCCGCCATTATTTGAGTGTGTGCCAACCCTTGTACCAATCATTTTTCCTGGCATGAATCTCAAATATTAATCAGCCCTGTCGGTGAGGCGTATCCCTCTGCAAGGGTTACAGTCAACATATTCTAAACCACCAGGTCGGTATTCAAATCAAGGTAAGAAAAGTAACACTACATAATTTTCATATCCAGTGGGTGTTATTATTCAGGAAAGAAATCTACGAAACCTTTGTGGTGATGATGGTGGTGGTATAACACTAACAGCCGCCTCATCCCTGTAGGTGTGTATGTTGAAATGAAATAGATGGCAATAAAATATAGTCCCATTCTTTTGACCTTGTGTCACATCCTACCCATGGTCAACGGTTTGAGTAAATACCTACCCAAGATACATTTTGGGTCTAGAACTCATTTTTCAAACAAAAATAGATTACAAAAAGTTGCAATTCTTCGCGACCTGACCCCAAATTTGGAGATCCAAAAATCGACACAACTCCGCCAATTTTTGGAATTGGAGCACACATTTTGGGGATTGTCTAATTTTAACAAAATCCACACCTGACAAAATTCAGAAAAAAACTCAAGGGGGTGGGTGACATGGCCTGGATGATTTGACATAGAATTACCCATGGGCTTATAATTCTGCAAGGATTACAGTCAGCGTATTCTAAGCCACGCCAACAGGGCGGCATTCGAATCAAGGTAAGAAAAGTAACACTACACAATTTTCATATCCAGTGGGTGTTAGTCATTCTATTATTCAGGAAAGAAATCTACGATACCTTTGTGGTGGTGATGATGGTGAGATAACCCTAACATCCGCCTCACCCTGTAGGTGTGTGTGTTGTTGAAATGAAATAGAGATGGCAATGAAATATAGCAATATAGGAGGAAATTTCCCCCCACCCAAGTGTAAGCATCTATTTTCCCTCTGGGCGGTAGCTGATCGTATCTTTTTTCTGCCTCTTCACCATCATTGATAAATGACTTTGTGTGAACAGCTGAGCTGAACAGTTTTACTCATAGTAAATATTATGCAACGGAAATGTGGTTCTCGTTTCATTCTTATGCATCAAAACGAAGAAATAAACATAAAAATAGAAATTTTGAAATAAACACTAACGAAGGAGGCACGCGACTACAAGAAATTGGAGCCATAACCGAACAAAACAGAAAAAAAAAGTTTAAAATATAATTATATATACAAGTACAAAATAAAAAACGCCCCCGGGCGATGTAAAAATACATTGTTGAAACATATTGCCTGAGGGGTGGGAGTAAAAATTCAATGTCAGCGAGTTTTACCCTAAGTAAGTAAAATCATCAAATTCATTAAAGGATTAAAAATAAAACAATTTGAAATGTAAACTTTAAATATGTATTAAAATAAAACAAACTATTTATAGATATATAATACCAGTCATGTATTTATTAAAACTTGTTTTAAAAACAATGAGGACTGTCTAATGTTGCATGTTCAAATTTTGAGTGTATTTATTCTATGTTATGACGATTTTAGGTAATGTGACGTAAGCAGTGACGTAGTTTTTGTTACAGACAAAAACCGGAAGTGAATCTCCATTATTAATATATATATATATATATATATATATATATATATATGTGTGTGTGTGTGTGTGTGTGTGTGTGTGTGTGTGAGTTGAAAGAATGGAAGTGAATCCAACAATATGTTGAACAAAAAATCGATAAAGGTAAGGAAATGTTGAATGTATAAGAATTGTTTATTGGAGTGCCGACACGTGTTTCGGCCGAGAGGATGTCCTTGTACACAATGTATTCTATTCATTAATATTTTAAATACAAAATTTTGCAGAAAAGAATGCTACAATATATGCTGAGTTGATCCAATGTTTAGACGATCGAAGTTTATCATTGGAAATATGTGATGCCAAGGACAATGGGTGAAAAGCATTAGGGATTGTAAGGGCTCACTATTTGCCGACAGTCAAATCTAAAATTATTTCTCTCCATACGGAATTAAACTCTTTAAAGAGAACGGACTTAATAACGGATTATATAATAAGGACTGAAAATATAGCAAATTCACTAAAAGAAGAAAAATCGTAACACTAATCCATTTTAGTATTATCTGCGTTATTCGGACAATTGTCCTCATCTTTATTGTTATTTGTTCAACGTTTCGGTCGATATGCCCCCGGCCTTCCTTTTTCTAAAGACACATGGCCTGAGTAGAGGCAGTAACGCCTCTACTCAGACCATGTGTCCAATTGGACACACATGGCCTATTGGATAAGGTAGTTAGGTTAACAATTTTCTACGTGACAGTTATCTCTGGATTCCGGGTTCAATCCTGAGTAGAGGCAGTAACACGGAAAAATATCTAACACTACTCCTACCCCAGCTATGGTTAATGGAATGAGAACAGGATACACCCGTGGACTGAATAAAGGGTTGGGTTCGAAGTTCCGTGATGGCTTTCGATTACGACCAGAAGTTTCCCGACTACGACAAGAAAGTTCCCGAGTTCGAAAAGAAGGTTCCCGAGTCCGAAAAGGCCGGAGAGCACTTCGACCGAAACGTTATACAGATAACAATAAAGATGAGGACAAGTCCGAATAACGCAGATAGTACTAATCATCAAGCCTCATCTCAAACATTCAGAGAAATAGTAATCCATTTTAATATTATAAGCATAACCAAATGACAAACGGATAGAACGTATGTAACTCACCTTCGGCGTTTTTTTTTTCGACCAACGGGAAGTCGAGTGTGAAAGTATTTTTTTCTCTTTTTCAATTATGCATTCAGGCGTGTAAGTAGATTCGTTTAGGGAAGAGGAAGTCTCAAATTACGTGTGTTTTTTTTTTCTTTTTCAGAGTCTCAAGTGATTATGGGGGTCTGCAGCGGAATGTTCTGTAAGATGCAAAATAGCACGAAAAGATACAGCTTAACTTGCAGCAGCATCAAATAAACCAACAGGAAATGCAATATGCAGATTGAATAGTGACATAACACACGCACATACACACACACACACACACACACACACACACGCACGCACGCACGCACACATTATATATATATATATATAAGTAAAGTTGACGGGGCGGCCTAAAGTCGGTATCAACCAAATCAGCGAGGGAGTCTATCCCCTTTTCAATAGCGCTAGACCAAGGAGATTGTTTTTGCATCTGAGGTGGAGCGCCACACCTACCGTCAGCTCCTTACTTTACCGCACAGATCTCTGTGCTACTCATACGCTGAGTTGGCGAGGACCGGTATCGAACTAGGAACCTTGTGGTTTCTAGCCGAACGCTCTACCGACTGAGCTAACCCGGCCCTCTCTATATATATTTATACATGTGGAATTAAACAAAAGGCAGGTTCCTGTTTAACGATTTTATTGGTGATATTTTCAAGCTTTCTGGCCAACTTTTTTTATATTTGGATATTCCATCCACCGAAGTTCATATCCCGAGTATTTGCCATTTTGTTTTGTTATTGTTATCAGTTCTTTATTTTTTAAGATCATATCCTCTAAATTCTTGCCCTTACGAGCATACACTCCTGAATACACCCAGAAGCCTTACCCTTAATTTTCTGTAATACTCGTCTAGTCATTGTCTCTAGTATTTCATGACGAATAATATTTTTAGTTCGTCAGTTGTCTTCAGCTTAGGTTTAATGATTTGAGACATCAGGTATTCTCAGAGGAAGTACATCTCTATCACCACGTAGGCACCTTGTAAAAATTCATTGCAACACTTCCATAAATGCCCTTCCGGTGTACGTTACTGCGAGTGAAATGGCATGGTTGCTGGTGCGAAAAGACATCCTTCTTACCTGCTCCCCTGTACTAGCTCCTGTGTAGCGGCAATTTTAAATCCCAGAGACCATTCTACCAACCCCTGTATATTATTGGATATATATATATATATATATATATATAGAGAGAGGAGAGAGAGAGAGAGAGAGAGATAGATAGATAGATAGATATTTGGAGGATATGTGCTTAATTGAAGTTGTACCTAATTTTGAAAATTAATTAGTTAATAATTAATGAATTTAGGCGGGCATATATGTTCAAATGTATGGCTAAACAAATCGAGAAAATGTCAATCCCTAAATGTACATTTCCCTGAATGATGAGACCTAATAGGTCGAAATGTACATTCAGGGATTGACATTTTCTCGATTTGTTTAGCCATACATTTGAACATATATGCCCGCCTAAATTCATTAATTATTAACTAATTAATTTTCAAAAATTAGGTATGACTTCAATTAAGCACATATTCTCTAAAAAATTGTCGGCTAAAAGCCATATCAAATAAACACATTGTTTATTTACTTACTCTCATATATATATGGGGGTGTAAATGCAAACAATACAAAAATATTGTCTCTTTGTTGTTTGAAAGCATTCAAATGTTCTTGTTTTTTTTGTTTTTTTTGTTTTTTTGCAGTGCTTTCTCTTTGTCATTTTGCTCGAATTTTAATACAATCTGTTGGTGGAACCTCGAATACACTGACCATATCTCTTGCAGATGAGTAAGCACCTATCAGGGTGCGTTTACTTACCGTTAAAAATATTGGGCTTGTCTCAATATTTGGTTGGTACAAGTGTGACTCGGATAAGTCAGCGTTATAACAAATATAAAGTGATCAATACGTAAGTAGAGCCGATTTTGTATTATTGTGTGTACAGAAATAACCTAATCGAGTTTCGCCATAAGTATCTTCAGGATTAAAGTAAAAAAGTAAAGTCGTCGGGGCGGCCTAAAGTCGGTATCAGCCAGTCAGCGAGGGAGTCTATCCCCTTTTCAATAGCGCTAGACCAAGGAGATTGTTTTTTAGCATCTGAGGTGGAGCGCCACACCTACCATCAGCTCCTTACTTTACCGCACAGATCCCTGTGCTACTCATACGCCGAGTTGGCGGGGACCGGTATCGAACTAGGAACCTGGTGGTTTCTAGCCGAACGCTCTACCGACTGAGCTAAAATCCCCTGAATTAATCAAAATATGGATTGATTACAGCTAACTGCTGGAGTTCATGTTGTAATGGATGTTAATGTTGTAATTATCATGTTTATGTTATAATAATTACAACATAAACTCCTGCAGTTAGCTGGAATCAATATCTTGATTAATTCAGTGGATTTAACCCTGAAGATCCTTATGGTGAAACTCGAGTGGGTTATTTCTGTACACACTATAATAATAATAATAATATATATATACATACATATATATATATATATATATATGTGTGTGTGTGTGTGTGTGTGTGTGTGTGTGTGTGTGTGTTTATTTAAGTTCCCAAAAGTAACCAGAACGCATGGGGAGAAATAGCTTGCCGGAGAGACGTCATTTTGCGCACGTACGGTTCGGTCACTCAGGACTGTCTAAATTATTTCTTGGTCTTTTAGCTCATACACTTTCGATTTAAGCGTTTGGTGTGGATCCGGGTGCTTCCTTTATTATTAGCATGACCTAAACTTTG
>CM042142.1:127587129-127622129 GCA_023376005.1 Doryteuthis pealeii | reverse complement strand
CAACCTTTATGTATATATATATATATATGAGAGTACGCAAACAGTTTGTTTGAGATGGCGATAGCCGACAATTTTTGGGAGAATATGTGCTTAATTGAAGACATACCTAATTTGAAAATTAATTAGCTGATAATTAATGAATTAGGCAAATATATCTGTTCAAATGTAAGGCGTAAACAAATCGAGAAAAAGTCAATCTCGATATGTACATTTTCGGTCAATTATGACCTTTTCTCGATTTGTTTACGCCTTACATTTGAACAGATATATTCGCCTAATTCATTATCAATTAATTAATTTTTAAATTAGGTATGACTTCAATTAAGCACATATTCTCCCAATATATATATATATATATATATATATATATATATTATAATATATATGAATTTGTTTTTTATTCAGTTAACTCGAAGATGCTGTAATTTCTTTTTGATAATTCTAAATATTCCGAGATAAAATCTCTTCTACTGAAGTTGTTGCTAGTGGCTGTCCATTTGGTTTTGTGTCATGTCTTCCAAACTCTCTGCGTGTAGGTGAGGGGGATTGTTTATGTGTGTTTATTTATGCATGTGTGTGTGTGTGTGTGTGTGTGTGTGTGTGCCTGTTCAACAGTGTCTGATTATCATTCCAGGTCTGGCTCAGCCTCTAAGCATAAACTTTTCGATTTATAAATTTTGCAGTGGTTACACATGGTGTATTCATTTGAATGAAGTCAAAATAAAACACAAAGGTCGGTTAAGAGTGGGTTGCCACACAGGAGGCCTACCTCCCGTGGGACTGTTTAAAAAATTTTTAGTGTCCTTATATATTCCGATTTAGGAGCGCTTCTGTCACCGGGCAATAAAACAAGTCCTTACATTTTTAGTCAAGGGGGGGAGTTGCTGCATGAAGGAAAATCCCCTAGGATCTAACCTGTTATTATTTGTTACTTACCTGGTGCGGACGCAATATGTATTTATTTGGCTTTCCACGAGGTCAAAATGTGACACAATGTCGGTTTTAGTTTGGGATGCCGCACGTAAAGAGTACTTCCCGCGGGGTGTTTTAATAATTGCGTATATTCCGTCGGTACGAATACAAGGTATATATTTCCGGGCCTACAACCAAGCCGGATTGTTAGGGGAAATCGCTGTGGTGTAGTGGTTAACATGCTGGTGGGCTTGGCAAGTTCGAACACTAATTGCGCAATTACTTTGACTTTCGGAACCATAAAAGTGATTTAAATCCTTATGGTGCCGAATTAAAAAATAGATTAATAAAAAAAATCTCCCTAAATAAAAACAAAAAACAAATAAAGAAAAACAAAAAAACAAAAAAACAAAAAAAACACGCAAATCACATTGCTAGAAATAAGAGATCATTTATCTGTATTTACAAATACAACTCGTATCGAAAAATTAGTTAAGGAAGTCAGTAATCTTTGTCATTCTATCTTTTCCTTAATCACTTCCATTCATAAGCCATTACCTTTGCCCCACCCCCGTTTTTTAACTCCTCAAAAGAACTAGTTTTTCCCTTTTTATCCCTCGCATTGACTTTATAGACCTACACAGTTGCTATATTAATAAAATAAAGCATGAACGCATGTGTTCAGATGTAACACCCTGTCATCACCTCAAATGAATAATGGACCATTCCGTTTTTTTTTGCGAGGAAAGAATGGGAAGTAAAAGAGCTTGCTACACGTCAGAGAGAAACAGAATGCAAATATAAAAAAGAAAGGGAAGGGGAGGGAAAGAAGGAAAGTGACAACGCTATACATTGGGCGCTTATTGTCTGCTTTAATGGAATTAAAGGAATGAAGGATGGAAAGAAGGAGGGAGTGAAAAAAGAAAGGAAGGGAAGTTATATAAAGAAGCAAAAGAGGTATATATATATATATATATATATATATATATATATATAGAGAGAGAGAGAGATAGTATTACGGTGTGTTTAGAAGTAACCTACTCGAGTTTCTCCGTAAGGATCTTTAGGGTAAAATCCACTGAATTAATCAAGA
This sequence comes from Doryteuthis pealeii, assembly GCA_023376005.1. Taxonomy (NCBI): domain Eukaryota; kingdom Metazoa; phylum Mollusca; class Cephalopoda; order Myopsida; family Loliginidae; genus Doryteuthis; species Doryteuthis pealeii. The sequence goes on along the minus strand of CM042142.1, from coordinate 127,620,124 downwards.
TATTGATTAATAACAATTAACTACGGAAGTCAATATTGTAATTATTACTGTTGAAAAAGTTTCGCATTTAATGAACGCTGTTGCGTCATTTAAAAAAAGTTGAATGACAAACAATTTGTATCGTAAGTATGAATGTTAACGTGGAATAAAAAATATATATATTAAAAAATATATAAGTATATATTTTTGTTTCAAATTTAAACTTAAACATTTCCAAAAATCTTCTTCAGAAATTTTCTTTAAAAAATTAAAAAAAAGATTAATTAAAAAAACATTCCAGTTGCCATTTGCGTCTGTGAATGCATTTACCAACAATTTCTGATCTTTGGTTCAAAAGTTCCCAGGTGTTGGTATAGCACGCTATTGCTAATTTTTCCTCGGAACATAAGTAGAAGAATCTGTCAAATGTACTGTAACAGTGGGATTTTAAAAAAATAATTACCCATTTTATGATAGGATCTATACCGTATTTATTTTTGATGTCCCAGATATATTTGGAGAGAGAGGTGCTATATATATATATATATATATATATATATATATATATATATATATATATATTTGGGAGATTATGTGCTTAATTAAAGTCATACCTAATTTGTTAATTAATTAATTATAATTAAATGAATTAGGCGTGCATATCGGTTTAAATGTAAAGCGTAAACAAATCGATAAAAAGTCGATCTCTGTATGTATATTTCAGTCTATTAGGCCTCATCAGCAGAGCTATAGACAGGGCAGTGCTTTGTGCGTGATTCGAACCCTACCTGTCAGACTGACAGGCGGATACTCTAACCATTACACTAGCAGGCTTCTCGTTTATTTTAAACTGATATATATTTCGCACTTTTTGGGTGACAGTATGAAGTGAACAAACAATGTTTGTTCACTTCATATATATATATATATATATATATATATATATATATATATATATATATATATTATTATTATTATATTATTATTATTATTATATTATTATATATTATATAATTATATGCATAAAATAACCCCAGTCCTAAAATCCTTGGCCTTTGCTGTAATCTCTGACTTAAATTTATTGCGTGGTCAGTGACATTATGTATTTAGTTATGTGAATTTTGACCCACCCTTGCAATGAGCAACGATTTAGGCACAAATTGGTATACTTGTTAGTTGGACTGACATTTTCAAAAGTCACGAATTATTGTAGAGTTCTTCTGATTTAATCACATAGACGACGTGGGCGTAGAGTCACAATTAATGGCGACTTCTAAAATTAAAACCGAATCAAAGAGACAGACAAAAAGAAGTGAAAGTTTGAAGAAATACAATAAAATCTTATTATAATGGAGATTGTGGGTTTGTCTGTCTGTAACCGAAACTATATTACTATTCAAGTCACAATTCCCTTTGTTATTTACATCACATTCTCCATGATTTTATTTTTATTTTAACCTCAATTATTAATAAAGTTGTTTTACATGATTAAGACTGTTGACCATATCTACATACTAATAACATGCAATTGTATTTATATATACAACAACATAGCGGATTACAGTGTGAATTGGAAGGCTAATTTGCATATTGATCTTAAAAATTTGATTTTAATAAATATGTGCTTAGTATTATTGATTTCTAATTGTTTGGTTTTATCTTAATAAATATGAGCAAAAATCTCGGGGATAAATCTTAACAGAAATCTATTAACATAAAGAAATAACTGTAATATTATTCTTTACTTCCTATTTTTACTAAATAGTTAAATTAGGGAAATTTACCACTGAAAGACGGGAGTAAGGGAAAATGATGGAAGAGTTAGTTTCAAAGTTGTTCTATTTTTCAATCATACCCCCTCTGTTCCAAATATTTTTATCTGAATTCTTATTCAGTTTCATTAGCCTTTCTGATTTAATATGATATTTTATTATATTAAAACTTAAATACTTGCACCCGGAGGGTGCATATATTTGCTAGTATCATTAAATAATAAAATAAAAATAATTGATTGTTAAGATTCTTACTTAATGTTAATAATTCATACGCAGTTATATTTTATTCTAATACCAAAGATACAAGATCTTATATATAATAAAAATATATACATATATATGAGTTTATTACCCAGCCACCCAGGAACATGTTCACCTGCTAAAAAACACAGATGTTAAAAATGAAATTACACTATACTCCACTCCCACCGAACAGGAAGGGAGGGGTTAGATACTTATGTATATATAATTAAAAAAATATTTCATTTCACCTTTGTTGTTGACAATCACACCGGCATTGTCTTCAAAATCTATGAAAACACCGTCCTTCCTCTGAAATCACAGCAGCTGGCATTACTTTTTTCCTTAAGTCTGGCTTTCATTTTTTGACTGTAGCAACTAACATGTCACCCCATCCAGCTGCGGGAAGTCTGTTCAGACGACCCTTGATTCCACTGACAGCAATTTCTTAAAGATTTTTGGCTCCTGTATTGTCGGCACAATTGATAATTGCACCCACAGGGAGACCCAAGAAGATCTTGAACTTTCCTCCGGCTGTACCACCATGACATCTCTTAGACATGTTGAACAGGAAAATTAGTTACTACTTATTTCCAATCTCGACAGCATTGAAATTCTTAACCAATAATATCAATATGCATCAGCTAAAAGATATGTACATACATCTATGCAATTTCATTTCTGGTTTACAGTTTCAAGCTGCAATGGAAAGTCTTAATACCTAATAATATCTGTTTAAATTTTAATCCATCAGAAAGAATAAAATCCGGATTTCTCTGGTTTAGAAGAAAATGAACATCTTATAAAAAAACTGTTAGGGGTGTACTTATTTATGGGTGATACTCTATAATATATAATGTATATATCTCACATTGTATATTATACAATGCGAGAAATATATATAATAAAAAAGGTTAACTTTTTATCAAAAATATTCTTTCTCAAAAGTTAATGTATATATCTCACATTAACTTTTGAGAAAGAAGTGTTGCGCTTGTGATATAATGATAAAAAAAATGAAACTCCTCTTACCTTGGGCTTGGAAGAAAATGGCACCCGAAATTTAAATTTCTTTTATAAGAGTGCAGACCGGAAATGAGGGGGTTGTGGGAGTGGATTGGAGTCATAAATAAGCCGAATTTCTTGGCAGTTGGGGAACGACGTTATTACGAGCAGACTGAATCCCTGAGGTTTGGTTGATATTTCACAGTACTTTTAAGGGATATGTGATCTTACTAACTACTTGCACTCACAGGACAAAGATACAAGCATTTTCTTGATTAAATTACCTGATGAATGATACAGCAAAACTTGACATGTTGCTTCAGGATTCTTTACTGCTCTCCAATGTTTTCAAATAATTATTTCTATTTGATAATAATCATTTGTTCGCAAACAGTTAAATGGTTTCACGTGTTCTTATCCATTGCGAATGATCCAAACAGACATATTTGACTCACAGATAGGACCTTAACAGGTACTACTAGTCCGGGTCAGAATGAACCTGGGAGTTGTGTTGTTGTATAGCCGACTGCTACTGGACTTCAATGAACAACAGACACGTATATATAAAAATATGACCCGTCTTTATTTTCTTCGGCGTGTAGGTGGTGAGGGGCGTAGAGCTTCACAATGAAAATGCCGGGTGGCTGTCGAAGGCGGCAAGTGTTCACAATGAGTGACCGAGAGGTGTTTGCTGACGGGAGACGCGAGGTTTTCCTCTTGGCTGCTGACTGGGGTCTAACTTTACATCCTTCATCCACTAGCCTTTTTATACAAAAAACTATGCCTACGCATTTACCGTTTGACCCGATAACGGACATATATATTTCTTTATCTTTCTTTTCACCGGAAGACTGTGCTTCCGTTTTCCTTTTTTCTTTTATCTATTTCTTCATCTTCTCCCTTTTTTTAGGTATATATTTTTATCTTTCACTTTGTCTTTTTTTTTCGGAAGCTTCCTCTTCCGGGCGACGATAATACAACAGTGTCAGTCAAGGGGTACTCCACACGCTCCAGAGTTCTAGAGCTGGAGCCATCTGATGCAATTTAGTATCATATCTAGAGGATAATAACGTAACGTAACGGGTTTTTTGTTGTTTCTTTGTTTTGCTTTGAATTTAAGGTGAACAATAATGAACATTAGTAACATTGATTTTATTTTTTCAAGCATTATATTTAGAAATTGATAGGATTTGTAAATTTTGACTTTAAGAATTAGTCTTTTATGAGACAAATAAATATCTTCATAGTTTTTATCTCATAATTTTCAGTTGGGAATATTTTTAAACAACTTAGCTGAAAATAAAGTTTTTGTAAAGTTTTATATTACAATTACTTATTATATTACTTTGATTTTTAAGGTGAACACTAATAAACATTAACAATATTGAGATGTTCCCTGTATGAATTTGAGTTAATAATTGAATACAACATTATTAAAAACAAATATATGAATAACGTTATATTTAATGAATTTATAACGCTAATGATAATAAAGAATAAATATGCCTATGAATTAAATCTGGGTGATATATATATTAGAATTAAATCTACATTTACATTTCTATACATTTAAATATTAAAATCATACATTAAAATTATACTTCATGAATGTTAGAATATATCAAATTACAAAATATTTATACTATATTCATAAAATCATGCATTGAAATTGAAATCGAAATTGTTATGATATTTAGTTTTAATGTTTATACTAAAAATCAAGATAAATAGAGGATACAGCCAGCGTATTTTAGACCCCGCCGACAGGGCGGATAAGAAACGAATTGTAAGAACAGTATCCCTTGTCTGAGGGTTTGGGGTAATCTCCTCCGTCAGGAGACCCTTTTTTGGCCACGTGACACAGGAACCCAAGAAGAGAACCCTCTTTTTCCAAAGCTACTGAACAAGTGCGGACGTGCTTGTCACCTCCCTCCAGCAGACACCTATGGTGCATGCCAGACGTTACAGACTCTACTTACAGTAAGTGGTTTCCACCTATTTTGACTCTATTACACTATTATATATGTTTGGTCACTTGTGATATTATATAGCCTGGGGAACTTTGTTCCCATAATATGTTATAATAAAGTTATATAAGTGTAACTAACGCGTTTGTTGTTGCCCTAACTGAAATATTCCGCATCGGGTACTTATCCTTTCAGTAACCTAATGTTTATAAGAATCAGAGTTAACACTCTGTTAACGTCTTATAGAATTAACATTTCCTCTGAGAGACCTTCAAATGCAAAATGTTATGACATTATTTCTTCATTGTTATGTGTACAACGTTTCGACCGATCTACCCTTCGACCTTCAGGTATTTCTTGTCGGACTCCGGAGCCTTCTCGAACTCAAGAACTTTCTTTTCGAACTCGGTAACCTTCTTGTCGTAATCGGGAGCCATCATGGGACTTTGAACCTAACCCTTTATTCAATCCACTGGGGTATCCTGTTCTCATTCCGCTAACCAAGTTAACAGGTGTTATGCTGTGTTAATTATTATTCTATGTCGCCCTTGACCAGGATTGAACCAACAGCCTAGATATAATTGTCACTTAGAACTATCTTAAACCCAACGCCTTTATCCACTACGCTATGTCCAATTTTATGGCGTTATTTCTTCAGTCTTCCCTGAGTTCAACACTATTTGAATTCCGGTCACATAAAGATCTAAGTTCGCTGGATAGGACATCAATTTCAGGTGACAATAGGTTCTTATGGGGACTTGACCACTGAAACGTGAAAACATTCACCACTTCTTGACTTTCCAAATAATAAAACATAAATTTGAACATCTACTTTAGAAATGAAGTGTCCTTAGTCTCCTGGTTATCACGGAATAATTAAGAGTTTGTCTTTATCAATGGGGGACATGCTGTCTCTTATCCCCATTGTTTGTATTGGTGTATTTTGAGAGAAACAAGGATATAAAAGGGATGGGAAAAGAGTGAGAGAGAGAGAGAGAGAGAGAGAGAGAGAGAGAGAGGAGGAGTAAAGGGAGACAAAGAAATAAATAGACAGATAGAATGAGCGAGCTAGAGAGAGGAGAGAGAGAGGGGGGGAGAGAGAGTAAAACGAGACAAAGAAATAGATAGATAGATAGATAGATAGATAGAGTGAGTGAGCAAGCTAGAGAGAGAGAGAGAGAGAGAGAGAGAGAGAAGAGTAAAGTGAGACAAAGAAATAAATAGACAGATAGAATGAGCGAGCTAGAGAGAGGGGAGAGAGAGAGGAGAGAGAGTAAAGTGAGACAAATAAATAGATAGTTAGATAGATAGATAGAGTGAGTGAGCAAGCTAGAGAGAGAGAGAGAGAGAGAGAGAGAGAGGGGGGGAGAGTAAAGTGAGACAAAGAAATAAATAGACAGATAGAATGAGCGAGCTAGAGAGAGGGGAGAGAGAGAGAGAGAGAGAGTAAAGTGAGACAAATAAATAGATAGTTAGATAGATAGATAGATAGAGTGAGTGAGCAAGCTAGAGAGAGAGAGAGAGAGAGAGAGCGAGAGAGGAGAGTAAAGTGAGACAAAGAAATAAATAGATAGAATGAGCGAGCTAGAGAGAGGGGGAGAGAGAGAGAGAGAGAGAGAGAGAGTAAAGTGAGACAAATAAATAGATAGATAGATAGATAGAGTGAGTGAGCAAGCGAGAGAGAGAGAGAGAGAGAGGGGGGGAGAGAGAGAGAGAAAAGAGACAGAAGTCGGAAATCAATAGATTGATAGATAGATACATAGATAGGGTGAGCTATTTTTATTATACCCACTCCCTCTGTTTCAAATCATTTTATCTGCATTCTTATTTAGTTTCATAAGCCTTTCTAGTTTAATATTATATTTTACTACATTAAAACTTAAATACTTGCATTTGGAGGGTGCATATATTTGCTAGTACTAAAAATAAATATTTGTTCTTTAAAATCTTTTTTTTTCAGGATTATTACAGGTTTTTTCATTATTACGGTTATTATAGTAATTGTTCATTAATTACAGAGATTTTTTACATCATGAGATTTATGGAGATTATTTTATTATTACGCTTATTACAAAGATTCTTTCATTATTAGGCTTATAGTAGTTATTTGTTTTTCATTATTATAATTATTATAGTAATTTTTCTTCATTAAGCTTATTTCAGGTATATTTTCATTATTAGGCTTATTACAAGGATTTTTTTTATCATGAGGCTTATTACAAAGGTGTTTTTTTTTCTTCGGCTCATTACAATGATCTTTTAATTATTAGGTTCATTAAAGGGATTTTTAAAATTATTCTTTTTAATATTATGTTTATTAAAGGGATTTTTAAAATTATTCTTTTTAATTATTAGGTTTATTAAAGGGATTTTTAAAATTATTCTTTTTAATTATTAGGTTCATTAAAGGGATTTTTAAAATTATTCTTTTTAATTATTAGGTTCATTAAAGGGATTTTTATAATTATTCTTTTTAATTATTAGGTTTATTAAAGGGATTTTTAAAATTATTCTTTTTAATTATTAGGTTCATTAAAGGGATTTTTATAATTATTCTTTTTAATTATTAGGTTTATTAAAGGGATTTTTAAAATTATTCTTTTTAATTATTAGGCTTGTTATAAAATTACACTGATTTTTTCATTATTAGCCTTATTACAGGGATTTCTAATTATTAATCTTATTGCAGAGGATGTTTTCATTATGACATTTATTACAGGGATATTTTTTCATTATTATGCTTATTATAAGAATTCTTTATTAGGCTCATTACAAATATATTTTTCTTTATAATGATTATTACGGGGATTCTTTTCATTACGAGGCTTATTATAGGGTTTTTTTCATCCTTAGTTTTATTAGAGAGATTTTTAATTATTAGGCTTATTACAAGAATTTTTTCATTACAGGATTTGTTTTCATTATTATGTTTGTTTTCAATATAACGTTTATTACAGGGATATTTTTCTTTATTAGGCTTATTACAATAATTTATTTCATTATGAGACTTATTATAAGGGATATTTTCATCTTTGTTATTTGAAGGATTTTTTCATTATTAGGCTTATTAGTTTGCTAATTATTACCACTAGTACAAAATTAAAAAACTCCCTCCGGGCGACGTAAAAATAGATTTTTGAAGCATATTGCCTGAAGGATGGGAGTAAAAAATTCAATGTCAGCGAGTAAGTAAAATCATCAAATTCATTAAAGGATTACAAAATAAAACAATTTGAAATGTAAACTTTAAATATGTATTAAAATAAAACAAACTATATATAGATATATAATACCAGTCATGTATTTATTAAAACTTATTTTAAAAAACAATGAGGACTGTCTAATGTTGCATGTTCAAATTTTGAGTGTATTTATTCTATGTTATGACGATTTTGGGTAATGTGACGTAAGCAGTGACGTAATTTTTGTTACAGACAAAAACCGGAAGCGAATCTCCATTATTAATAGTTCACAGAGAATATTTTCATTATCATATTTAATTTTACTAAACTCTAGTTCATATGTTAGTTGTATATTTAAAAACGATGAAATCTAGTCACCCTTTGGTGAGCATATTGGATTGCAAACTATGAAATGAAAAGTTCTTTCTCTTGACAATCAATTAAGATAACTGTGTATGTCAGTAAAATGATTTCACACAACTCCCAAAGGTGTTAAATAACGAGACGTTTTGCACAGGACTTTTTGAAGTGCAACATTTGAAATTCCATGTTGATACTTTCTCTTGAAGATGTTAAGAATCTGCCGGGTTCCCTTCTTCTGGAGTCAGTCAGTCTAGTAAGTTCTTTAAAGAATTAGTACCGTCAAGGGAGATGTGGTTAAGTATTAAGAAGTTTCGTTTTTGCACTCATTTGCTGTAATTATAAACGTAAGTAAAAAAAAAAGTTGATGAAGTGGCCTATTGTCGGTATCAGCCGGACAGCGAGAGAGTCTATGTTGGAATATTTTGTATATATATATATATATATATATATAATATTATATATATATGTGTGTGTGTGTGTGTGTGTGTGTGTGTGTGTGTTAGGAGGTTGATTTAGAAGGCTATCACAATACAAGTGTAAAGAAAAAACAATAATACGGTAACAATGATGTTGTGTGTTAACCTGTATTTAATTCTTGAATTTTCGAGATAATATCACTTTTTCAAAAGATCACTGGAACTGAAGCAGTCTATATATATATATATATATATATATATATTTTTTGGAGAATAAGTGTTTAATTGGAGTCGTACCTAATTTTGAAAATTAATTAATTAATAATGAATTAGGCGGGAATACCTATTAAATGTATGGCTAAACAAATCGAGAAAAATCAATCTCTGTATGTACATTTCGGCCTATTAGGCCTCATCAGCAGAGCTATAGATCGGAAGACCGCCCTGTGCGTGATTTGAAACCGGACTGCCAAGCTGACAGGCCGATCTCATAACCCCAACACCAAACGAACTTCTTAGATTTTATGATTTGTTTAGAGTAGGTTAACATTCCTCTTCTAGTGACTTTATTACACGACGATGTGGTAAGTTGTAAACAAGGTTTATTTAGAATGGCTTTTTGCCGATAATTTTTTGGAGAATAAGTGTTTAATTGGAGTCGTACCTAATTTTGAAAATTAATTAATTAATAATGAATTAGGCGGGAATACCTATTAAATGTATGGCTAAACAAATCGAGAAAAATCAATCTCTGTATGTACATTTCGGCCTATTAGGCCTCATCAGCAGAGCTATAGATCGGAAGACCGCCCTGTGCGTGATAAAGCCATTCTAAATAAACCTTGTTTACAACTTACCACATATATATATATATATATTTACCGACCCCTCCGCACGAGCAGGGTGTGACACAAGGTCAATTTCTTAAGCGGTTTGAATTCAGAGTTTTCCTTCTCCTAGACCGGTTGCCTAACCATAGTTAAAGAGCCCAGTTTTGTATATATAATGTGTCCTGCAATACACCACCTAAATGTATAGACTGGGCAGGGTCACATGGTCTATTCCTCTGCCAATCAACAGCCATAATTCGTGGCTGATTCACTACTTAAACACTGATATTTGCCATAGTTCATTTGCAACCATTGAGGAAGAACTTAGAATACTAAGGAGAAGCAAAGGATACTTTATCAAGGATTTCCGCTGGACAAGCACTCTTGCTTAAAGCCTATGTGCACAAGACCAGGGAGATTATTTTTGCTGTGATGGAGCACCACATCTACCGTCAGCTCTTCACTTTCCCGCACATATCAGGTTACTCAATCTGTGCTACTCATACGCTGAGTTGGAGGGGACCGGCATCGAACTCAGAACATTGCGATTCCAAGGCGAGAGCTCTACCGACTGAGCTAAACCGGCCCACCAAGTAATTATAAACTACTCCAATTGCACTAAGAGACTTTTTAACATAGAACTTATTAGACAATCAAAATAGCATTTTAAGCTCCTCTTTTTTCTTAATCTAAAAGAAGACATGTAGAAATTACTAAAAAGCATTAATTGATTGATTGATTGATTTTAACGGCATGTTAACACGTCTCGGGTTATTTTATGCCTAAAGGTCCATTATTAATAGATATTTATCAACCCTTCCACACGAGTAAGATGGGACACAATGGCAATTTCTTAAGCGGAGTCTAACAGGTTTGAATCCAGAATTTTCCTTCTCCTAGACTGATAAACTAGCCATGGTTAAAGAGCCCAGTCTGCACTATTATTTTACCTAAAGCTGGATGGAGAGTAATTGGATACACACCTTTCCCGAGAATATTAGAGTAATGTGAAATGCAAACAGCTTCGTCAAGGATTTGAACTCGGGTCGACGAGTCCATTTCCTACGACTTTAACCATTACACCCCGCGCCTCCAACTTGAATATAACAGTTGAATCTGTTTCTTCTTTCTATTTAATCTGAGGAAAAAAAAAGTGTAACGGAAGTTGAGCAATGGACCATTGAAGTTTGTGTTAATGATGGCAAAGGTGGAAGCACGTGTCGTAAATGGTTAACCGAGTTAAAAAGGTGATTTTTAGAGTTGATGGATAAAGAAAGCTCTGGAAATATTCAGAATTTGAAAACTGAAGAAATTGTTGGAACATTTGAAAGGAAATGAAGCGGAAATAACACGCGAACTTGCAGAAAAATTAGAGCTGAATTACTCAACTCTAATACACCGTTTACTAGGCCCCAGGAAAAAAAAGGGTTAAGAATATGAGTTCCAGATGAACTTAGGGAAAGGAAAATCCGCCAGCGTTTAAACAACGATATATTCTTTTTTATCCGATACAGAAATTAAGATAATTTTGTACAAGGAATATTTTATTGAAAAAGGAATTTATAATCTGAGCACTAGGTACCACCAAAATAGGTCACGTGGTTAGTTTATGCCATATTTAAGGAAGAAACGTAAATATTTTTGAACTTTGTTATAAAATAGATCTCGCAAAAAAGAAATAACGAACCTGAAGAGTTGTTACAAAGAAAAACCGTTAATTCAAAGATCAAATTATCCGACTGGGGAAAAGTTACTCGCCGTTATCTTGAAACATAAGAAAAACAGCCCGTTTTTTTTACGATACGGTTAGTTTCTTTATTGATATTTTTTAGCTGAATTCTGTATTCATGGTTCTTTTACAAAAAAAACAAAAACAAACTCTGGCATTGAAGCTTATAAAAATCTTCTGATATAATTATTCAGACTCTCATCTATATAGAAAAAGAGTAAAAATTATTTTTGCCGGTTCATTTTTTCATATTTCATAAAATAAAATAGGGAGGGGTAGACCTCGTAAAAAAAATATTTCCACTAAAATATTTTAGGAAAAACTATTTCAGACATATTTTCATTCAAAGGTAAGTAATTATGGTAATTTTCGTGAAACTCGGACCATTAATTGATTTTTATAGAATTTTAAAAAAGCCTCTTGTCATAACTTTGTTTTGGGCTACGTTAAATTTCAATTGGTTTAACGGTACAAAAATGTAAACATTGTTTTTCGTTTATAATTTTCATTATTTCCGTGAGCTGATTTTTTTAAAAATTCATCGTGAGTTTTTTAATGTTTCTTCTTTCGAATGGACAAAAGATTTTCAAGATAATATTAACCTTTATGAAAGTTTCATTGTGTTAGATATAGGGGGTAAATTTCACAGGGAAAATTGGTGGTACCTACAGAGCACAAAATGAAGAAAAATCTTACTTAAATACAGGATACACGTATTGCATTCAGGTCAAAATTAGTATCGTTCTTCAATTTAATACGCTGAAATTTTATTTTCAGTCAATGAATTATCTGATGATTTTGTTGATTGTGTTACAATTTTATATCTGTCTGTCTGTCTGTCTGTCATACATAACCGTATACGAATATATTTACCTGGAGCACTCCAGGTGAAATAAATTAAGAAGGGGCATGTCCACTACAAGCAGCACCTACCCTTTTGCTTAAAAGGATAGGATGCGCCTTACCTGATGCAACACTAAAACGGAATGAAAGAGATTTGGCCCCAATGAAAAAGTGATATCGGAAACTGAAGTGTATTCTGAAGCCAAAGACAAATCATTCCACAAAAAAAGCATCGAATTCTTAGATAATCGTTGGAATCAGTGTATCACCCTAGAAGGAGTCTATGTTGTTGAATAAAGTCGAATTTTGCCTAAAAGTTGTTGTTTTATTCGTTAAACCCCAATGAAGAAATGATATCGGAAACTGAGGCTTATTCTGAGGCCAAAGACAAATTGTTCCACAAAAAAAGCATCGAATTCTTAGATAATCGTTGGAATCAGTGTATCACCCTAGAAGGAGACTATGTTGTTGAATAAAGTCGAATTTTGCCTAAAAGTTGTTGTTTTATTCGTTAAACCCCAATGAAGAAATGATATCGGAAACTGAGGCTTATTCTGAGGCCAAAGACAAATTGTTCCACAAAAAAAGCATCGAATTCTTAGATAATCGTTGGAATCAGTGTATCACCCTAGAAGGAGACTATGTTGTTGAATAAAGTCGAATTTTGCCTAAAAGTTGTTGTTTTATTCGTTAAACCCCAATGAAGAAATGATATCGGAAACTGAGGCTTATTCTGAGGCCAAAGACAAATTGTTCCACAAAAAAAGCATCGAATTCTTAGATAATCGTTGGAATCAGTGTATCACCCTAGAAGGAGACTATGTTGTTGAATAAAGTCGAATTTTGCCTAAAAGTTGTTGTTTTATTCGTTAAACCCCAATGAAGAAATGATATCGGAAACTGAGGCTTATTCTGAGGCCAAAGACAAATTGTTCCACAAAAAAAGCATCGAATTCTTAGATAATCGTTGGAATCAGTGTATCACCCTAGAAGGAGACTATGTTGTTGAATAAAGTCGAATTTTGCCTAAAAGTTGTTGTTTTATTCGTTAAACCCCAATGAAGAAATGATATCGGAAACTGAGGCTTATTCTGAGGCCAAAGACAAATTTGTTCCACAAAAAAAGCATCGAATTCTTAGATAATCGTTGGAATCAGTGTATCACCCTAGAAGGAGACTATGTTGTTGAATAAAGTCGAATTTTGCCTAAAAGTTGTTGTTTTATTCGTTAAACCCCAATGAAGAAATGATATCGGAAACTGAGGCTTATTCTGAGGCCAAAGACAAATTGTTCCACAAAAAAAGCATCGAATTCTTAGATAATCGTTGGAATCAGTGTATCACCCTAGAAGGAGACTATGTTGAAGAATAAAGTCGAATTTTGCCTAAAAGTTGTTTTTTTATTAGTTAGGCCCCAATGAAGAAGTGATATCGGAAACTGAGGCTTATTCTGAGGCCAAAGACAAATTGTTCCACAAAAAAGGCATCGAATGTTTAGAGAATCGTTGGAATCAGTGTATCACCCTAGAAGGAGACTATGTTGAAGAATAAAGTCGAATTTTGCCTAAAAGTTGTTGTGTTATTAATTAGCCCTGGTGCTTATTGGGTGATGTGCTACATATCCACGAAACGGCCAATTTAGCCCACTGTTAAGATGAAGGGTATCTTCATCTTAACTCACGAAAAGAATCTCATCATTGGCCTTCAGATGGTTAAGGCGACGTTTCATGATAACACTTAACACAAGTTCATAACGTTTGAAAAAGAACGAACGTCTATACGTCATAAGAATTACAGTAACACTATTAGTTTCACGCTTGCACATTTCTAGTTTCCATTTTGCATTCGTTTGCGCATGCGTGTAAATGTGCACCAAGATCTTAAGGGAGTTTCCTTTCCACGGGGAATCGCATTTGTTGAAAAGCAAAGGCTTTCATCATAAAATCCAAGAAACGCCGGGGATGTTCGTCTCCAAACTAATTATTAGCCAACTACTTCATACGTTATCTCAACGAGACGCAATTTTACACGCCTGATACTCTTTGATGTTCCTCCCGGTGACAGACAAGAAATTTCAAAAATATATACATTATTTAAACAGTTAAGTTGATAATTAATATACTAGGGCAAAAAAGAAGAGATATCGTCGAAGAGTAATGGTTTGCGATTTGATCTCGCTGGAGATTAATAAAGAATTATTAATTCATGTGTTGTATAGCCCTTACAAACATCGGATATATAAATATATATGAAATACATTTTACTAGTACGATTTTTGAATTTTTCTCTAAAGAGTCTGAATAATTAAATCATAATTTTTTAAAGAAACGTTTTGGATGTCCCTATTGTTGTAAAAAAAGTGATCGCTTCGCCTGCTACAGAGCACTTCGGACTCTAGAGCGGCTAAGTAAAATTAACAGCGTCTACCACTCACATTTTATTAACAGCATCTACCACTCTATTAACAGCGTCTACCACTCTACATTTTTATGTGGGCCTACCCACAAGCTTCAGCTGCTATTTTCTCCTGCTGACCACGTCAAATTGTCAGGGGTTTCTTTTTGGGCGTGTTGTATCTCTTCAATATCTTTGTTCGAATGAATTATGAACATGGAGACTTAATTGTGTGTACACATAATTCGTATTACTCCGATTCCAACATAAATCACGCGCGCGGCAGAAATGCGTCTGAACACGTCGGCTGTTTGCTAGATTCGCTATCATTCTAACTTTCCCTGGGATTCGCCTGGTACGTGATTTAATCAACCAATCAGTGCCCCGCTCGGCTGACCCTGGGATTAGAGTCTGCCCGTCAAACTTTTGAGTGATTTTCCATGAGTTACAGTTAAATTCAAATCCTACACTTCCTTACAAAAATGATAATCTATGCCTATTCCTTATATAACGTGGTCTAATGGTTAGAGTCGTGGGGAATGGACTCGTCAACCCGAGTTCAGTTCCTGGACGAAGCTCTTTGCATTTCCCATAGCGCTAATACCCTTGGAAAACGTATGAATCCAATTATCCCTCCAGCTATGGGTAAATATTAGGTCAGACTGTGCTCTTTAACCATAGCTAGGTAACCAGTCTATGGAAAACTTTGAATTCAAACCTGCTAAACTCCGCTTAAGAAATTGACCTTGTGTCTCAACTTACTCGTGCGGAGGGGTTGGTAAATATATATAAGACATGTAATGAATCTAGGTTTTTATTCTAAATTGATGTTTTAATAAACTGTTTATTCCTAACTACTGTACTTATAAAAAAATAAGAAAGTAAAAATAAAATAGCTACGCAAAAACCAAAAAGTTATTGCTCAAACAAAATCTTATTCATCGCCCAGGGCTTACAATACTGTTATATACTGTTTTTTTCACGTTACCAAATCTATATAACATTATATACCTTTCTTACTTCTTACTCTGTCGTCTATTCTTCTGTCCGGCTTTGCTTCTGATCGTCTATCATCTATCTTGGTCTGGTATATCTTCTAAGGTCTCGTCTGGTCTTCTATTGAGGATTCCGGGTCTGGTATCTGTTGGGGTTTCTCGTTATCAGAAGCCCTGTGTTATTGTTAGTTTTTAGGTAATAAACACAAGACTTCGATTTATGTTGATGTTACTTTATTCCAAATTCCCAACCCAGACAATCTGCACAGATGAGGCTTACATGTTGCTAGCTCGGCTTCTAAGTTCTAACTGACTAACTGAGTTGCTTACTCCTTAAACCGGAAGAGGGCTTTCTATCGGGGTTCCGGTTCTCACGGCCTATCCCCAGAAAGCAAGGCCAGAGTGAGGTCAAACGCTGTCACTCACCCTCAAGGCCATCAGCTGTACTGATCGCCATTATGATTTCTACACTACCTTAAAAAGATATTAGAGATCCAATAATTATGTAACAATACGTTGACTATTTCTTGAAAAGAAAGAGGTGTCCTGGATATAAACATAAAACTGCATCTGATTTTCAGGCTCCAGTTATGAAGATCTGGGGAGAGTGGTTAACCCCTTTAATGTCATTACTCACAGATCCATTCTGACCCGGAATATGGGCAGCCCCCTCGCCCCCTCAAGTTACGCAACTGCTTGAACGTTGTGGTTACTATTACTTTACTGCATCTAATGATGAAGTTTCAATTCTTCATCTCTGGGGAATTTGGAGTACCCCTTCATTGCCATTACTCCCAGGTCTTCTATGGTCCGGAGTGGTTAGTTGCTTCAAGTTACCGTGAAGTCTTACGAAAGCCATCAAAATGTCTGCTGATTTACAGTGGATGATCATCAGGAAGAACAATTCTCATTTAATTAAGAGAAATGGTCTCTGGCTCAGCACAGAACGTAACAATTTGAAAGGACGCCATTCTTTCCTTTTTAATGGTCTCATCCACCAGAAAACAGTTGGTATTGAGGCATGCAAAGATGGCAAAGAAATTGTCTTTGTTACCCACAAAACAAAGAAAGGCAGAAGTCCAGCCAAAGCTTTTAACAGAGTTGATATGAAAAAAAGATCCACAAAGAACTCTTACTGCCATCAGAAAGACACTCTCAAAGACCAAGTACCAACGAGATCTTAAGATGGCTGCTATGAGGAAAGTAAGTGCTGTTATTCGCAGTCAGCGCCCTCTGGTGAAAAAAGCTGGACGCAAAAAGAAGGAATAAATTTTCTTTGTAAAGACTTTCAGATAAGAATAAATTCAGTACCTGTTAGGGTCCCATCTATGGGTTAAATAGAAAAAGTTTATTAAAAGTGTGTTTAAGAATTGTTTGAAAAAAATTGAATACCATCAAAAACGAATTAAACAGAACATCTTCGGCATAAAAGTAAGATTAAGTAAAGTCGTCGGGGTGGCCTAAGGTCGGTATCAGCCAGACAGCAAGGGAGTCTATCCCTTTTTCCCTAGCGCTAGACCAAAGAGATTGTATGCTGTCATAAATCTCATGTTCCAAGTGCTCAGACAATAAAGTCTGTATTGTTGTTATATTATACTTCTTTTATTCGGATTTAATTATGTATATATTCATCTACATTGGAAGGTTTCTCTGAGCTTTCTAGTGTATCTGTTATAGGTGACACACCCTATAAGACCAATGGAATGCGCCAACAGCTTACTATAAATAAACACGGATAATTGTGGCTTAAAGCAAGCCAATGCGACTGCCAGTAACTCTGTTCGTCGGACGTAATTTCCACATCTCTCTATTGTATTGTCTACTTTCTGTTAATACATTTTTCTACTTTTCGTTACCCGTTGTTTTGTTCTTATTTGACCCCTTAAAACCTCACAACAGTATTATAAAAAACAGTTTTGGCCACTAAAGCCAAAATCACAAATTTAAATCTTATAATTGAATTTCGATAATATGTTCCGCATCTTCCTGGTAACTCATGCGGTGACATTAATATCAGATCATATAGCACCCTGTCTTTCTCATCGAGAGGAGGTCTGCAACTGCGGGTCTTTCTTACAACCTTTCTTAAGCCTGTGACGTGATCCAGGCGCAAATTGATCGCCAAGCGAGACCGACAGATGCCATAAAAAGTATATTTATTATCAGCTTAACTGTTTAAACAATATTTTTAAAAAGTTTCTTGTCTGTCATCGGGATGCACATCAAAGAATATCAAGCGTGTAAAATTCCGCCTGGTTGAGATAATGGAATGAAGTAGGGGGAATACGTTTGGGAGCGACACATCCCCGGCCTCTTTGGATTGACGATAAAAGATTCATTTTAAACGAACGCAGCTCCCCATGGAACAAAACTCCCAATGGATTCCAACGCATGCGCACGTGTGTGTGTTCAGAAAGGCGCGAGCGTGCTCTGTTACTTAATCACAAGGTGCCTTGCTATTTGCTAAGCTTAGATGAGTAAGGAAATAAAACCTATACTACATTATACAGGGCACCCGGTGAGGACTGAATTCATCACAGTAGTAACGGTCTACGAGATTAGCATGCTAAGTACTTTACAGCGAGGACTTAGTTATTTGTTTATTCACACAGGAGTATGTGTTTACTCAACGCGTTCGCCTAGAGTAGGATGGGACACAATGTCACAAGTGTGGGTCATCCAGTGAGTATCGAACTCACTATTCAGTACTAATGGATCTGCGAGATTAGTTTGCTAACAATTACACCACGATGGGATGACCTCTATTTGCCAGTCTGAGTAGGAAGCATATCTTAAGGGGGGAGGCTTTAAAAGCAAAGTGAATATCAGAGTCCATAGGGCACAAATCTATTTTCCCCTTTCTTTCAAGAATCAAATAATGCTGAACAATACAATCAAATAATGCTGAAACCAATGGTAACAAATACTTTTTAATTGTATAGTATAATATATATATATATATATATATATATATATATATATATATAGATAGATAGATAGATAGATAGATAAAAGGGTATGAAAACACATAATACTGTTAAAATGAAAATATTTTATATCATTTTCATTTTAACAGTATTGTGTGTTTTCATACCCTTTTATCGATACATATACCGTCCGATTCATTTCCTTACTCTTAACACACACACACACACACACACACACACACACACCTATATATATATACACGATGAATGTAAGAAAAGAAAAAATCTATCTGTAAATCTGAGTAGTTCGCCACAGATAGGATATGACAAAAAAGATTCAAATATGGGTCCTCAAGTGAAAATCGAACTCTCTATTCAGTAGTAATTGATCTGTGAGATTAGTTTGCTAACCATTACACTGCGATGCGTCGTTCTTTAAAGAGATGTATGTATTTTCCCAACCCCTTTTCAATAGGTCAATTTTTAAGTGGAGTAAAGTTGATTTGAATTCAGACTGGTTGCCGTACCAAGGCTAAGAAACCCACTCTACCCTACTATTTACACATAGCTGGGAGATGGGTAATATCTTTCCCAGGTGGGGGATCACTGTGATGTAGTGGCTAAGGTGTTGGACTGCGACATCGTATTAAGAGAGTTCGAACTCCAGCCGCGCTATTATATTCACTTTCGAGCTATAAACCCCAAATTCCTCCAGCTATTGATTTAATACAGTGGTTCTCAACCGGGGTCCATATGGAGCCCCAGGGACCATATAAAATTTTTGGGATCCAGGCAAGTAAATTGTATTTAACTATAAAATTATAATGAGATTTTAAACAACGAATGACTAGGTGTGTGTGTGTGGGGGGGTTCCACTAGAGTAAAATAAAGGTTGAGACCCATTGATCTAGATAAAATGGTTTTGAAATATCGGCGCAGAAAAACAGTCATTGTTTTGAGTTCCCACTCAAATGAATCCACAAAATGACGAGACTGTTCAAGACCAGTGGTTCTTAACCGGGGTCCATATGGATCCCCGGGTACCATATAACATTTTTGGGGCACCCAGGCAAATACAAAAAGGGGTCATATTGTTTTGAGCTCCCACTCAAATGAATCCACAAAATGACGAGACTGTTCAAGATCCAATTGAGTTTTGAAACTCAGTGCAACGCCTTGGCGCATTCCTCTATACCAATGGTTCTCAACCGGGATCCATATGGACCCCCGGGGAACATATAACATTTTTGGGGACACAGGCAAGTAAAATGTATTAAACTATAAAAATAGAATGGGATTTTTAAACATCGAATGGCTAACGGTATGTGTGTGGGGGGGGGCACCTGAGTAAAATAAGATTAAAAGGGGGTAAATAGGTAAAAAAAAAGGTTGAGAACCATTGATTTAACAGAATCATATCTGTTCTTCTAAAACAATTGATTTGGTATTAAATTACCCACGAGGGTTGAAATGCCATTAAACAACGAAACCAGACCAGATCTTATATTTTTCACAAAGTGAAACGAAAGCAATCTTGTCCTGATGATTCTAAGGGAGTCTCTGTAGCGTAATGGTTAGCATGCATTGTAGTAAGCGAGTTCGATCTTCAGTCGCGCTAGTCACTTTAGGACTTATGTCCTTTTAAAAGGCATAAAACCCATCATCCCTTAGATATTGGTTACATCATATCACTACTGTTATTCTACAAGGATGGCTTTGACATTAAATAACCCACGAAGATTAATATGTTATTTTAAAAAATGAATAAATAAATACCGTCTATGATTCGAACTCGGTTTGCCGATTCAATTTCGTAAGACGATAACCATTACACTATGCGCGCTTCCTTTCTTTACTTAGGAGTATTTCAATATTGGTCAGACAGCTTTTCTAACCCTTTTTGCATGTGTGTGAGTGTATGTATGCAAGTGCGTATGTGTGCCTCTGTGTGTATGTGTGTGTGTGTGTTTTGTGTGTGTGTGTGTGTGTGTGTGTGCGCGTGTATTTGTGTGCGCATGCGTGTGTGTTTTACCGTCTGGGCCTGATCACTTGGTTTGTGTGCATTCCGTACAAAAAAAAAAGAAAGAAAGAAAAAAGTGCGCCTTCTGGGGGATGACGAAACCAAATTCCTCACGGTGCTGGACGAGGGGAGGCGTCAGGTCGTAAAAGAACGTACCGGAGCAGTTTTCTTTAGACACGCCTCTTGGTAAAATAAACAGAAGAAATAGATAAATAAATAATCTTATTATAATGGAGATTGCGTGTTTGTCTGTCTGTAACCGAAACTATATCACTACTCAAGTCACAATTCCCTTTGTTATTTACGTCACATTCTCCATGATTCTATTTGTATTTAATTTAGTTATTAATGAAATTGTTTGTGGCGAAATTGAAGGGCAGAGTTGTGGATGAGCGGATTCCCAGCCTCTACAAACAAAGCGCGTCAGGATATGTTTGTCCTGTGCGAAGGGATGGAGTGTGGCGAGTGGTCACAGATGTTTGAAAGATTGCTTAACATGATTAATAGTGTTGGTCATATCTACATACTAGGTATTTACCACGTACCCCACATGTACGGGTCAGGCACAAGGCCCTATTAACGTGGGACCACCCACAAACCGAACCTCATGGGTGGTAGGTGGAAAAAATTGCGTTGATCCTGTCGGCATTCCCCCTCAAGGAGGTGCCTCAGGCGCTGGACAATTAACCCAGCCCTGCCCCTTTAAATCAAGGGGGCAGGTATTGCCAGGGGGGATGGCCCCCTGGAATCGACGCCGTTAATTATAGCAATCCCCTCCCGATGGGCGGGTTTGCATACATTTGTATTTGTATATACAACAAAATAGCGGTTTACAGTGTGAAAGGAATGCTAATTTGCATATTGATATCAAAAATGTGATTTTAATAAATATGTGTTTAGTACTATTGATTATTAATTGTTTGGTTTTATCTTAAAGGAATATGAGTAAAAATCTCGGGGATAAATCTTTAAAGAAATCCATTAACAAGAAGAAATAACTGTGATTCTATTCTTTACTTCCTATTTTAACTAAATAGTTAAATTAGGTAAATTTAGCAATGAAAGACGGGAGTGATGAAAGAGTAAGTTTCAGTTGTTCTATTTTTCGATTATACCCCCCTCTGTTTCAAATCTTTTTATCTGCATTCTTATTTAGTTTTATTAGCCTTTCTAATTTAGTATAATATTTTATTACATTAAAACTTAAATACTTGCACCCGGAGGGTGCATATATTTGTTTGGGCACTTGGAACGGTCCCAAAGGGATTGGAAAATCTGGACATCAGAGGAAAGATTGAGACCATCCAGAATACTGCACTGCTGCAATCTGCCAGAATACTCAGAAGAGTCCTGGAGACCCGAGGAGACTTGCTGTCACTTGGACACCCGTGAAAGACCATCAGCTAATGCTGGTGTGAAAACTCAAGAGGAGTGAACAACAACAACAACAACAACAACAACAACAACAATAATAATAATAATAATAATAATAATAATAATAATAATAATAATAATAATAATCGTTAGCACAGCAAATGTAATACAATAAAATGAAAACTTTTTCTTTCAACTCCCCACCCCACCCTCATTTATGCATAAGATTTAATTTATCACTTGTATCATTTTTGTGTTTATTTTCTTTTCTTCTTCTGTGTCAAGTCAGCCATCTTTTTCAACATAGTTTTTTTCTTTTTTACTTTTTTTATCACATTTTCTATTTTTAGTGTTTTTTTTATAATTATATTATCGTTTAGTTTTTGGGGGTTTTTTGTCAGCATTCTTTCTTTTTTATCTTTGCATAACTTTTTTTACAATTTTTTTTTTTTTTCATTTCTTTCCAATATTTTTTTCTTTTTTTGAAATTTTGCAATTTTTTCTTTTGGGCACCCTCTCTATAATCCTTATATTCTCTCTCTTTCCTCCCCTCTCTCTCTCTCTCTCTCTCTCTTTCTCTCTCTCTCCCACTCTCTCTCTGCTTTCATTCATCTTCTTTTTTGTTGTTTTTCCTTTTTTTTTAAATAATTTTTCTATTTTTAGTGTTTTTTTCATAATTATATTATCGTTTTATTTATTTATTTATTTTTTGTCAGCAACTTTGTTTTATATCTGCATAAATATTTTTTGTGGTTTTTATTCCAATTGTTTTTGTTTGTTTTTTTGTTTTTTGTATTTTTTGTCATTTTTTCCAATTCTTTCTTTTTGGGCACCAAAGACGAGAGTGTAAAAAAAAGAAAAAGAAGATGAATTAAAGTAGAGAGAGAGAGAGAGAGAGAGAGAGAGAGAGAGAGAGAGAGAGAGAGAGAGAGAGAGAGAGAGAGAGAGAGAGAGTGCGGATAAGTATTAACATCCATATATTTTCTCCTTTTTTTTTTTCATTTCTTTACAATATTGCAATTTTTCTTTTTTTCTTTTTCTTTTTTGGGCACCCACTCTATAATTCTTATAATCTCTCTCTCTCTCTCTTCTCTCTCTCTCTCTCTCTCTCTCTCTCTCTCTCTCTCTCTCTCTCTCTCTGCTTTATTACATGTTCTTTTTCTTTTCCTTTACACTCTCTTCTTTCCTTTTCTTTTGTTTCTTTTCATGTTTAATAAAAACATAAGTTACATATTATCCCTACTGTAACGTTATCTATTTCCTCCATTTATATTTATCCGTATTTTAGAGTAAAAAAACTTTTTTCTATTCGAATTTTTTTGCTATTCTCTTTATTCTTCAAAATTATTCTTCTGTCTTCCACTCATAACCGAAAAACTGCCAATTCCTATTCCATCTTTAACCCTTTTTCTTTTAATCTGTATCCTTCATTCCAGATTTCTACAATTGTACATGTCTCAGCTCTCCTATAAACTACTACTTATCTCTTCTATTCTTTTTTATCTAGTTTATTATCTCCTTCTCCGACACATTTCTCTCCTCACCCTCCCCTCCAATCCATTTCTCTCCTCACCCTCCTCCTCCGATCCATTTCTCTCCTCACCCTCCTCCTCAATCCATTTCTTTCCTTACCCTTTCCTCCGATCTATTTCTCTCCTCCCCCGTCCATTACTCTCCTCGCCTCCTCCTCCGATCTATTTCTCTCCCTACCCCTCTCCTCCGATATCTCTCTCCGATCCATTTCTCTCCTTACCCTCTTCCTCCGATCTATTTCTCTCCCCACCCCCTCCTCCGATCCATTTCTCTCTCCTCGATCCATTCTCTCATCACCCTCCTCCTCCGATCCATTTTTATTCTCCCTATTCCGATCCATTTTCCCGTCTCTTCCTCCAATCCATTTCTCTCCTCCGATCCATTTTTTACTCTCCTACTCTGATCCATTTTTCCGTCTCTCTTTCTCCGATCCATTTATCACTCTCTTCCTCCGACCCACTTCTCTCCTCCGATCCATTTTCTCTTTTCCTCCGATTCATTTTTCTATTCCCTCTCCCAATCCATTTTTCTCTCTTCTCCTCCGATCCATTTTACCACCTCCTCCCCCGATCTTTTTTTTCTTCTCTTTCCTTCAATCAATTTTCTCTCCTCCTCTCATTCATTTTACATTCTCTCCCCCCGATCCCCTTTCTGTCTCCTCCTCCAATCTGTTTTTCTCTACTCTTACGATATATTTTCTCATCTTCTACGATCCCCTTTCCATCTTCCTGGGATCCATTTTTCTCCTTATTCGCTTCTTCTAACCATTTTCTTCTCCCTTTCTTTCTTTTTTTCTTTCTTTCTTTATTCATTTCCAAACCTTCATTACTTATCTCTAATCCGTTCAGCACAGTTCCTTTTCTCACCACGCGGTGATATTGGCATAAAGATAAAATAAAAACTTGATCAAGTAACAAAAAAAGTCTTGTTAATTCATTTAATTTAAACAAGCAAAGAAGCCCTTAGAAGAACTCAAAAAGAAGCAGCTAGCTATACAGGACAATGGCAACTGGAAGAGTAAAGATGTAAACAAGTGATAAAGTAAGGCCAACTCTCTCCCAAGTAACTCTCTCTCCTCTCTCTCTCTCTCTCTCTCTCTCTCTCTCTCTCACACACACACACACACACACACACACACACACTAAAGAACTCTCTTATCTGAGAACTCTCACTCTCACATACCAATTGTATGCTCGATGTCAATGTGGTAAATACATATTTACCAACCTCTCCGCACGGGAAGGATGCGACACAAGGTCAATGTAAGCGGAGTTTAAAAGGTTTGAATTCAGAGTTTTCCTTCTCCTAGACTGGTTACCTAGCCATGTTTAAAGAGCCCAGTCTGCCCTGCTATTGGATTAATACATTTCCCAAGGGTATTAGCGCAATGTGAAATGCAAACAGCTTCGTTCAGGAATTGAACTCGGGTCGACGTGTCCATTTCCTGCGACTCTAACCATTAGACCAGGCGCCTCAATGTGGGTATATATAATAGTATCACTTTGATTCTGTGAGCAACATAGGACACCACAATCTTCTTTCTTTCTTTCTTTTTTCTTTTTATTTTTTTTACTTGAAACCCTTTTTCTTATTTCTTTTCCTTTTTATTTCCGACCCCTTATTTTCCTACTTCTACCTTCTCATTTTCTTAACTTCTTTCTTCCCTTTTAAATGTTGAATCTGAGAATATAATTTTCGTTTCTCCATCATCGTTCAGGATGAACAAAAAAAAAATACCGCCTAGACAAGTGATTAAATGAAGACAAACAAGACCATCTTACTGACTGATGATTTCTGACATAAACGTTCAGAAATAAATTCTAAATTTGAGACGAAAATGCAACCAAATGCCCAACAAGACATTCATCATTTATTTTGATAGAGCACAGGATTGGTAACCTAAAAATAGATACGCAATTTGTCATAACACTCACCCGTTGCTTTTTATACGCGTCTTTAAACAGAGTTTATGGTTCTATAAAGCAATTTTATAATTTTACATACATTTCTGTTACCTAACACCTTCATACGTTTCTTATACCTACCTACGGATTGATTAATGATTTTTTATTTTCCTATAATGCAATGAATTTATTTATTTTAATACTCTCATATTCACTTGGGATTTAAATGGGATGAAAAGACTCCGTCTACGTCATTAAATGATAATAAAGAAATCACAAGTATATGCTTAGGAAATTTGAGATTTTCAATTAAAACTTCATATTTATACAGGGTGTCCCTCAAAATATTAAAAAGTTTTTAAAAATTATAACTTCCTTCTTTTTTTATTTAATTTTCAATACAGGGTGTCCATCAAAATATTGAAAAGTTTTTAAAAAATATAACTTTCTTGTTTTTAATTAAATTTTTAATACAGGGTGTCCCTCAAAATATTGAAAAGTTTTAAAAAATTATAACTTTCTTGTTTTCAATTAAATTTTTAATACAGGGTGTCCCTTAAAATATTGAAAAGTTTTAAAAAATTATAACTTTCTTGTTTTTAATTAAATTTTTAATACAGGGTGTCCCTCAAAATATTGAAAAGTTTTAAAAAATTATAACTTTCTTGTTTTTAATTAAATTTTTAATACAGGGTGTCCCTTAAAATATTGAAAAGTTTTTAAAAAATTATAATTTCATGTTTTTAATTAAATTTTTAATTTTTTTTTTCAAAATATTGAAAAGTTTAAAAAATTATAACTTTCTTGTTTTAATTAAATTTTTAATACAGGGTGTCCTCAAAATATTGAAAAGTTTTAAAAAATTATAACTTTCTTGTTTTTAATTAAATTTTTAATACAGGGTGTCCCTTAAAATATTGAAAAGTTTTTAAAAAATTATAACTTTCTTGTTTTTGATTAAATTTTTAATACAGGGTGTCCCTCAAAATATTGAAAAGTTTTTAAAAATTATAACTTTCTTGTTTTTAATTAAATTTTTAATACAGGGTGTCCCTCAAAATATTGAAAAGTTTTTAAAAATTATAACTTTCTTGTTTTTAATGAAATTTTTAATACAGGGTGTCCTTTAAAATATTGAAAAGTTTTTAAAAAAATTATACTTTCTTGTTTTTAATTAAATTTTTAATTTTTTTTTTCAAAATATTGAAAAGTTTAAAAAATTATAACTTTCTTGTTTTTAATTAAATTTTAATACAGGGTGTCCTCAAAATATTGAAAAGTTTTTAAAAAATTATAACTTTCTTGTTTTTAATGAAATTTTTAATACAGGGTGTCCCTTAAAATATTGAAAAGTTTTAAAAAAATTATAACTTTCTTGTTTTTAATGAATTTTTAATACAGGGTGTCCTTAAAATATTGAAAAGTTTTTTTAAAATTATAACTTTCTTCTTTTTAATTAAATTTTTAATACAGGGTGTCCCTCAAAATATTGAAAAGTTTTAAAAAATTATAACTTTCTTGTTTTTAATTAATTTTTAATACAGGGTGTTCCTCAAAATATTGAAAAGTTTTAAAAAATTATAACTTTCTTGTTTTTAAATTTAATTATTAGTCAATAGTAAGCCAGGCTGAAAAAGTCGTTTGAAAAATGGTTCGTTTGCTTTATTTAATGGTATATCAACCTTTGTGGGTTATCTAATGCCAAATTGATCCTAGTAGACAAACACTAGTCGTACTATTCAACCTATAGATGGTGGTATACATAGTTTATACCTTTCCGAAAGTGAACGCAATAGCAAGACCGGAGTTCGGACTCGCTTTTTACGATGTCGCAGTCCAGTATGTTAGCCACTACACCGCGGGGACTCTCCCAGATTTGAACAGAAAAGAAAAACCGGAGAATTGATTGTGGTGGCGGGGATGGGGCGTGGAATGAAGGCAGTACAAAAATTTGACAAAAATATTTGTCACGCAAAGGTATCAAATGTGTCTTTGTTTAGAGATTCTTAAAAACAACTCCATATAGAAACAGCTGTCAGATTTTTTGGGTCTAAAAAAATAAAATAAAGACCATATGTAAAATGCATCAAAAGGTGCAATGTATATAAAACATATCTTAATAAAGATAAAAGTATATGTTGTAAAAGATAACGTCAAACAGTGAAGATTTTTATCCGGCTCATATGACGTCCAAAATTAGAGGAATTATATGAGGGTGCGTATGTTTAAGAGAGAGAGAGGTGGAAGGGAGATAAAGAGAGAGGGGGAGAAAGAGAGAAAGATAAAGAGAGAAAAAGAAAGAGGAGGGGAGAGAAAAAGAGAGGGAAGATACAGAAAGAGAAAGAGAGAGAGGGGGGAAGTGAGAAAGAGAGAGGGAAAGAGACAGAGAAAAAGAGAGAAAGGAGAGTGAAATAGAGAAAGAGTGGGAGAAGGGAGAGCGAGAAACGGAAAGAGGGTGAGAGAGACAGAAAGAGAAAAAGAGAGGGGGAAGAGAAAGTGAGAATGAGAGAGGAGGAGAGAGAAGGAAAGAGAGAGAGAGAGGGGGAGAAAAAACAGGGAGAAAGAAAGGAAAGAGAAATCGAAATCGAAAGAGAGAGGAGGAAAGAAAGAAAGAGATAGATAGAAAAGTAGATAGAGGAGAGAGAGACAGAGAGAGAGAGAAGAGATAGAGAGAGAGAAAGAGAGGAGAGAGAAAAATGAACCCCCTCTATCTCTCCCTTTTCTTCCACTCTTTCTCACACACACACACTCTCTCTATCTATCTACCTCTCCCTGTCTCTATTTATATATATCCCCTTCTCTCTGTCTCTCTCTCTCTCTCTCTCTGTCTCTGTATTTCTTTCGCTGACTCTCTCTACCTCTGAGAGACAGCGAGAGAAATACAGAGAGAAAGGGGGGATATATATAAAAGAGAGATATAGAGATAGATAGATAGATAGACAGAAACCGAGTGAGAGAGAGAGAGAGAGAGAGAGAGAGCAGAAGAAAAGGAAAAAAGAGAAAGGGCATATATATATATATATATATATATATATATATATATGAATTATATAGAAAAGGTGACTTACCGGTGAAATTGGTCACAATGGTTAGTTGATGCAAGTTTCACAATGATAAACAGCAATATAACAAATATAAAGTGCTCAATACGTGAGTAGAGCAAATCTATTATTATAATGGATACACAGGAATAACCTATTCGAATTTCACCATAAGGATCTTCAGGGTTAAATTCACTGAATTAATGAAGCTATTGATTACTTACAAGCGATTGTACGGGTCAATATCTTCATTAATTCAGTGGATTTAACCCTGAAGATCCTTATGGTGTAATTCAAGTAGGTTATTACTGTGTACCATTATAATACTAATATATATATAATATATATATATATATATATATGTGTGTGTGTGTGTGTGTGTGTGGTGTGTGTGTGTAATATTGTAAAAAATTGAAAAAAAAACACCCATTTTTTAAACGAATAATGTTTATTTCGTTTAGAAACTTGTGTTTTTCAATTTTTTACAATATTACATACTGTTGGATTTACTTCCATTTTTTTCTTCTCATATATATATATATATATATATATATATATATATATATATATATACTAGCAAATATATGCACCCTCCGGGTGCAAGTATTTAAGTTTTGATATAATATAATATCATATTAAATTAGAAAGGCTAATGAAACTGACTAAGAATGCAGATAAAAAGATCTGCAACAGAGGGGGTATAATCGAAAAATAGAACAACTTTGGAATTAACTAATCCATCATTTTCCATTACTCCCCTTTTCATTGGTAAATTTTCCTAATTTAACTATTTAGTTGAAATAGGAAGTAAAGGATAATATTACAGTTATTTCTTCTTGTAAATAAATTTCTTTTAAGATTTATCCACGAGATTTTTGTTTATATTTCTTAAGATAAAACCAAACAATTAGAAATCAATAATACCAAGCACATATTTATTAAAATAAAATTTTAAATATCAATATGCAAATTAGCCTTCTCGTTCAAACTGTAAACCGCTATTTTGTTGTATATATAAATACAATTGCATGTTATTAGTACGTAGATATGGTCAACAGTATTAATAATGTAAAACAATTTTTATTAATAACTGAAGGTTTAAAAGAATGAAATCATGGAGAATTTGACGTAAATAATTAAGGGAATTGTGACTTGAGTAGTAATATAGTTTCGGTTACAGACAGAAAAAAACACAATCTCCATTATAATAAGATATTTAAAAATTAATGGTAAAATGAATGACTAGATGAAATGAAAATAAATGAAATGATGGGTATAAATGAAAGATCCTTTCCAAAGTACCCCTTTCAAAAGTATTCAAACACTTTTTGAGAGTGGGGTCCCAGATAGACAGTTTTTCTCATCTATTATTAGACTCCTTTGAAGTATCAAGTTGATATAATTATTCTATAAGTTATTAGAGAAGATAAAATCCGTCTCTTACCTTTCTAATATCTGTTGAGAATGGGTTTGAATTTTTATATGTATGTATATATATCTAATCTTGTCTGGTTAACTTCCGGTGAATATTGCAAAATTGTAATATCTTGAATTCAAAATAAAAACGGTCAAATAGAAGAATTTATTTACTTATTTATTTATTTAATGATATATATATGAAAGTTAATTAGTTAATAATTAATGAATTTTAGGCGGGCATATATGTTCAAATGTAAGGCTAAACAAATCGAGAAAATGTCAATCCCTGAATGTACATTTCGACCTACTAGGTCTCATCAGCAAGGTTATAGATATGGGACACTGCTCCGCGTGTGATTCGAAACCTCGACTGTCAAGCCGACAGGCGAAGTCTCTAACCGTTACACTAGCTTGCCATTTCCACTTTCTTCGATTGTTTTGAAACTTATTTATATTACACTTTTCATTGACTTGCTACATGACAGTATGAGAGTAAGTAAACTAACAAATGTGTTTATTTTTTATATGACTTTAAGCCGACAATATATATATTATATATATATATATATATATATATATATATATATATATATATATATATTGGGAGAATATGTGCTTAAATGAAGTCGAACCTATTTTTTGAAATTTAATTCATTAATAATTAATTAGGCGGGATTAAACTATTTAAATGTAAGGCTAAACAAATCGAGAAAAATCAATCTCTGTATGTACATTTCGGCCTATTATACATACAGAGATTGATTTTTCTCGATTTGTTTAGCCTTACATTTAAATAGTTTAATCCCGCCTAATTAATTATTAATGAATTAAATTTCAAAAAATAGGTTCGACTTCATTTAAGCACATATTCTCCCAAATATTGTCGGCTGAAAATAGCCATATCACAAACATCGTCTGTTTGTTTACGTCTCATATATATTATATGTATATATATATATATAATATATATATAGAGAGAGAGAGAGAGAGGGAGGGGAGAGGGAGAGAGAGGGGAGAGAGAGAGGGGGAGAGAGAGAGAGGGGAGAGAGAGGGGAGTGTTCATTTATGCATGTCTATGTATGTGCATTAAACCAGCGTGTGCATGAAACATATCTTTAGATATGCGTGCAAAAAAAAGGCCATATAAAGATGACTGATTGCACGTACCCTTGCCGCCTCGCCTTCTCACATATTTTTATGGAAAGTAACAACAGAATAAAAATGTACAAAAAGTATCTTAATAAAGGGCTTTTTTTTTTCATTATGAAATCTGAGTAAAAATAGCAGCAGGTGAATATCATATCTAACCCCTGGCGGATTATGTTCAAATTACACACCCTTCTACAGATAACCGCTTTTATATATATATATATATATATAATATATATATATATATATATATAATATGTATATATAATATATATATATATATATATATATATATATATATTATATATATAAAGTTTGTTTCTTTATAGTATCTTTGAAGCATTGTGTGTACGTGTAATATAAACATTTTGAAGGCAATTTACAATGCAATATGTGTTGAATTTATTTAACTTTTTTTTTCTAAACTAAATATTTTCGGAAGTAAAATTCCATCTTCAGAGTTATTGAAAGTTCATCAACTTCTTAAACAACAGATGATTACAATATCGCCGTGGGATAAGTACTATAAAAAATCACCTAGTACTTTCAATAACTCTGAAGATGGAATTTTACTTCCGAAAATATTTAGTTTTGAAAAAAAAAAGTTAAATAAATTCAACACATATAGCATTGTAAATTGCCTTCCAAATCTTATATTATATATAGTATATATATATATATATATATATATATATATATTATATATCTTGAAAGGAAGGAAAAACTCTACAATCGTTATTCCATAATAAATTTATTTCGACCAAATTTGAGGCCTTTATAAATCTAAATTGATTTAATATAGCTCCCAAATTCAGTCTCATCAGATGGTAAATCAAATAATTGAATTGCATAACAGAAAAATTGACTTCTCAATATATATATATATATATAATTCATATATATATTAAATACTTATAAATACTAATGAATATAAACTCCTTAAACAAAACTAATTTCCAATGCAGTACTCACATTTTAAAATGCTATATATATATATATATATATATATATATATATATATATATATATATAAAGATAATCTAATGAGTCAGAACGACCTACCTAATTAGTTTTTCGCATAAAGCTCTTCAGGGCTAAAATTTTTATCCCTGAAGAGCTTTATGCGAAACTATAGTAGGTTCGTCTGACTCATTAGATATCTTTATTATTGGCTCTACTTAGTTTATCGAGCACTTTTTTTACTTATTAGCTTATTCTCCTAGCGGTTTATATGAAATATATATATATCTTATTACATATATATACATATAAATTTGTTTTTTTTTTGGCCAAATACTGTACCAATAGATTATTTTTGTTGGTAATGACTATCTTGGTCTTTTCTTTTTTTTCAAAATTTTTTTTTCTCCTGGTTGATGTTTGGTAGTATATTTTACAAATCAAACTTTCTGCTGGTTTTCTCACCGCGAGGTTTACCAAACACGCTTGGTATATTTAAATTATATATATATATTATATATATATATATATATATATATATATTAATATGAGAAGTAAACAAACAAAACAATGTGTTTTTGATATGGCTTTTTAAGGCCGACAATTTTTTAAAATGCGCATACAAAGATTGACTTTTTCTTCGATTTGTTTAGCCTTACATTTGAAAATATATATGCCCGCCTAATTCATTAATTATCAACTAATTAAATTTCAAAAATTAGGTATGACTCAATTAAGCACATATCTTCCCAAAATATATTTCTGACTCGCTATTTCTAGCACACGTCTCCTACCCGGATTATATTGGCCTGTCAAACCCATCTTTTAATTTTTTCTCTCTAAAAAAAACTCTCTAAAACAATTTCTTCAAACAAGAAATTTTCTCCTGACGATAACCTAAGTCGAAACTAGTTGAGAATAATAAACAGGAAAAAGAAAATATTCCTGTT
>CM042142.1:127581963-127587029 GCA_023376005.1 Doryteuthis pealeii | reverse complement strand
TGAGTCGTCAGTATGTTACTTGACGCTCACGAACCTCCGAGAGAACGAGTGAATTGTAAGGGTTCTCATCGTATCTTTTTTTATGCGAGCAGGGTACGTATTTAAGAGGGCAAGAGCGCTGGGATATTACTGAGGCGCCACGTGTTGCGTCGCTACAACTCCAAAACCGAATTATCTCTGGGAGTGGTACAAATGAAATAAAGTTATCTGTGAAGAAAGATGAAGTGCAATCGCCAATTAACCCTATATGATATATAAAATATATAATATACTAATAGTATATATAATTATGAACAAAAAAGTGAATAAGACAAACAGGAATATTTCTTTCCTGTTTATTATCCCAACTGAGGTTCAAGACCTTAAGGGGTCTACGTTCCAGGTTACAAATTTCTATGTTTGAACACACCATTCTGCTTTTAGAGAGTTTCTTTTACCTACTCAGAGAAAATACTTAATAAGATTTCTTGAGTGGTTTTGACAGGTCCTCTCTCCATATCATAATCTCCGCGGAATCACTGTGCTAGAAATAGCGAGTAGACATTACATCATTTTGGGGAGAATATTCGATGCCTAATGAAGTCATACCTAATTTTGAAATAATTAGTGTGATAATTAACTTCGATTAGGCCGTGCGCAATATATAATTTCCAAATGTTAGCGCTAAACACATCGAGAAAAATCCAATCTTTCGTACTGCGGGCATTTAAAAAAATTGTCGCTAAAAGCATATCAAAAAACACATTGGTTTGTTGTTTACTTCTCATATATATATTATATATATATATATATATATATATATATAAATATATAATTTAATATACCAAGCTGTTGGTAATCCTCGACGGTGAGAAAAAAAACCAGCAGAAAAGTTTGATTGGTAAAAATATACTACCAACACATAACCAGGGAAGAAAAAAAAAATTTTTGAAAAAAAGAAAAGAACCAGATGTCATACCAACAAAAAATAATCTATTGGTAACAAGTTTTGGCAAAAGAAAAAAACAATTTATATGTATATATATGTATATAAGATATAGTATATATTCAATATAACCGCTAGGGAAAACTAATAAGTAAAAGTGCTCGATAACTAAAGTAGAGCCAATAATAAAGATAATCTAAATGAGTCAGACGAAACCTACTATTAGTTTCGCAATAAAGCTCTCAGGATAATTTTTAGCCGCTGAGAGCTTTATGCGAAACTAATAGCAAGGTTTTCGTCGACTCATTAGAATTATCTTTATATATATATATATATATATATATATATAATAATATATATATATATAGCATTAAAATGTGAGTACTGCAATTGGAAATTAGTTTTGTTTAAGGATGGTTATATCATTAGTATTATAGTATTTAATATATATATGATATTTTATACTATATATATAATATTTGAGAAGTCAATTTCTGTATGCAATCAAATTATTTTGATTTACCATCTGATGAGACTGATTTGGGGAGCCTATATTAAATCAAATTTGATTTATAAGGCCTCAATTTTGGTCCGAATAAATTATTATGGAATAACGATGTAGAAGTTTTTCCTTCCTTTCAAAGAATATATATATATATATATATATATATATATATATATATATCTATATTTATTAATATAAAATTTGGAAGCAATTTACAATGGCTATATGTGTTTGAATTATTTAACTTTTCTTTTTTCAAAAACCTAAAATATTTTCGGAAGTAAAATTCCATCTTCAAGAGTATTGAAAAGTATTAGGTGATTTTTTTATAGTACTTAATCCAACGCGATATTGTAATCATCTGATGTTTTAAGAAGTGATGAACTTTCAATAACCTGAGATGAATTTTACTTCCGAAAATATTTAGTTTAGAAAAAAAGTTAAAATAAATTCAACACATATTGCATTGTAAATGCTTCAAAATGTTTAATATTACACGTACACACATGCTCAAAGATAATATAAAGAAACAAACTTTTATTATATATATAATATATTATATATATATATATATATATATTATATATATACATATTTATATATGATATATATATATAATATATATATATATATATATATATAAAAGCGGTTATCTGTAGAAGTTGTAATTTTGAACATTAATTCCGCAGGGGTTAGATATGATATTCCACTCTGCTGCTATTTTACATCAGATTTCATAATGAAAAAAAAAGCCTTTATTAAGATACTTTTGTACATTTTTATTCTGTGTTACTTCCATAAAAATATGTGAGAAGGCGAGGCGCAAAGGGTACGTGCAATCAGTCATACTTTATATGGCCTTTTTTTTGCAACGCATAATCTAAAGATATGTTCATTGCACACGCTGGTTTAATGCACATACATAGACATGCATTAATGACCACTCCCCCTCTCTCTCCCATCTTCATCTCCCCTCTCTCTCTCCCCTCTCATCTCCCTCTCCTCTCCCTCTCTCTCTCCTCTCTCTATATATATATATATATATATAATACATATATAATATAATGAGACGTAAAAAACAGACGATGTTTGTGATATGGCTTATTTCAGCCGCAAATATATTTGGGAGATATGTGCTTAAATGAAGTCGAACCTATTTTTTGAAATTTATATCATTAATAATTAATGGCGGGATAAAACTATTTAAAAAATTTAAGGCTAACAAATCGAGAAAAATCAATCTCTGTAAATGTATAATAGGCCGAAATGTAGCTAAGAGATTGATTTTTCTCGATTTGTTTAGCCTTACATTTAATAGTTAATCCGCCTAATTAATTATTAATGATTAAATTTCAAAAATAGGTTCGACTTCATTTAAGCACATATTCTCCAATTATATATATATAATATATATAATATATATATATATATATATATATATATATATATATATATTTGTCGCTTAATCATATAAAAAATAAAGACTATTTGTTAGTTTACTTACTCTCATACGGTCATAGCCAGTCAATGCAAAAGTGTAATATAAATAAGTTTCAAACAATCGAAGAAAGTGGAAATGGCAAGCTAGTGTAACGGTTAGAGACTTCGCCTGTCGCTTGAACAGTCGAGGTTTCGAATCAACGCGGAGCAGTGTCCATATCTATAAACCTTGCCTGAGAGACCTAGTCAGGTCGAAATGTACATCAGGATTGACATTTTCTCGATTTGTTTAGCCTTACAATTTGAACATATATGCCCGCCTAATTCATTAATTATTACTAATTAACTTTTCATAATAATATATCATTAAATAATAAATAAAGTAGAATAAATTCTTCTATTTTGACCCGTTTTATTTTGAAATTCAAGAATATTACAAATTTGCAATATTCACCGGAGTTAACCAGACAAGATTAGAATATATATACTAACAATAAAATCAAACTACCAATTCTCAACAGATATTAGAAAGGTAAGAGACGGATTTTAATCCTTCCTAATAACTTATAGAATAATTATATCAACTTGATATTCAAAGGAGTCTAAATAATAAGATGAGAAAAACGTCTAATCTGGGACCGCCCACTCTCAAAAAGTGTTTGAATACTTTTGAAAGGGGTACTTGGAAGGAATCTTTATTTATACCCATCATTTCATTTATTTTCATTCCGATCTAGTCATTCATTTTACCATTAATTTTTAAATAATCTTATTAATGGAGATTGTGTTTTTTTCTGTCTGTAACCCGAAACTAATAATTACTACTCAAGTCACAATTCCTTTATTATTTACGTCAAATTCTCCAAATGATTTCATTCTTTTAAACTTCATTATTAATAAAAAATTGTTTTACATTATTAATACTGTTGACATATCTACGTACTAATAACATCGCAATTGTATTTTATATATACAACAAAATAGCGGTTTAAGTTTGAACGAGAAGGCTAATTGCATATTGAATATTTAAATTTTATTTTATAATTAGTGCTTGGGTATTATTCGATTTCTAATTGTTTGGTTTTTATTCTAAAAATATAAACAAAAATCTCGTGATAAATCTCTTAAAAAGAAATTTATTTACAAGAAGAAATAAACATGTAATATTATCCTTTACTTCTATTTCAACTAAATATTAAATTAGGAAAATTTACCAATGAAAAAAAGGAGTAATGGAAAATGATGATAGTTAATTCCAAAGTGTTCTATTTTCGATTATACCCTCTTTTGCAGAATCTTTTTATCTGCATTCTAGTCCAGTTTCATAGCCTTTCTAAATTTAATATGATTATATACTATATCAAACTTAATACTTTGCACCCGGAGGGTGCATATATTTGCTAGTGTATATATATATAATATATCTATCATATATATATATATATATTATATGAGAAGAAAAAAATGGAAAGTAAATCCACAGTATTAATATTGTAAAAAAATTGAAAAACACAAGTTCTAAAACGAAATAAACATATTCGTTTAAAAAAATGGGTGTTTTTTCAATTTTTACCAATATTACACACACAACACAACACACACAACACACACACACACCATATATATATATAGTATATATATATAATATATATATAGTATTATAATGGTACATCAGTAATAACCTACTTGAAATTACACCATAAGGATCTTCAGGGTTAAATCCACTGAATA
Organism: Doryteuthis pealeii; assembly: GCA_023376005.1. Lineage (NCBI taxonomy): Eukaryota > Metazoa > Mollusca > Cephalopoda > Myopsida > Loliginidae > Doryteuthis > Doryteuthis pealeii. Next base: position 127,582,428 of record CM042142.1, on the reverse strand, counting down.
ATGAAGATTGACCGAACAATCGCTTGTAAAGTAATCATAGCTTCATTAATCAGTGAATTAACCCTGAAGATCTTATGTGAATTCGAAATAGGTTTATTCCTGTGTATACATTATAAATAATAGATTTGCCTCTACTCAACGTATTGAGCCTTTATATTTGTTTATTGGCCTGTCTTATCATTGTTGATTGCATCAACTACCATTGTGACCAATTTCACACCGTTAAGTCACCTTTTCTATATATAATTCATATATATAGTATTATATATATATATATATATATGCCCTCTCTTTTCCTTTCTTCTGCCTCTCTCTCTTCTCTCCTCTCTCTCACTCGGTTTCTGTCTATCATCTATCTATCTCTATATCTCTCTTAATTATCCCCCCTTTCTCTCTGTATTTCTCTCAGCTGTCTCTCAGAGGTAGAGAGAGTCAGCGAAAAGACATACAGAGACAGAGAGAGAG
>CM042142.1:127534463-127579463 GCA_023376005.1 Doryteuthis pealeii | reverse complement strand
CCGAACGCTATTTTGAAATTAATTCCATTAATAATTAATTAGGGTCGGGATTAAAACTATTTAAATGTAAGGCTAAACAAATCGAAAAATCATCTCTTATGTACATTTCGGCCTATTATACATACAAGAGATGATTTTTCTCATTTGTTTTTAAGCCTTACATTTAAATAGTTTAATCCGCTAATTTAATTATTAATGAATTAAATTCAAAAAAATAGTTCGACTTCATTTAAGCACATATTCTCCCAAATATGTCGCTGAAAAATAGCCATATCACAAACATCGTCTGTTGTTTACGTCTCATCTATATATACTATGTATATATATATATATATTATATATAGAGAGAGAGAGAGAGAAGGGGAAGGGAGAGGGAGAGAGAGGGGAGAGAGAGAGGGGGAGAGAGAGAAGAGGGGAAGAGAGGGGAGTGTTCATTATGCATGCTATGTATGTGCATTAAACCAGCGTGTCATGAACATATCTTTAGATATGCGTGCAAAAAAAAGGCCATATAAAGATGACTGATTGCACGTACCCTTGCCGCCTCCGCCTTCTCACATATTTTTATGGAAAGTAACAACAGAATAAAATGTACAAAAAGTATCTTAATAAAGGGCCTTTTTTTTTTTTCATTATGAAATCTGAGTAAAAAATAGCAGCAAGGTGAATAACATATCTAACCCTGGCGGATTATGTCAAATTACACACCCTTCTACAGATAACCGCTTTTTTATATATAATATATATATATATATATATATATATATATATATATATAATATGTATAATATTATATATAATATAATATATATATATATATATATATATATATAAATAAAGTTTGTTTTTCTTTTTATAGTATCTTGAAGCATTGTCGTGTACGTGTAATATAAACATTTGAAGGAATTTACAATGCAATATGTTTGAATTTATTTAACTTTTTTTTTTTCTAAACTAAATATTTTCGGAAGTAAAATTCCATCTTCAGAGTTTATTGAAAGTTCATCAACTTCTTAAAACAACAGATGATTACAATATCGCCGTGGGAAAGTACTATAAAAAAATCACCTAGTACTTTCAATAACTCTGAAGATGGAATTTACTTCGAAAATATTTAGTTTTGAAAAAAAAAAAAGTTAAATAAATCAACACATATAGCATTGTAAATTGCCTTCCAAATCTTTATATTATATATAGATATATATATATATATATATAAATATATATATAATATATCTTTGAAAGGAAGGAAAAACTCTACATCGTTATCCATAATAATTTAATTTCGACCAAATTGAGGCCTTTATAAATCTAAATTGATTAATATAGCTCCCCAAAATTCAGTCTCATCAGATGTAAATCAAATATTTGAATTGCATAACAGAAAAATTGACTCTCAATATATATATATATATATAATATCATATATATATTAAATACTATAAATACTAATGAATATAACCATCCTTAAAAACAAAACTAATTTCCAATGCATACTCACATTTTAAAATGCATAATATATATATATATATAATATATAATATATATATATATATATATATATAAAGATAATCTAATGAGTCAGACGAACCTACTATTAGTTTCGCAATAAGCTCTTCAGGGCTAAAAATTTATCCCTGAAGAGCTTTTATGCGAAACTAATAGTAGTTCGTCTGACCATTAGATTATCCCTTATTATTGGCTTAACTTAGTTATCGAGCACTTTTTACTTATTAGCTTATCTCCTAGCGGTTATATGAATATATATATATCTTATATACATATATATACATATAAATTGTTTTTTCTTTTGGCCAAATACTGTACAATAGATTATTTTTTGTTGGTATGACTATCTTGGTCTTTTTTCTTTTTTTCAAAATTTTTTTTCTCCCTGTTGATTGTTTGGTAGTAATATTTTTACAATCAAACTTTCTGCTGGTTTTTTTCTCACCGCGAGGATTTACCACACGCTGGTATATTAAATTATATATATTATATATATATATATATATATAATATATATATATAATATATTGAGAAGTAAACAACAAAAAATGTGTTTTTGATATGGCTTTAGCCGCAATTTTTTTAAAATGCGATACAAAGATTGACTTTTTCTCGATTTGTTTAGCCTTAACATTTGAAAAATATATGCCCCCTAATTCATTAATTATCAACTAATTAATTTCAAATTAGGTATGACTTCAATTAGCACATATCTCCCAGAAATATATTTCTACTCGCTATTTCTAGCAACACGTCTCTACCGGATATATTGGCCGTCAAACCCTCAAAAATCTTTAATTTTTCTTTCTAAAAAAAACTCTCTAAAAACATTTCTTCAAACAAGAAATTTTTAATCCTGACGATAACCTAAGGTCGAAACTAGTTGGAGAATAATAAACAGGAAAGAAATATTCCTGTTTTCTTATACTTTTTTGTTCATATTATATATATATATATATATATATATATATTATATATATATAATATATGGATGCCACTTCTTCACAGAAAAGGCTATTTGTACAAAGTTCGGTTGTGAGCACGGCAAGTGGCTCAGAAGTCAGCTTTGCTTTTTATACGTCCGTCGCATAAAAGATACGTGAGAACCCCGACATTCACTCGTTCTTCACGTGGTCGTCTGTGACTATAGGACGCATATGACTCAAGAGACCATCCCATATATAATATATATATATAATATTATAATAATATAATATATATACTAGCAATATATGCACCCTCCGTGCAAGTATCTAAGTTTTAATGTAATAAATATGTATAAATTAGAAAAGGCTAATGAAACTAAATAAGATAACAGATAAAAAGAATTTGAAACAGAGGGAGTCTAATAAAAGATTTGAAACAGAGGGAGTATAAATAAAAAATGGAACAACTGAAACTTACTCTTCCATCACCTCGTCTTTCATTGTTTTATTTTTTCTAATTTAAGTATTTAGTTAAAAGAGAAGTAAAGAATAAAATGACAGTTATTTTATCTTGTCAAGGATTCATTAAGATTTATTGAAAGAGACTTTTCTTATATTCAATAAAATAAACCAAACAGGTTAGAAATCAAAAATACTAAGCACATATTTATTAATTCGATTTTTTAATATTAATGATGCAAATTAGCCTTCCCGTTCACACTGTAAACCGCTATTTTTGTATAATAAAATATAATTGCATGTTGGTCTAGTATGTAAACATAGTTAACAGTATTAATAGTAAAAACAATTTTATTAAAATTGAGGTTTAGATTAAAATAAAATCATGGAGAATGTGATGTCAATAACTAAGAGAATTGTGACTTGAGTAGGAATATAGTTTCGGTTCAGAACGAAAAACACACAAATCTCCATTATAATAAGATATATGTGTGTGTGTGTGTGTGCGCGCGTGTCTGAGGGTGTAAAGGATTCGATAAATCCAACAAAATGTGGTTGAAAATAGAGGAAAATGCAGATAAAACAACACAACAACTAAATTCAAATAAGTAGGCCTGAATCTATTCTAGCACTGACCAGGTTTGAATTCAGAGTTTTTCTTCTCCTAGACTGGTTGCCTAACCAAGGTTAGATAGTCCAGTGTGCCCTACTATTTTATTCATAGCTACAGAATAGTTGTATTCATACCTTTCCCAATGGTATTAGCGCTATGTGAATTGTGGCTTCGTCCAGGAATTGAACCACGGGTCGACGAGTCCATTTCCTACGACTCTAACCAGTACACCACCACGCTTCCAATATGAAGTAGTTCGATCCTCATGGGGTGTCTCATACTTGTGGTGTTATGTTGTACTCGTAAACATACGATGTGAAGAACTAAAAAAAAAAAAAAGGGTAGAGGGAAAAGATTATCTAATCAGACATGGAAAATAGTTATTTGGATATTTGAATACGGAACATTTAATTCTCAATCAAAATGAAAAGAAATTCGAGGGATATTGAGTAGTGTTAAAGACAATTAAATATTATAGATAAAAATATAGAAAAATAAATTTATAAATTAATAATATAAAAATTTTAAATTAAATTATATAATATTTTTAAATATATATAAAATTTTTAAATAAAAAAAATTAATAAAATTACAAAATATTAAATTAATTTAATTAATTAAAAAAATTAAATAATTTTAAAAAAAAAAAATTAAAAAAAATTAAGAAAATTAAAAAAAATTAATAAATTAAAATTAAAGAAAAAAATTTGATTAATCAACAAAAAAATTATAATAATTAATATAAATTAATAAATAATTGAGAAAAATTTAAAAAATTAAAATAAATAACAAATTATTTAAATTAATAATATTTAAATATTTATTATTATAAATAATTTAATTTATTAAAAATTATAAAAAAAATTATAAAGCAAAAAAAAAAAATTATAAGAAAAAAAAAAAAATATTTGAAAATAGAAGAATTAAAAAAAATAAAATATATAATTTTATAATTTAATAACAAGATTAATAAATAATAAAAAATTCGAAATAATAAATATATTTGAAAAAATTTATTATAAAAATTATATAAAAATTTTTTATTAAAAAAAAATTTTTTAATAGTAAAAATTTTAATATTAAATTAAAAATAAAATTTAAAATATTTAATGAAAAAAATTAATAAAATTTTAATAAAAAAATTTTTTAAAATTAAATAAAATATAAATTTTTTATTAATTTAAAATTTATAAAAATTATAAAAATTAATTTTACAATTAAAAAAAATTTAAAAATTTTTAAATTTATAAAAAAATTAAAAAAAATAATAATATAATTAATAAATATAAAATAATTTAAAAAAAAAATTAATATAATAAAATTATTTTAAATTTAGATATTTGAAATATATTTAAATATTAAGATACAAAAAATAATAATGAAATTATAAAAAATGAATTTTTTATAATAATTTTTAAATAAATAATAAATAATATATTTAAAATTATTAAAATTAAAATAAAATAAATTTTAATAAAATTAAAATTTTAATAATAATAAAAAATTAGTATAAATCGATTTAATAAAAAGTTAAAATATATAATAAATAAAAAAAAATAAAAAAATTAATAGAATAATAATAAAAAATTTTTTTAATTTTAATTATAATAATATCACTAAATAATACATTTAGTTGCCTCACAATTCCCTCTTTACTCTTCTTCTTCTTATTCTTCTTCTTCTTCTTCTTCTTCTCTCTTCTTCCCTTCCTTCTTCTTTTTCTTTTTTTGTCTCCTTTCTTGTTCTTCTTCTTCCTTCTTTGTGTTCCATTCTTCTTCTTCTTCTCTTCTTCTTCCTTCTTCTTCTTCTTCCTTCCTTCTTCATTCTTCTTCTTCTTCTTCCTTCTTCTTCTTTTTGTCTCCCTTCCATTCTTCTTCTTCTTCTTCTTCTTCTCTCTTCTCTTCTTCTTCTTTTGTCTTCCCCCTTCCATTCTTCTTCTTCTTCTTCTTCTTCTTCTTCTTCTTTCTTCTTCTTCTTTTGTCTCATTCTTCTTCTTCTCTCTCTTCTTCTCCTTCTTTTTTGTTCTCTTCTTCCATTCTCTTCTTCTTCTTTCTTCTTCTTTGTCTCCTTCATTCTTTCTTCTTCTTCTTCTTCTTTGTCCTTTCCATTCTCTCTTCTTCTTCTTCTTTTTCTCCTTTCCATTCTTTTTTCTTTCTTGTTGTTTTTGCTTCTTCTCTTCTTCTTCTTCTTCTTCCTTCCTTCTTTGTCCCTTCACTTCTCTTCTTCTTCTTCTCTTCTTTTTCTTCTTCTTCTTCTCTTCTTTGTCTCCCTTCCATTCTTATCTTCTTCTTCTTCTTCTTCTTTTTGTCCCCCCTCCATTCTTCTTCTTCTTCTTCTTCTTCTTCTTTTCTCTTTTCACTCTTCCATTCTTCTCTTCTTCTTCTTCTTCTTCTTCTTCTTCTTTTCTTCTTTCTTCTTCTTCTCATCTCTTCAGTCTCCTTCCTTCTTCTTCTTCTTCTTCTTCTTCTTCTTCTTCTTCTTCTTCTTCTTCTTCTTCTTCTTTCTTGCTTCCTTCCATTCTCTACTTCTTCTTCTTCTTCTTCTTTTTCTTCTTCATTCTTCTTCTTCTTCCTTCTTCTTCTTGTCTTCCTTTCCATTCTTCTTCTTCTTCTTCTTATCTTCTTCTTCCATTCTTCTTCTTCTTTTTTTCTTCTCTTCTTCTTCTTTCACAATTAATGTCTACCACTTTTTATTTCCTTTCCTCTCAATTCCACGAAACTTTAGGCTCCTTGCGTTGCGTAACAACTAACGAGCTTCGCTAACAGACCATTGCTAGTGTGTTCTATTCTCACAGCGTTTTTCATATTAAAGTTTATTTCATTCTTCTTTCTTCTTCTTCTTCTTCTTCTTCTTCTTCTTCTTCTTCTTCTTCACCACATTCTTTTTATTGTTCATGGCCGCAATTCTACAATCGGACATCTTGTCCCGAATTATTTTCTTTTTGCCTTATTCAAAAACGCTACACAACCCATTTTCTATTGAAATTCGTTTAGAAATTTATTTCTTCGAAAACAATTGAATTTACAGAATGAATGTTTTAAGTCCTTCGGCTTTTCAATCTTGAGTTGAATAGGAGAAAAAAAAAACATTCCATTTTTGCAAATTAAATTTGTGCTCCTCTGTGATAAAAGAAATGTCTGTGGAACCATTCAATTCCATTTAGTTGAAACCCAGACAATCTGAACCGGCATTTGGGCACAATGAAACACATCTGAGTGTTTTTATTTTCATTTTTGTTGCTTCATTTTTCTAGAAAACAAATTATTAATGCTTACTTGAACACAATTTACGTACCCCTACACACACACACACACACACACACCACAACACACACATATATATATATATATATATATATATATATATAAGTAAAGAAATAACAAAAGACTTAGAGATTTTGCATTATAGCCTATTTCGGGGAGCTTAAATAGACTATAATGCTAAATCTCTAAGTCTTTTGTTATTTCTTTACTTATATATTTGCTCTGTGACTCTAACATTAAGAGCACACATTGAGCTCTCAAACTGCGACTGGTTGTTTAAAAAAACTCCTATGTCGTAAGGAAGATTTCTTCTCTGGACCTTTGGATTATATATATATATATATATATTATATATATAAGTTAGAGTAGCATGGATATGAAATTTCACACCTTGTGCCAAGCATAGGTGAAAAACTGTCAGTGACCAAGCGCCGTTGATTTCATATCTACGCTACATTAACTTAGATATACATGTTCTATTCACGATATTGAGCACTATTCTAGATATAGCACACTATATGATCAATACTAATATATATATATTGGGGAGCTCGTCCGGGATATATATATATATATATATATACACATATATATATATATATATAATAATATTATATATATATATAGTTAATTCCTTGTTAGTATTGGAGAAATGATAATAAAGTGCTCAATTACTTCTGTAAGAGCTGTATTTATTTAATTATAGTTTACAATACATTTAAGAGTCCGTTTCACCAATGCTTTTTGAGCCTCACCTTATATAATATATATATATATATATATATATATATATATATATATATATATATATATATATATATAATTAATTATAGTTTACAATACATTTAAGAGTCCGTTTTACCAATGGTTTCGGCACCTCAGCTTTAGGTGATTGGTCGTCATCAGAAACAATCGTTATATATATATATATAAATATATATGTATATATATATATATATATATATGTATATATATAGTAGTTTTGCTGAGTGGTGCTGTTTTCTTTTGTAATAATTTCTTAACAGGGAATCTGTATGAAACAAAGTGTGTGTGTGTGTGTGTGTGTGTTTGTGTGCACATGGCGTCAGAGAATGAAAGAACAAAAGAAAAGTATAAAAAGTAAACGTATATTCTCTCCTTATTTTGCAGTAAATTATGCAAATTAGTCTAGAGTCAGTGGCATAATAGGAATTTATCTATGTGCCGACATTTTGATCTGAACTCCGTCTTTCGGTGAAATAATTTACTGGCATCCGGGTATTCCAAAATGCATAATGTTTTCTTCGGGTCATAGCGTGCAACCCCCCTCATCTCCATAAACTGTTTTTCTTTTGTGTGTGCGTATTTTTTTTTTTAATCATTTGCCATTTGGTGACTACTTTCTTGTAGTATCCTTAATCTTCCGTATAATATGAACGTTAAAATAAATGCAGCAGGAATGTCACTTAAGCCTGTCGACAAGCATTTCACTGGGTCTGAGATGATGCACAAATTACTTAATAAAAATAACTTAAAAGTGAGTTACTGCTGCACAAATAGAAAATTAGGTGCCAAGAGAATGCCACAATTTGGTAATCCAATACGTGATGTAACTGCAAAGACCCTGAAAATTGCCCTTTAGATGGAACGTGTCTCGTAAGAAACGTAATATATGAGGTTGTAGTGACTGATTGGGAAATTAGGGGAAAAATGAAGATGGTGGTGAAAGGGTATATATCTCTTTTTTTTTAAATTAAAAACTCATTCTGGGAAACCGCTTCTCCAAATAATAATAATAATAATAATAATAATAATAATAATAATAATAATAATAATAATAATAATCCCAAAAGATGCTGGTGAAAGAAGGTAGACTCAAAAGATACCGGGACAGAATCAAACAATACAAGCAAATCTGGACATTTCAAAATAATGAAAAGAAATTCTACCAACAAGTTGGTGGACAAACAGTGATGCTGATAGCTTTTTGATTTAGTGCGTCTTGGAACGCACATATTTGCGTTGAATGAGTCCCCAGGGAAATTTATGGGTCCAAACTAAAGACGTCTAACTCCTACCTTGTAACCTATCCTGTGTAATTCGTTTCTAAGAAACTATTGAAATATATTTACAGTTAGCTTGAAATGAGGAAGGAAGAAAAAAGAAAAAACACTGGGACGCATGGATACAATTTTATTGCGTCCTTTTAAATTTTTGTGCGTCAGGGACGCAGGACGCTTACCTATCGGCATCTCTGCGTTAGTGGGATATTAATTATTCATTCCTATCATGTACATATTGACTGGCATATTTTCCATTCTTCACGCGAAGAGTTTTACATAAAATATTAATTTGATAACACCAACTCAAATTATTTATTTTACTGACGTGGCCGCATCAATAAGTATGTAGCCTAATGATGAAAACAGCATTTCTTTTACTCACCAATAATTTTTTAAACAATTTCCTTCCATGTCAAAAGTTATCTGTCCTTCTTAATGTTAAGTTTTTAAAGGCCATCCTTGGCCAGTTGAAAAGGGCTTAAAGTAAGTAAGTCCTGAGTTATGGAATCCTTTGTTAAGCGAATAAGTCCTATCCTGCGTATTGTTAAGGTCCTGTGATTTAATCCTATGTCCGTCGTCCCTGAAAGTCGCAGTAGTTATGAGTAGTACTGCCGGTTTAAGTATTGTATCAGCAACATAGTACTGTCAGTGATTGGCCAAGAGAAATCACATGGTTCTCGCCGAGTCTATAAGTAGGAGTGGACTTTTAACACACACCTTATAACAGAATTTTTTGGGCACCTCATGTGGTGTAATGGTTAGCAAGCTCGCCTCGCAGACCATTGTTAGTGAGTTCGATTCTCATTGGGAGCCCCATACTTCTGACCTTCTGCCATATCAAAGCTAAGCTTAGTAAATAACTATAACAGAATTTTCTCAACCCCTAAGCATCATGACGACGAGGTGCCTAAATCTCATACGTAGATTACAATTCATGAGAGGTCATGAATTGTGAACTGACCCTGTAAATAGATTTCAAATTGAGCTTTTAGAAGCCTATTAGCATCTCTAGACAAAGCATTAGTAGCAAGGAATTAGTGGGAGGTAATATCAATTGGTAGTGGGAGGTTTTTGGAAATGCTTATAATTTTCTGCCTACATTACTTCCATTATTCCCCCTCCCCTTATCACAACCTGTGCACCCGCCTAAAAAAAATCACCACTGCTTTGTTCAAACTACTACCATTCCAAAAACCTCCCACTACCAATTGATATCCTTAATCTTCCGTATAATATGATTATAAACTAATTCCTTGCTACTACTCGTTCTCGTTAAAAACGAGACATGAAAACTATTCCATCGTTTCCCACCTGAGGATGGCAAAGTGTATTGCCGAAAGCGCTAGTGTTGAAACATTCGGTGGACTGTTATACCAGTTCCACCCTGACACCAGAAGGATGGCCCGAAGATTGGAACGGATCAATGAAAGACTTGTCAGACAGGAATTGTCTGTTCAATTCAACAAACTTGTATAAAAGAAAAAATGCTGCCAAAATAACTTATATATATATATATATATATATATATATATATATATATATATATATATATTATAGTTTTTTTTTTGTATTAGGGTCTTTCCATGTATGGTTTAACCAAGCTGATGCAGGTAGACCATAAGGAGAGTTCAATGTGCTTAATACCAGTGAGTAAAGGACAGAGCAAGAAATTTAGTAAATGAAGAAAAAACTCTAAACTTGCTTCATTACAATAATTTATTTCAACCGTATTAATACGGCATCTTCAGTTAAATCACAAGAACTAGGTTAAGAGTCAATGTTTCTTGTGATTACCTGAAGATGCCGTATTAATACGGTTGAAATAAATTATTGTAATGAAGCAAGTTTAGAGTTTTTCTTCATTTACTATATATATATAATATATATATATATTATATATATATATATATAAGCTGTTTGCCAATTATTTCGTTCTCTTCTGGGTACTTTTATTTGTTTCACCTGTAGGGCCCTTTCAAAGATATTAGCAAGCAGGATAACATTAAAAATGTTTTCAAATGTTCTATGCTCCTCTAAGCAATTATGATTAGGATTATTTTCTTTGTGTTTTAACGACTCAATATTTCATGAGATTTATCCCAAACAGATCAGCAGAATGCACCAACTGCACCTCACTGCACTATCTTTATTTTCCCGCATTTTAAACAATATTTCTTCAATCTTGTTTCACACCAGCTTTCTCTCCCTGTCTGTCTGTCTGTCTGTCTATCTGTCTGTTTGTCTATATGTCTATCTGTCTCGTTCTAGGTGCATCTCCCCTATTATTCTTGTATATCTCCTTATCTGGGCGTTTCGCACTTTCTTTGAACCCCTTTTTTTATTACATTCCCTATCTTAATCTCCCGTTGCTTATGGCACCAAACACGGGTTAACCCCATAAGTACGTATACCCGAATCAACATTCAGGGCATTATATAACTCATTTCTTTGTCTGACTCTTTATCTATGAGATAAACCTTTGTTTAATGGGAGGTACTCGTGGCGTAACAGTTATCGTCGCTGGAAGTGGACTCGACAACCTGAGTTCAAGTACGGAACCAGACTGATTACATTTCGCATAGCGTTAAGTCCCCTGGGAAAAGTTTGAATCCAACTGTGAAACCAACTGTCGGGCTGAATCAAGTAAGACCATCTCTCTCATCTAATGAGTCTCTCCCCCTCTCTCTCTCTCTCTCTCTCTCTCTCTTCTAGATCTATCTCTCTAGATGAACTCTCTCTCTCTCTCTCTCTCTCTCTCTCTCTCTCTCTAGATGAACTATCTCTCTCTAGATGAACTCTCTCTCGCTCTCTCTCTCTCTAGATGAACTCTCTCCCCCCTCTCTCTCTCTCTCTCTAGATGAAATCTCTCTCTCCCCCCTCTCTCTCTCTCCCCCTCTCTCTCCCGAGATGAACTCTCTCTCTCTCTCTCTTTCTCTCTCTCTCTCTCTCCGAGATGAATCTCTCTTTCTCTCTCTCTCTCTCTCTCTCCCGAGATGAATCTCTCTTTCTCTCTCTCTCTCCCGAGATGAACTCTCTCTCTCTCTCTCTCTCTCTCTCTCTCTCTCTCCCGAGATGAACTCTCTCCCTCTCTCTCTCTTTCTCTCCCTCTCTCTCTCTCTCTCCCGAGATCTCTCTCCTCCCCCTCTAGATGAACTCTCTCTCTCCGAGATGAACTCTCTCTCTCTCTTTCTCTCTCTCTCTCTCTGTGTCTCTCTCTCCCTCCCTCCCGAGATGAACTCTCTCTCTCTCCCTCTCTTTCTCTCTCTCTCTCTCTCTCTCTCTCTATCGCGAGATGAACTCTCTTTAACGTTTGTATACACCCGAGTAAAAAGGGGTATATAATATTCATAGAGTTTTGCAGTATTATCTCACTCTTTCAGAGATAACTAACAAAAAAAAAGAAAAAAAGAAGGTGTAAAAATTACTATTTGCAAGATATTGCCTGCGGGGGTGCGGGTTGAAAATTCAATGTTAGAGGGTTTTTGTCATAAGTAAGTAAAATCATCAAATTCATAAAAGAAGTAAAAAAAGACAATTAAAAATGGAAACTCAGTTCTGTTCCACTCAAATAAAATGTTGCGTGAATCTATGATTTAATTAAATAATTATTTTGAATTTTACACGTAAATTTTACACTAAATCGTAGGTATTTATTTATTTGTAAACTTTTTAGTTTATCTCTTGTTACTAAAAGAAAGGGCGAGAGTAAAAAAAATAATTTTTAAAACTGATTACAGGGTTGTCCTTTATTGTATATATTGACGATGTCCGGTATTGTGACGTAAGCAGTGGCGTAGTTTCGTTTACAGACAAATGGAGACCAAATCTCTATTATTAATAAGATGTTCTAGTTTAAGAGTGTTAATAATTAATTAACAATCATTTTGATAACTCTATTTTATTATGATAAAAACGAATACCTTTATCTCTTTGTCTACCAAATTTCCTCCCACGACTGTAGTAAATTTTCCTGCTATTTTCACCTGTATGATGGGATATTTCAAAGTTCACTATCTATTCACCTCAGAACTCATCCTATTCAAATAAAGTCCTATTATTATTGTAATCTGAGTCCTTCTGTTAAATTATAATGAACTAATCATCAGTTTCTGTACTTTGCTTGTGTGTAGTATGCGTATAAATAAAGAGCCAATGTGAGCGGTTTAAAGTACATAAATGGTTGAGACACATGGCTGTATCAAATTTTCTTGGTATTTTTACCTGTATGATGGGATATTTTAAAGTTTACTATAAATTCACCTCGCATCCTATTCAAATAAAGTGCTATTATTATTGCAATCTGGGTCCTTCTGCTCATTCATAATGAACTAACTATCATTTTTGTACTTTGCTGGGAACCCGCTGTGAGGGGCTTAAAGTAGGCAACGAATTAAGAATCCCACTGTTTTGCAGATAGAAGGGAAGTACAAAAAAAAAAGGAAAGAAAAAGGAGAGAAAGAAACCCTACATGTCAATGTTAACGAAGCTCTTTGTCGCTGTTGCACAAATTTCCTTATTACCAGAGGCAGCAGAAATGTCACTTTCCGCTTGAACGATTTTCTGACGTGAGGCACGAATCGCATTTAAGTTAATCAGACGCGACATTAGATACCAATCCTTGTGGAAGCGACTGACGGAGGCAATGAATGAATGAGCATCTTCTCAAGGTGAATGAAGGTTTGGTTTGCTTTGGTTTGGTTTGTTTTACGGCATATCAACCTCAGAGGATCATTTAATACCGACAAAGTTTTAAAATAAATTCGTTCTCAATAGATAATCAATCCTTTTTTATAAACACATTTTTCTATTTAACCCATAGATGGAACCCTAACAGGTACTACCACTCCGGGTCAGAATGGATCTGGGATCAATGGTGATAAAGGGGTACTCCACATTCCCTAAACCTCCAGAACTGGAACCTCACCTACAGATAGAGTTTAATGTCATTGTTTGGCAAAACATTGTTTCCTTTGCAATGTATATATTTCCCCAACCCCTCCGTTAGAAACAGGATATGACACATGACTATGGGAGTTTTCTTTCTCCTCCAGGGACCATCAAACTTTTTTCACGGTGGGCCGGATAACTGAAGAAATAACAAGTGCAGGCCACATTATTATTGTTCAATATTTGCTAGCCAGAACAAAATCTCTGAGAAAAAAGATGTAAAACAAAATTTATCTTTCCATGTTATATTCATGGATGAGTGACGTAAGATGCACAAAAACAAATTTAACCAACATATTTATTTTCAAAACATTATCAAAGAACGCAACATTAGTAGACAGGTTTAGTGAGATTTGTGAAACTGAAGTTTGCCTTTCAAGATATCGTCAATCTTTGGTTTGGAATTGTTACATCCAGTCAAGAGAATTGCTTTCAAATGTTTATCAGTCAATTTCGTTCGATGGGTGGATTTCACATATTTAAAAAAAAATGCGTTCACGTGACGGATCTGGCATTAGTTTGGTGACCCCTCTCCTAGACTAAAGAAACCAGTCTACTATATTATTTGTCCTGGTGGTTCCTTTGAGTATGCTCTATTGATTGAGATAAACCGGCCCAAACAGTTCAAAAATATAGAGAAGTATTAACATAGTTAATCTTAAAACTTGAGAGTTTATCTCACTATCAACGTAAAACTGAGAAGAATCGTTGGATTTATGCATTTCCCAAGGGCATTGATGCTAAACGAAACGCAAACAGCCTCGTTCAGGATTTGAACTCGAGTCACCGATTTTATTTCCCAAAACGATACCTAATTACGCAAAGTTTCTGTTAAGTTTCTGACCACCATTCTTGGCCAGTTGAAAAGGACAAAGTAAGTAAGTCCTGAGCTATAGAATCCTTTGGTAAGTGAATAAGTCCTGAGTTTATGGAATCCTACGTAGTGTCAAAAGGTCCAGTGATATAATCCTATGATCGTCGTCCACGAAAGTTCAAGGCAGTGTGTAGGTATAACCAGAACAACCAGTATAAATAACAATATCAGCAGCAGAGTACTGCCAGTGATTGGCCAAGAATATGATCAGATGATTATCGCCGAGTCTATAAATAAGAGTAGGTATCTAAGACACACCTTTTAAGAGAAAATCTCAACAGTTTCTTTGTTTGTTTTGTTTTTGTTGAGATTTTTGCTATATAAGGTGTGTGCTACACGCCTGCTTTTACTTATAGACTCGGCAAGAACCATGTGATTTCTCTTAGCCAATCATTGGCAGTACTCTGCTGCTGATACAATACTTAAACCAACAGTACTGGCCATAACTACTTTGAACCTTCGTGGACGACTGACATAGGATTAAATCACTGGACCTTTAACAATACGCAGGATAGGACTTATTCACTTACCAAAGGATTCCATAACTCAGGACTTACTTACTTTAAGCCCTTTTCAACTGGCCAAGGATGGCATTTAAAAACTTAACAGTTTTACGGTACATCAACCCTCTTTCAGGTCATTTAATGCCGAATCAAGTCATTATGATATACAAAAAACGCAGGTTGTGTACAGTACCTGTGGTTGCGTAAGTGGTCACCCAATTAAATATTCAACAGGCTCATCACTACTTAACTTCTGTGATCTAGCGGGAAACGGTGCTTTCAGCGGGCCTTGACCGTGAGGATTCCCCATTGTTAGCTGGCTGGATGGTTGGTATATTGGTTTGACGATATGTGAACCCTCTTTGCGTCATTTAATACCGAATTAATTAATTTTGATAGACAAAGGACGGTGCTCTTCCAATATGTGATCTACCGAAGGTTTGTGATCTACTATTGATCTACTATTCATGGCATGTGATCTACTAGGAAAAAAGAAGACAGGGTTAGGGGGTGCTCTTCCAATATGTGATCTACCGAAGGTTTGTGATCTACTATTGATCTACTATTCATGGCATGTGATCTACTAGGAAATAAGAAGACAGGGTTTGAGTTAGGGGGTGCTCTTCCAATATGTGATCTACCAAAGGTTTGTGATCTACTATTGATCTACTATTCATGGCATGTGATCTACTAGGAAAAAAGAAGACAGGGTTGAGTTAGGGGTGCTCTTCCAATATGTGATCTACCGAAGGTTTGTGATCTACTATTGATCTACTATTCATGGCATGTGATCTACTAGGAAATAAGAAGACAGGGTTAGGGTTAGGGGGTGCTCTTCCAATATGTGATCTACCAAAGGTTTGTGATCTACTATTGATCTACTATTCATGGCATGTGATCTACTAGGAAATAAGAAGACAGGGTTTGAGTTAGGGGGTGCTCTTCCAATATGTGATCTACCGAAGGTTTGTGATCTACTATTGATCTACTATTCATGGCATGTGATCTACTAGGAAATAAGAAGACAGGGTTTGAGTTAGGGGGTGCTCTCCAATATGTGATCTACCGAAGGTTTGTGATCTACTATTGATCTACTATTCATGGCATGTGATCTACTAGGAAATAAGAAGACAGGTTAGGGTTAGGGGGTGCTCTTCCAATATGTGATCTACCAAAGGTTTGTGATCTACTATTGATCTACTATTCATATGTGAACAGGGTTTGAGTTAGGGGTGCTCTTCCAATATGTGATCTACCAAGGTTTGTGATCTACTATTGATCTACTATTCATGGCATGTGATCTACTAGGAAATAAGAAGACAGGGTTTGAGTTATGCTCTTCCAATATGTGATCTACCGAAGGTTTGTGATCTACTATTGATCTACTATTCATGGCATGTGATCTACTAGGAAATAAGAAGACAGGGTTTGAGTTAGGGTTAGGGTTAGGGTTAGTTTAATGGGAAAATAATGGGTAGTTAATGGGTAGATCCCATATTGGATTAGAAACCATTCGGTAGATCACATATTAAAAGAACACCCAAAGGACACAGGTTGCTTACAGTACCTGCTGTTGCTAGTATTCATCAATTAAATATTGAACAGACTTATCGCTGCTTAACTTCGGTGATCTCGCGGGAACCAGTGCTTTCAGTGTGACTTGACCGTAATTGTTCTCAATTGCTGGTTGGTCGGTTGGTTGTTTTGTTTTACGGCATATCAACCCTTTTCAGGTCATTTAATGCCGAATAAACCATTTTAATAAACAAAAGATTAAATGGTCTCCCTATTAAGTATGGAACAGGCTAGTAACTGCTTAACTTCGGTCATCCAGTGGGAACCTGTGCTTTCAGCATGACGGTAATCCATTTCGCCAAGTGCGCCTCCTTGGCAAAGTATTCGGTAACACATTAAGTTCTCTCATTATACTAGTAAGTAAAATACGAGAATTTTGCTACCCGGCAGAAAGAATGTCCTGCTATCTTGTCCGTGGCTTTTGTTAACCTATATGTCTAGAGTAAATATTTCGTGCTGTAGACCCGCATTCACATAGGCTACACCTACATCACTCGTTATCATTTACCAGAGAGCAAAGAATCCTCAATATGCACTACATACCAAGAGAGATTTACAGTGAAACATATACTGCTAGAGAATGTGAACTTTGATCTGGTGCGAACAAAATACTACCAAGCAAGTAATTAAAAAAAAACTTTTCACGAAAATAAGAACATCCAGAATTTTATATTCCCTAAAAGAAATGGATTGTACTCAAAATATGAGTAATTGAACAATGGTTAAAATCTATACATATATACATTTGTTTTCTACCGAACTATTGCTACAAATCCAAAACTTAGTCAGCATTAAATGATCCACCGATGTTGATATGCCGTAAAACAAAACAAACAATAAAACATTACTGTGATGGGTTTTGTGTGGTTTATTTTGTTTTACGGCATATCAACCTTAGTGGGTTATTTAATCCCGATAAAGTTTTGAAATAATTTCCTTCTTAATGGATACTCAATATTTTATATAAACATTTTTCTATTTAACCCATAGATAGAACCTTAACAGGTATTACCATCCCTGGTCAGAATGGACCTGGGAGCAATGGTGATAAAGGGGTGCTCCACATTCCCCAAACCTCCAAAACTGGAACCTCACCATCAGATAGAGTTTAACGTCATTCACAGGACATGAAGACTCTCAGCTACCGCCTTCTAGCACCCATATAATAAAAAGGTTTGGGGCTTGCCATAAGGGCAATAGGATTGGGGCAATCCTATAGGTGCTACGTGGGGCTTGGCGTGACCAGCCGATTGATTGGAGGGGGTATTTCCGTCCGCCCGTCTAGCCTAAGTAAGACCCAAAGTGGAGTGTTGCAGGTCATGGATTGCTCATCCACCAGGATTCCATCCTTAAGCATCACAGGTCGCCACCCACGGCTAATATGTGACCCCATTAGGAGAGTCTTACCCCTCTGCAGATGTGCAGTCGGAATATTCTACCCCCCAACCGACAGGGCGATAATGTGAAGGGAGATAGGCATTTCAAAATAGTATTTATTCTTTAAGGAATAAGTAAAAAGTAAGTAAAGTCGTCGGGGCGGCCTAACGTCGGTATCAGCCAATCAATGAGGGAGTCTATCCCCTTTGCACTAGCGCTAGACCAAAGGACATTATTTTTGCGTCTGAGGTGGAGCGCCACACCTACATCAACTCCTCACTTTACCGCACATATCCCTGTGCTACTCATACGTTGAGTTGGCACTGGCCGGTATCGAACTAGGGACCTTGTGGTTTCTAGCCGAACGCTCTACCGACTGAGCTAACCCGCTACGAAAATGGCAGTGGAATGTCCAATTTCCATCCTTAAATTACGAATGTCCCAGAAGCAAAAACGAAATCAGCCAACCAATGAGCATTCAGCTAAGAGATAAGATACTGTGACGTAGACAAGTTACACGGTTGACTTGGAACTATGTTCTATGTAACGAGTCCTTTGTTGCAAAATAAGTAAACAGAGGAAGATAGAATAATAAATGAATCTAGAAAGCGAGTAACTAAAGATGAAAGAGAGGAGATGGAGTGAGATGGGTGAAAGGGGTCGGGTTTGGGATGAGGAAGAAAGAGTGCGGAAAAAAAACAGTTGCAAGTGATAAATCTAAAATTATGAATGAATGTTTGAGAAAAAAGAGAATTCTATTGAAATCAACACGAGAAGAGGCTAATTAATAAATGAATGAAGATTTTTTTTTTGGGGGGGGGGGGGAGAAATATGAGTATAAAAGAGAGAGAGAGGAAAATAGAGAAAAATGAATGAATGAAAAAAAAAATAGTTGTTTTTCGGCATATCAACCCTTTACGGGTCATTTAATGTCGAATCAAGTCATTTTGATAAACAAAGAACTCTGGTTGCTTACAGTACCTGCTGTTGCTTAAGTAGTTACCCAATTAAGTATTGTAACGGGTCGTCACTGCTTAACTTGCGGTAACCGGTGCTTTCAGTGTGAATGAATGAATGAATGAAAGAAAACAAAAAAGTGTGTGTGAGAGAGAAAAAGAGAGAGAGAGTGAGTGAGTGAGAGAGGAAGAGAATGAAATAAAGTGATAGGAGAGAGAGAGAGTGAAGAAAGGAGAGAGAGTGAGAGAGAGGGTGAGTGAGAGAGAGAGAGTGCGTGAGTGAGTGAGAGAGAAAGAGAGAGAGAGAGTGAGTGAGAGAGGGAGAGAGAGAGAGAGTGAGTGAGAGAGGAAGAGAGAGTGAGTGATGAGTGAGAGAGGGAGAGTGAGAGAGAGAGAGTAAGTGAGAGGAGAGAGAGTGAAAGAAAGAGAGAAAGGGAGAGTGAGAGAGAATGAAAGAGAGAAGAGAGTGAAAGAAAGTGAGAGAGAAAAGAGAGTGAGTGAGTGAGAGAGAAAGAGAGAGAGAGTGAGTGAGTGAGAGAGGAGAGAAATGAAATAAAGTGAGAGGGAGAGAGAGAGAGTGAAAGAAAGTGAGAGAGAGAGAGAGAGTGTGTGAGTGAGAGAAAGAGAGAGAGTGAGTGAGTGAGAGGGAGAGAGAGTGAAAGAAAGAGAGAAAGGGAGAGTGAGAGAGAATGAAAGAGAGAGAGAGTGAAAGAAAGTGAGAGAGAAGAGAGAGAGTGAGAGAGAAAGAGAGAGAGTGAGTGAGAGAGAGAGAGAGAGTGAGTGAGTGAGAGAGGAAGAGAATGAAATAAAGTGAGAGGGAGAGAGAGAGAGTGAAAGAAAGTGAGAGAGAGAGAGAGTGTGTGAGTGAGAGAGAAAAGAGAGAGAGAGTGAGTGAGAGGGAGAGAGAGTGAAAGAAAGAGAGAAAGGGAGAGTGAGAGAGAATGAAAGAGAGAGAGAGTGAAAGAAAGTGAGAGAGAGAGAGAGTGAGTGAGTGAGTGAGAGAGAAAGAGAGAGAGAGTGTGAGTGAGAGAGAAAGAGAGAGAGTGAGTGAGTGAGAGAGGAAGAGAGAGAGTGAGTGAGTGAGAGGGAGAGAGAGTGAAAGAAAGAGAGAAAGAGAGAGTGAGAGAGAATGAAAGAGAGAGAGAGTGAAAGAAAGTGAGAGAGAGAGAGAGAGTGAATGAGTGAGAGAGGAAGAGAGATAGAGTGAATGAGTGAGAGAGAAAGTGAGAGAGAGAGAGAGAGAGAGTTTAGGTTTGGTTTGGTTTGGTTTGGTATATATATATATATATATATAATATATATAATATATATATATTTACCAATCAGGATGCGAGACAAGGTCAATTTCTTAGGCGGAATTTAACAGGTTTGAATTCAGAGTTTTCCTTCTCTTAGACTGTTTACCTAGCCATGGTTAAAGAGACCAGTCTTCCCTGCTATTTACCCATAGCTAGAGGGAGAATTGGATTCATACCTTTCCCAAGGTTATTAGCGCGATATAGAATGCAAACAGCTTCGTCCAGGAATTGAACTCGGGTCGACGTGTCCATTACCTACGACTCTAGCCATTAGATCACGCGCGTCCTATACTTTGCCTACGATTATATGATTTCAAATGAATAATAATAATAATTCTTAGTTGACATTAGAAAAATATTAGAAAATTTTTGACTCGCCCTCGTACTTATGGCAAACATGGCTATTTAGTTGAGCCCACGAAATAAAATGTATTTTTTTTGTTGTTGTTTTTTGCGCACACATATGATACCAATTATTTTTATCTAATACAAATAATTAGTACACGGTGGTAGGGTTCCAAGTATTTCTAATACAAATAATTATATGGATTCCGCTAATTATTTCTATTCTCCGTGGGTTAGTGGTTAACGTGCCATTTTAGCGACATTGTAGTAAGCGAGTTACGTTCACCTTCGGACTAATCCCCTTGGGAAGGGTATGAACACCTCACCCTCAGCTACAGGTTAAATAATACTACTACTTTGCCTACGATTATATGATTTCAAATGAATAATTATAATTCTTAGTTGACATTAGAAAAATATTAGAAAACTTTTGACTCGCCCTCGTACTTATGGCAAACATGGCTATTTAGTTAAGGCCACGAAATAAAATGTATTTTTTTGGGGGAGGGGGGTTGCGCGCACATATGATACCAATTATTTTTATCTAATACAAATAATTAGTACACAATTTTACATTTTCAAATTATTTTTTGGGGTATTGAATTTTTATTTTTTCAGGATTTAATCTTTCTAGAAATATAAAAATTAGGGACTAGAACACTTCTCTACATTCTGAACTGATAAAAAAAACTTTTTTTTTCACATTTTTTAATAATTTATGCATTATAAAATTAAGTCATTAATAAATAATTGGGTGAAAATTTAATTAAAATCAGACAATTCCCTGATTTTTGGTAATAGTTTGTAATTTTAAAATTTAAAAAAAAATGTTTATTACCTCCCTTTGGGATCTTTGATCATACCTAATATACATCATAAATCAAAGAACTGTTTAAAAGGAGATAATGAAATCAGAGCACTACCAACCCTACAGTCAACAGCAACACCGACAATCTGCACAAGGTAATCTGAACATAAGTTACATAAATGAGAGTAACCTCCCTTTGTTTATTTCACTTTGAGGAAGCCCTATGTTTTGGTCGGCCATTTCCATTTCACTGTGGTTCCAAGTATTCCTAATACAAATAATTATATAGATCCCGGTAATTATTTATATTCTCCGTGGGTTAGTGGTTAACGTGCCATTGTAGCGACATTGTAGTAAGCGAGTTACGTTCACCTTCAGACTAATCCCTTGGGAAGGGTATGAACACCTCACCCTCAGCTACAGGTTAAATAATACTACTACTGTACACAAGGATGGTTTTGTTATTAGATAACCCACGTAGATTGATATGCCAATAAACAAAATATCCAAAACCATTTTAATAAATCTTCCATTAATAATGGGGATTCGCTTCCGGTTTTTGTCTGTAACAAAAACTGCGTCACTGCTTACGTCACATTACCCAACACATAATCCAACGTCATAACATAGAATAAATATTCTCAAAATGTGAGCATGCAACGTTAGACAATCCTCATTGTTTCAATAAATAGATGCCCGGCGTTATATATTTGTATATAGATTGTTTTATTCTAATATAATATTTAAAGTTATCGGAACTGTTTCCATTTCAAATTGTCTTTCTTTCTTTCTTTTTTTTTTTTACTACTTTAATAAATTTGACGATTTTACATACTTATGGTACACACTCTATGACACTGAATTTTCAGCTCCCATCCCCTCAGACAATATCTTTCAAAAATTATTTTTACATCGCCCGGAGGGTGCCTTTTTATTTTGCTAGTTTTAATAATAGACTCGAACGTGATATCCGCGCCACGATCTAGCATGTAAGAAAATATAACGAAACTTTTGACTCATCCTCGTACTTATAGCAAACATGAGTAAAAAAAAAAGGGCATAAAACAGTCTGTAAATGGTATAAAATTCCAACTTGAAAAAGAGAAAATTCTTATATCAAGCAATGTTGTGAAGTTCCCGTCAGTGAGTTGATGCGAGGCGTGAACACGTCTGCCAATAAATGATGCTGGGATCAAAGACTGGTTTCATTCCTCTCGAGGCCACGATTCTCATCATGGGTCCGTCGGCACTGTGGGGGAATTGCCCAAAAGATGAATTATATCGGAATAAATTAGCATGGTCGGATAGGTGGGGGGGATCGGTTTGGTTATCTGAGAATCCAGGTAAATCAGGGCTTGGAGAGAATTTATCTTTTCAGTGATAATTCTTTCTTTTTTTTTTCTTTTTTTTTCTTTTCGTTTATATGGAAGGAATGGCTTCTGAGGGGCCACCCCATATGAGAATATTTTATGGAGGCGCGTGGTTTAATGGTTAGAGTAGAAGGAAATGGATTCGTCAATCCGAGGTCAATTCCTGGATGAAGCTGTTTGCATTTCACACGGTGCTAATACCATTGGGAAAGGTATGAATCCAATTCTCATTCTGGCTATGGGTAGATAGCAGCGCAGACTGGGCTCTTTAACCATGGCTAGGTAAACAGTCTAGGAGAAGGAAAAGTCTAAATTCAAACAAATTAAGAAATTGACCTTGTGTTGCTCGTGCGGAGGGGTTGGTAAATATATGTATAAGAATATTTTATACTAGCTTAATTGCCGACCAATATGGCGGCTTTTAAGCTAGTTAACTAATAATTTTTGTTAGCATAATTCTAGTGATGATTTACCGTAGATGTATGTCTTTCTTTTCAAATGATTAACGAATTGACACTTTTCTATCCTTTCCAAAAACTACTCGTTAGAATTTAGCGTAATTATCAGAGAATGATGACAACATACACACACACACACACACACACACACACACATATATATATATATATATATTATATATATATATATTATATATATATATATATATATATATAATCAATAATAATGATAGTATGGATATTAACTCATAAGTATAAGTTTCATGCTTACGCAATCTTCAGATAAGTCAAATGGTTGAGATTTTAAAAACCAGTAGTTTTTTAGCGTTTATATAAACGTGAAGCGTGTTCACGTGATGGAATGTTATAATGCTAAAGTTTTTTTTTAAAAACTGTGGCTTGTTTACGTTTTTGTAGATCTGTTCTGCTTTATTAGCATTGAGTACCTTTTATGCCAATACTTTTCTCGTTTATTCTCTATTCATTAATATATATATATATATAATATATATATATATATATATATATACCTACTCCATAAAAGTTTAAAGTTCTAAAAAAAGAAACAGAAGTTACGGTCAGTTACCTAATTTACTTAAATTATCAATCAGTCAAATTATTAGCGAGGTGTAATTAAAAAAAATAACCTGTAAAAATGAAAATAATACTTTAATTGCTTCATTTACAGATTTTAGGAATACCTACAGTAACTAAGATGACATTCATTCGTAATAAAAAAGATAACAGATTTTTAAAATGATAAGGGAGTTGGTTAATATGAGATGTGATCTTTTTTTTTAAATGACTTGGAAAAAGCCTTAGTCCATGGAACAATGTTAATTTCTGGATTATCACTGATTTAATTCCATGGGATCCTGTCACAAATCATCCTTGCTTCTAAATTGGCGTCCAATATCATAAACACGTCGTGTCAGAACGCTCTACAAGTTTTCAATTGGGCGGAGAATTGGTCGGCCAGTTCATCTTCCCAGGTCCACAGAAGCCTAAATTTTGCAGGTACTCCGTAGGTTTGTGTTTAATGAGAAGGAGCATTGTCTGGCATAAATATGATGGTTCTCCTGATTGATTCTCAAAGATACGTGGTTCAAAGGTAACTGATCTGAAAAATATAAAAGTTTTAAAATTAAATAACTAGTGCGTTATATCCGTTATTCATTAATATATCAACACTGAAAATTTCATCAAATTCGGTTAATTCCCTGATTTTTTTGGTATTTTTTCTTTCGGCAGGATGACACACGATGGTGGAATTTAGGTCCATTAAGTTCGATTTAACCGAAAAATCTTATTTTTCTAGCAATTGAAGGTAATTGGCAAGAAAGGGTCATTAACCAAACTGTTCATTGTGTTGTGTAGTAGAGCTGAGTTGGAGTATATAAAAGCTTGATAAGGTTTCTTTCGGCGGGGGTGACACACGATGGTGGAATTTAGATCCGTTAAGTTCAATTTAAATCTATACATTATAAAGAACATTCCGCTAGTAGTTCCAATTTTTGTATTTGTTTGTTTTTTTGTTTTTTTCCTCTCCATTTCGATGTTTATATCTGCTACACGTGTTTCGGGTATCTTATGACACTCATCAACCAATAAAGTTGTCTGTTATGTGTCGGTGACCTTTATAGGAATGCTAAATAGTTTTTTTTCCCAGCATAGTGGTTAGGAGATGGACAATACATAGTACTGGTTAATTCTTGTTAATTCCTCGTCAATTGTGCAAATGTCTCATCGGTGTTTGTTTAATGATATTTTTGTATCTTTTTTCCTCTCCTATTCTCATGATGTTGGATTATTTTGTGGATATAAGCCGTGCTACAATACACTACTTAAATTTATAGACTAAGAGAGGTTACGTGGTTTAAACCTCAGTCAATCAACAGCTCGAATGCGTGACTGGTTGACTACTTAATCACTGATACTGAGAGACGTTCATTTGAAATCATTGACGAAGGACTTGCAAGGCTGAGGAGCACCAAGGAACAACCAAAGGAGTCTTTACCAAAGGATCTCCGCTGGACATGTGCTCTTGCTTGAAGTCTAAAGGATGGTTTCTAAAATCGTTACAATGACTAATACGTACGTGTATGTGTATGTTGTTTTTTTTAATTACTGTTAGGAAGACCTCACGAAAATAGAGTTGCTTCCCTTGATCAGTAGGGGACTGATGAGAACCCAGAAGTGGGGTTTCCACCATTTCACTTTTGGATTGGGTTTCGTTTTGAGTGGAAGCACGTGCACGGCACGGTTGAGCTAATTAAATCACTTTTATGGTAGAAGCATTCTCTACCCTGTGTTAAATAAAAACCTTGATAATTTTCCAACAACCTGGTCTTGCATTATCATTCAGTTTTCCGAAATTTATCTGTATGTAAAAACATAACAATTACTAATGTGTTTGTATGTATATATGTATCCAACATGTGGACGGGTTCTGCTTTCTAAGGCCGGATATGTCAATCATAGGAAATCTCATCAGGGACAATTCATGCAAACTCCAGGAACAAACAATGTGTCCTGTGCAATCTGTAACAAAGTTTGCAAGTCGGCTTCTGGACTATGGTGGTTCATAAGCATCAACTTTTATCATCTGATCCACCCGATCCACCTGATCCAGTGGGAAGGACGTCTTTCTTGTGTTATATTTGCATCAAACTTTGTGGATCTGTGACGGGATTGATGAATCACTTGAGGGCTCATGAGAGGAAATGTTCAGGTAGTGGGTGTTAAGTATCTGGTCGGCATCCTTAGTTCCAGATGTAATAAGTAAGTAAGCAAGCCAATAAGAATCCGGTGTTACAGTATTCTTTGTAAGTCCGTCGTCCAAGAGAATCCAAGTGTCAATGACATAAGCTCAGAATGGGGTCTCTATTAATACAGCAGAAGCAGCAGCATCAGTGCCAGTGATTGGACAATAGAAATCTTCCCCAGGTCACGTGGTAGTCAACGAGTCTATATTTAGGAGTAGGCATCTATCACCCGCCTTATATCTTACAAAAATTGCAACAGTGGGGTTGTAGGATTGTGAGGGACGGCAGTGATCTGTAAAGATTATACTATTACTATATATTCCATTTACGTGCGTATGCACGTGTGTAAAGGTATCCAATGGATGCGTGTATGCAACTGGTATGTGTGTGTACACACATATAGATGTATGCAAGGTTGTAATACCGTAAAATCCAACCAACCAATTGTTGACAATTGGTTTGTTGGTTTTACTTGATGAATAAAATACTCAGATTGCTTACAGTACCTGCTGTTGCTTAAGTGGTCACCCAATTAAGCATTATCATAGCTGCTTAACTTCGGTGATCTTGTGGGAAACTACTGTTGACAATTATAGCTGTTAATAGTCATAACAGCCATACCTATAGCAACAAAAGCTGATAATGCAGTAATGCTGATAGCTTTTTGATTTAGTGCGTCCTAGGACGCACATATTCGCGTTGAATGAGTCGCCGGGAACATTTATGGGTCCCAACTAAAACAGTCTAATTGTTACATAATCATTAGATTCCTAATGATTATGACAATAGTGTAGAAATCATTATGGCGATCAGTCAGCTGATGGCATTGAGAGTGAGTGACAGCGTTTGACCTCACTCTCACCTTGCGTTCTGGGGAGAACGTGAGAAACGGAACCCCGATAGAAAGCCCCTTCCGGTTTAAGGGGTAAGCAACTCAGTTAGTTAGAGTTAGAACTTAGAAGCGAAGCTAGCAAGATGTGAGTCTCACTGCGCAGATGTCTGGTCTGGGGGGTCTACGAATAAAGTAACATCATCGTAAATCGAAGTCTTGTGTTTATTACTAAAAACTAACAATGACACAGGGCTTCTGATAAGGAATGATCCCCAACAGAAACCAGACCCGGAATCCTCAATAGAAGACCAGACGAGACCTTAGAAGATATACCAGACCAAGATAGATGATAGACGGCCAGAAGAATAGACGACCAGAGTAAGAAGAAGTAAGAGAAGTATATAACATATACCTATTAGTGCGGTAAAGAAGGGTATACAACATAACTCCTACCTTGTAACCTA
Organism: Doryteuthis pealeii; assembly: GCA_023376005.1. Lineage (NCBI taxonomy): Eukaryota > Metazoa > Mollusca > Cephalopoda > Myopsida > Loliginidae > Doryteuthis > Doryteuthis pealeii. The sequence continues at coordinate 127,552,079 of CM042142.1, read as the reverse complement.
TCCTGTGTAATTCATTTCTAAGAAACTATTGAAATGTATTTACAGTTAGCTTGAAATGGTGATGGGAGAAAAAAGAAAAACACTGGGACGCATGGATACTATTTTACTGCGTCCTTTTAGATTTCTGTGTGTCAGAGACGCAGGACACAGGACGTGTACCTATCAGCATCTCTGTAATGGTTATAGTCATAACGATCGTATCTATTAGCAACAAAAGCTGTTAATGCAGTAATGCTGATAGCTTTTTGATTTAGTGTATCCTAGGACGCACATATTTGCTTTGAATGAGTCGCCGGGAAAATGTATGGGTCGTAACTAAAGCCGTCTAACTCCTACCTTGTAACCTATCCTGTGTAATTAATTTCTAAGAAACTATTGAAATGTATGTACAGTTAGCTTGAAAAAAGAAAACCCCTGGGGGCGTATGGACACGGTTTTACTGCGTCCTTTTAGATTTCAGGACGCGTACCTATCAGCATCTCTGTAATGGTTATAGTTGTTAACAATCGTGGCTTGTGATTGTACTGTTTAAGATTAATGCATTCTTTTTTTTAAAAAATACGTTTTGGTATTTTCCGGCTTTTCTCGAGTGTCTGGTATATTTTTGAATGTCCTTGAATTTTGATCTAAAGGGCGCGTATTCTCTTTCTCTCTTTCTCTCTTTCTCTCTTCCGTTTCATGTTTGTGTGTGTGTGTGTGTGTGTGTGTGTGTGTGTGTGTGTGTGTGTTTTATTGTTTTCTCCTAACCTCTGCGCTGAACCCCTGATATTCAAACAAGCTCTTTGAATTTTACTCACGCCTCCAGAATCCCAAGTTTATTGCTTGTTTCAACCGTATAAATGGTTTCTACATGCTATTAATGTCGAAAGCTCGGTAAGACTGATCTAGTTATTTGAGCTCAGTTTATATGTAGATTCCTTCGACTTCCTGTCTATTGTTTTGACTTGATTCCATAAAGGTTATTGCGTTCTCTCATACAAGAAGCTTCAGTCAAGGAATTATCTGTCTAAACAATCTAAAAGATGTTCAGGAATCTCAAATATTATTTCTCTGAATTTTTGAGATGAGGCTTGATAATTAGTATTATTTGTATTATTCGGACTATTGTCCTCATCTTCATTGTTATCTGTACAACGTTTCGGTCGATGTGCCCTCCGGCCTTCTTCATGTATCTTTTGTCGGACTCGGTAACCTTCTTGTCGTAATCGGGAGCCATCACGAAACTTTGAACCTAACCCTTTATTCAGTCCACGGGGGTATCCTGTTCTCATTCCGAGTCCGAGAGGTTTCCGAGTCCGACAAGAAATACCTGAAGAAGGCCGGAGAGCATATCGGCCGAAATGTTGTACAGATAACAATGAAGATGAGGACAATAGTCCGAATAATGCAGATAATATTAATGTCAAGTATTGTTTGAAAAAAGATGTTCAAGAATGTCAAGTATTATTTAAAAAATGTATTTCTTATCCAGCGTAAGGGAAACTAAAAGTACCACCGGTTCGCGGGTGTTCCCACATTAAACGGCCCTGTGCCATACCTGCATAAGTGGGATGCTAGGTAAATACCGGTGTAAAGGGATCATAAAGTTGAAACCATGTCTCTATCTTCGTTCTTGACATAGAAGTGGGTCTTGTGTGTCTGGTAACTGATGAATTTGGCATGAAAACGTCTCGACAGACAGTGTCGGCTTTTGACATTAATTCGTGGGGATGCTGCTTCAGAAAATATATAAAAATTATATCAACATTATATATACTAGCAAATATATGCACCCTCCGGGTGCAAGTATTTAAGTTTTAATGTAATAAAATAGTGTATTAAATTAGAAAGGCTAATGAAACTAAATAAGAATACAGATAAAAAGATTTGAAACAGAGGGAGTATAATAAAAGATTTGAAACAGAGGGAGTATAATAAAAAAAATAGAACAACTGAAACTTACTCTTCCATCACTCTCGTCTTTCATTGTTATTTTTTTCTAATTTAAGTATTTAGTTATAAGAGGAAGTAAATAATAAAATGACAGTTATTTTATCTTGTTAATGGATTTTATTTAAGATTTATTGAAGAGACTTTATCTTATATTCATTAAAATAAAACCAAACAGTTAGAAATCAATAATACTAAGCACATATTTATTAAATTTGATTTTTTAATATTAATATGCAACTTAGCCTTCCCGTTCACACTGTAAACCGCTTTTTTGTTGTATATATAAATATAATTGCATGTTGTCAGTATGTAGACATAGTTAACAGTATTAATAATGTAAAACAATTTTATTAATAATTGAGGTTTAGATAAAAATAAAATCATGGAGAATGTGATGTCAATAACTAAGAGAATTGTGACTTTAGTAGGAATATAGTTTCGGTTACAGACAGAAAAACACACAATCTCCATTATATATATATATATATATATATATATATATATATATATATATATATATATATATATATACAATACCTCCGCGCGTGTAGGATGTGACACAAGGTCAATTTCTTAAGCAGAGTTTAACAGGTTTGAATTCAGAGTTTTCCTTCTCTTAGACTGGTTGCCTAAACAAGGTTAAAGAGTCCGGTCTACCCTACTATTTACCCGTAGGCGGAGGGAGATTATGTGGATCCATATCTTTCACAGGGGTATTAGGGCTATGTGAAATGCAAACAGCCTCGTCGAGGATTTGAACTCGCGTCGACGAGTCCATTTCCTACTACTCTAACCATTACTCCACGTACATCCCTATATGAGAAATACGCCTGAGAAATACAATATACAGTGGTATAAACCATAATAAAATAAGAATGTGTTGAATTATGTGGTGTGATATGTTTTTAATGTTTATTTTTTATAAGTAATCTTTTTCTTTGACGTAATAACTTTGGAGACATAAATCCTTTAGTGAGCTTATTATCATATGCATATTTGAATCTCGATTGTACCTCAAATTTATTTTAGCCCTCAAGACAAAGCAAAAAAATCAACCCAGTGACAGCTCGCAACTCGGAAAACTTGTAAGTTTGGGCGCTCGTAAATCAAAGTACTACTACATGTGGTAAAAAATCATGGGACAATCAGACCCAAAACAAACTCCACGAGATACAAGAAGCTATTGGAGAGTGGCAAGCAGGCCACAGAAGGATCAGAAGAGAAGTACCGTATTTGACGGCCTATAGGACGCACTTTCCAACATTTTGGCTCATAAAATAGCCCTGCGTCTTATACATCGTAGGTGAAGTTTATTATGATTATTATGATTAATTGTATTATTATAATATGTCCTGCTATTGAGATGTCTTGTGTATGCTTATTGCTTGCCCGTACTGTCAAATTGCTTTTATACAGCTATGTTTCTGCTTGTGTAATGTACAGTTAGACTTTTTTCAACAATATATGCTTAAATACACTAAAAACCTTTTTTCCTGAATCTTACCTGCTGAAATGGGGGTGCTTCTTATATGCCGTCGAATACGGTAGTAATCACTAGGTTGCGTATTGGGCACACACACATCACCATTCTCACCCTTTTAAAGGAGAGGACGCCACAGTGTGCTCAATTTGCAAAGTACAACTTACAATCAAAGATATCCTTTTAAACAGCCTCAAATACACCCGCACCAAATACTATCAAACAAAAAACATGAGGGACCTCTTTAGGAATACAAACCCTGAAGACATTTTAAATTTACTTTTAAAAAAGCAACCTTTTCAACAACATATAACAAAACATAACCGAATACCTCTTTTAAATACTGAAGTTCAAAATAACTTTTTCTGGCATTAAATGACCCACAGAGGTTGTTATCCCGTTAAACAAAACTCAACTCAAACTCAAGCTACACACTCACACACACACACACACACACACACACACATATATATATATATATATATGTGTGTGTGTGTGTGTGTGTGTGTGTGTGTGTGTGTGTATTTGGGCAGCATTCTTTCATTTATACATGTAGAATTAAACAAAAGACACATCTCCTGTTTAACAATTTTATTTTTGATCTTTTCGAATTTTCTGGCCAACTTTTTAATATTTGGGTGCACAAAGAAAGAAATAAACAAAAACTCCAAATACTAGAAGCTCTATACATAAAACAATACAAACCATCCTTAAACAAAATTAATTTCCAATGCAGTACACACCTTTCTCATTAATTCTTCTCCTTCCAGCCTCCACCTTAATATAATTTTAAAAAAACTGGAACACATCACCCCTGATGATGGCACTTCGAAGTGCCGAAAGTACTCGGGACTTGACTTATCCACGAATTCCACCCAAATATCAAAAGGTTGGCCAGAAAACTCGAAAAGATCAAAAATAAAATTGTTAAACAGGAGATGTGTCTTTTGTTTAATTCTACACACACACACATATATATATATATATATATATATATATATATATATATATATATGTGTGTGTGTGTGTGTGTGTGTGTGTGTGTGTGTATGTGTTAATTCATTCAATTAAACCTACGAATACACCTTTTATTGTTGCTTATATCTGGCTGTAGAGGGTTCTTGCAGTTTCATAGATGCTTAGAGACGACCCACCACTGTTCGTCAGACAGTGTCGTGTCGTGTGGTGTTGTTTATTTGCAGCTTGATTTAACGCACGTTTTCTTGCCGTGAAACTCCACATCAGCTCTGAGAATAAGTTCGTTGTTTGGACAATAAACATTTGGCAACCAAAGTAAGTTTAATTTGGTTGGCTCTGACGATGTAAAAGTGCTCCCAAATATGTGAGGAAAATCAGTTAATCCGGAAGCGGTAACGTATTAGTGCGGGATGTGTCTTTAGCACAGTGTTACATAATTCATAGATAGTCAATGAATTATGTACATACCTATAGTAAGATATTTTGAATCAAGACTTCGTTAGATTTAAAATCGGAGGGTGTTAAGTGAGGAATTTCCATAACCGTTAGGGTTATGATTGGCATGTGAATGACCCCGTCTGGACCACTCCGAATGCGCGCAATTACAGACGTGAGAATTAGTTTAGTCCGATGCGACCCGAGATTCAGAGCGAGTGGACTCGAAAGTCGCTCGCTCTGAGAATCGCTCTCGATCTGCTGCAGAATATGGGTTGTTGCTGTTGAAATAAAATACTTATAAGAAAAGAAAAACAAGTCTTGCTTTATTAATGAATAATTCAAAGCCTGTGCCATAAGCAACACACCAAATGTTAATTGTAGATCCGGCTTCCTTAATATTTCCTCACACCGAGGAAAATCCATCATAAAAAGCTATAGACCAAAAAGATAGCAAGACGATTCTTAGCAAAAAATATTTGAAATAATAATGATTAATAATAATAATAAAATAATAATAATAATAATAATAATAATAAGGAGACTTGCTGTCACTCAGACTCCAGTGAAAGACCATCAGCTAACACTGATGTGAAAACTCAAAAGGAGTAAATAATAATAATAATAATAATAATAGTAATAATAATAATAATAATATGCATAAACCAGAATCTGTTCTTGAGAACGAAACGCATAAAATTCTCTGGGACTTTGAAATAAAAACGGATCACCTTATCCCAGCAAGAAGACCAGACCTAGTGTTGATAAACAAAAAAGAAAGAACTAGTCAACTGGTGGATTTTGCAGTGCCAGCAGATCACAGGGTGAAGCTAAAGGAAAATGAAAAAATGGACAAATATCTGGATCTTGCCAGAGAACTGAAAAAGTTATGGAATATGAAAGTGAAAGTGATACCAATTGTGGTTGGTGCACTTGGAACAGTCCCAAAAGGATTGGAAAAGGGTTTGGAAAGTTTGGAAATCAGAGGAACGATTGAAACCATTCAGAACACTGCATTGCTGCAATCTGCCAGAATACTCAGAAGAGTCCTGGAGACCTGAGGAGACTTGCTGTCACTCAGACTCCAGTGAAAGACCATCAGCTAATGCTGATGTGAAAACTCAAAAGGAGTAAAATAATAATAATAATAATAATAATAATAATAATAATAAACATATACACACACACATTTATAACAAATCCTACTACCATTTACCATTTGTACATGACTTACCAAACCCAGCACATATGACCCACCTACGACCTCTTTCAACACCAAACACCTATGGCATTATTAACAGAATCTTACTAGCTACACATCCCATCAGAAAAAATAGAACTCCCACTACCAACTTAAACACTCCTACTAACACCAACGATTGATCACCCCTGTCCTATTCACGACCTCCTAACTCACCAGTATGAAAATGTTCACCGTTGAAGCAAGAACTCAATCCAATGGTCCTGAAGAAGGTCTAACAAACCGAAACGTTATAACGTCGACATCACTACCAACAATAAACATCCATTTTGTCCAACATCTGGCGTTTGTCTACCTCTCTCCACATTTATTGATTTATAAGTAACATAATGCAGAGACACCCAAAGAAGAAAGAAGTAGAAACAACCCGATGAGTAATCAGCACGAGATATTGCCGCCCCAGAGAAGATGGCTGACGATGTAGATGAATTAGCAACAGACAGTTAAGTGGTCGTGTTAACAAGAAAGAGACCCTCATCCCATCTCTACTCTACTCTCTCTCTCTCTCTCTCTCTCTCTTTCTTTCTCTCTCTCTCTCTCTCTCTCTCTCTCTTCTCTCTGTTTCTGCCTCTCTTTCTCTCTCTCCCTTCCCTTTCTTCCATGTCTTTCTTTCTTTTTCTATGCCTCTTTTTTCCCTCTTATCAATAGTCACTATCTTTTATCTTTCTCCTCTCTCCCCCTCTCTCTCTATCTCTGTTTCTGCCGTTTCTCTCTCTCTTTCTTTTCTCCCACTCTCTCTCTCTCTCTCTCTCTCTCTCTCTCTCTCTCTCTATCTATCTATCTATCTATCTATCTCTCTCCCTTCCCCTCACTTTCTTCCATGTCTTTCTTTCTTTTTCTATGCCTCTTTTTTCATCTTACCAATAGTCACTATCTTTTCTTTTTCTCTCTCTCTCTCTCTCTCTCTCTCTCTCTCTCTCTCTCTCTCTCTCTCTCTCGCTTCCTCTTATTTTCTTCCATGTCTTTCTTTTCTTTTTCTTTTTCCTGTCTCTTTTTCTTCCCCTTTTCAATATTCACAATCTTTTCTCTGTCTGTCTGTCTCTCTATCTATCTATCTATCTATCTCGCATTATATACCCGAGATGTGGGTATACAACAACTGGTCTACTCATTCGGTTACATTGTAAATGACGAGTGCTCAGTGTAACTGTTGTGAGGAAACGGAATCCGAGTTCAAATCCTGTATAATACTATTTGCGTTTCACATACGTTGCCTAAGGCCAGGAGAAAGAGACACCCAGTGAGATAGACTTGTAATCTCACACATCAAAATACCGTGTTATTCTAATGCTAACAATAAAATTAAAGAAATTAAAAGTTCAATCTTAAATTCTTATTCAGATCTAATGTAATTATAGAGTTACTCCCCTTGATCAATAGCGGACATTTGCATTGTGGGAGCTAGGACAGGAAATGTATATTCGGCCATGATATACATGGATTGGGATACGAGCTAGCCGGCCGCACACAAGTTGAGCTCTTAAATCACTTTTAGGGTATAAGCATTTCTTTATCCTGTGTTAATAATCTTCATACAATGACTGCTATTTACACAGTAGCATTGCAACCAACAAAGCCTTCATTAGATGATGACTCTGGGTTCAGGCATGGTTTTGGGGACGAAGCATCATTACCACTAACCCAGAGCACCCCAGCAGTATCTCACGATACCACCAGACTTTGTCGGTTTGATGTCACAATATAGGACTGCCATATCCACGCTGATGCGGTTAGAGCTTTCTCCTGGATCTTTTTTATGTATTTCTTCTTGTCTGGTGGAGAAATCCAAATGTAGACAAAAATGCCAAGGTTGAGTTGGTAATAAATCCCCAGCATCCAACTTCGATGGGGAATATATTTGTTATCCATCCGTTTCAGACGCATTGTTCACGTAGGTTTTCATATTTTTCCAACTTACACTGATGGGCCCAATCAAGATTTTCTTCAAATGGAACAGTCAATTCAACGATAAAAAAATTTCTTTTGATTAACAGACCAAATGACAATATCAGGACGCTGATTAAATAAATTAATAATTAAATTAAATGAAACCTTGATAATTTCCAACAACCTAGTCTTGCATTTTCATTCAGTCTTCCGTATTTCATTTGTATGTAAAAACATAAGAGTTTATTATACAACAAAACAATGAGTAACAATATAAATGTCCTTCCTATATTTAGAGTCAAGTTTGAGAAACTTTCCAATCTGATGGAGACGGAAATTAGATTGATATCTTCTATTTAAGTCAGCACCCTCGGGAATAAATCTTGCCTGACTTGTCAGTGAACTGCTCCATAGTTGTCTGCTGTATATGAGGCGCCAAAGCAAATGGGTGTGACACGTGATTGCTATGTCCAATCAAAGAAAAGTTCTTCCTCACTTAACTCTATGCATAGAAATAAACGTATTTTACTGATGTTACAATCTACAAACTGTCATAAACTGTGAACGTACCTGTAGTTAGAATTTGAATTAAAAACATGAGGTCTATGGAAAATTATCGACATTTGTGGTGGTTAATTGCCTTTGACCCCTTAAAAGGGGTGTGATTGGACGCGTAGGAATAGTTTCTAGTTTAGAGCAGAAGCGACCCGATTTTGAAGGAGTGCAGACGCAATTGTCAGCTCTGACGGATCAGTCTCACCCGCGGCGGAATCAAATGGGCAGGGTTGAAAATAAAAGCTTGATCAAGTACAACCAAGTCTTCTTGTTAATAGAATATAAGAACAATGAGTGGCTCAGCCCTGCACAACAAAGAACAGAAGATGGACACCAACCCTTAACAGAAGCCCCTAGATCAACCTAGAGAAAATGGCCGACGAACGAGATGAAGAAGTAGAAAGAGTAAGCAACAAGTCAGAAACCAGTGGTGTAATTAATCATGTAAGAGCTATCATCTCTAATCTAAACTGTCTCTGTCTCTGTCTCTGTCTCTGTCTCTGTCTCTGTCTCTCTCTCTCTCTCTCTCTCTCTCTCTCTCTCTCTCTTCATATACCCGAGATGACTCTCTCGATCATTTACTCGAGAACTTTCTCCACTGATTATATACACCCGAGTAAAGGGGTATATAACAATTGGGTAATTTTATGCCAAATGACCCTAACTTCACCTTCCAAAAAGAGCGCCATTAGACACGTGAGAATTAGATTAGTTTAGTTCAGATGCGACCACATTTCCGAGGAGTGTGGACTCTATTGTCGGCTCTGAGAGTCACTTCTCTCCTGTGGCGTTTGAAAGATGGACTGGATTGTTGAAATAAAGCTTTATAAGAAAACAACGCCTTTTTTATTGAGAATTTAAACAAGCAATGTCCAATCCAACAAGAAAGAAGAAAGATCCAACAAGAGATAAAAGCAAACAAAATGATCAACCCGAGAAATAAGACGGAAGACATGACGGCCTGTCGAGTTAGAAGAAGAGAAACAAGAACCCTCATCATCTCATCATCAGTCTGTCTGTCTGTATGTCTCTCCCGTCGAGTTAAAAGCAGTTGAAGAAGAATAACAAGTAAGAGCTCTCATCTCATCCCATCCGTCTCTCTGTATGTCTATCTGTGTATGTGTGTGTGTGTGTGTGTGTGTGTGTGTGTCTCTATCTCTCTCTCTCTCTCTCTCTCTCTCTCTCTCTCTCTCGCGCGCGCGCGCGCGCCGATTATATACACCCGGGTAAAGGAGTATATAACACTGGCCCAACATAGATAATGAAGCAAGTTTTTTTTTTCTGATGTTAAATTATAGAATCTGTTACTTCTGTTTAATGTTTTTCGCCGTCCAGAAACAAAACGAATAATTTCCACGGAGATATGATTTCAGAGTACAAAATATATTCAAGAAAATGCGACGTCAGTCGATATGATGGGGGGGGGGATGACAAGATCGCAGAGTTATTCCATAAATCGTTTGCCGACTTTCAATGAACGTCTGTCCAGATCTTTCTTGTATTGGTCTACGCATGCGCGCGTGACGATCAAGACACGACAGATACGTGTAAGCTGTCAGATCGAGGCTACAGTCTGTCTGTCACTGACGTAAGAAAAACAATTAAAAACTGAGGCACATCTTTATTTTATTCATATTATTTGTTTTATTTTTATTTTTATTACGAGACAAATCCAGCCAAGGTCATTTTATTTTATTGGTCACGTAGACATCACCGATAGAATAAAGCTGTTTTGATTTTGGACGCTATTTTTGCAAAAGGAAAGGGGAAACAAGAGAAGTAAAGAAAAGGAGAACAGGAGAGAAATATAGATAAAGTGCAAGAGAGAAGAGTACTAGGTTATCTTCAAGATACGCACTCCCGAATTTTTCAATTTTTTTTTTTTTTTTAAATACTCTTCGTTTTTTTTCTCAATTCGGTTATCTTCAAAAAAAAATTTTCAGAATTCTTTTTGGAATACTCCCTTTAAATTAGCAACAGGAGATTGGGTAATAAAGGACTATTTGCTCGTAAATTCCTACCATAAAATAAACTGAACCCCCATTTTATGTCCGTGGTTTTTGCAATAAATGTTTTATTTTTCTTGCACCCGTTATGTTACAATTCTAAATATATTTCCTTTATTTATTTTAATATTCACTAAATTATTTAATATAAACTAGACATTCTCACAAAATAAAAACTTTTAGAATATGCACATTGAAATGAATATTAAAATAAATAAAGAAAATATATTTTGTATTGTAACATAACGGTTGCAAACAAAAATAAAACATTTAATACAAAAACACGGACATAAAATGGGGGTTCAGTTTATTTTATGGTAGGAATTTACGAGCAAATAGTCCTTTATTACCGGAGATTGTATAAGAGAAATATTCTTGAAACGAATGGAGAGAGATTGTGGAGCCAGAGGGAAAAAAATTTGTAAAACCCTCAAGTCACACCAGGATTGGAAATATCTCCCAGTAGGTATAAGAAGTGTCTAGGTCTCTGTCTACACAGAGCAGGACGATGAAATAAGATACAAACAGCTTCGAGAATACTCAAATGCTGTTTGGATCTAGCCCTGTGTAAGACAGAGAAACACTCATCTGTGTAGTCAGCCCTGTTGATCTCATATTTTCGGGAAAATAAACTTTTTCATCTGAATTCTGAAATTTTTTTTTACTATAAATTATTTTGGACATTTTTCAATAACATGGCTCAATAAAAATATTTTGTAAATTTTCATTAAGTTACAGTGCCTTCTTGTTCTTTACCGTCACGGGAAGTGCTGCAACTTTAGGGGCATTATGTAAAAATTAAGAATTAAGAATTCTTCCGAGAGTCCAATAACAATACGATTTGGGGCATTTTCAATAAATATATCTCAATAAATGATTCTGTACATTTTTCATTAAGTTACGAACTTTTTTAAACAATAAATTAACTTTTTTTTAATAATAAAATTTGTAAATCTTTTTAACAATGAATTAACTTAATTAACTTATTTCAGAATTCTGGTGAAAAAACAGAAGACATTCAGGATTGCGTATTTGGAAACTTTTCTGTTTATTATTCTCAACTAGTTTTGACCTTAGGTCATCGTCAGGAGAACATTTCTTGTCTGAAGAAATTGCTTTTAGAGAGTTTTTTTTTTAAGAGAAAAATTAAAAGATTTTTTGAGGGTTTGTCAGGCCACTATAATCCGGGTACAGTAGTGTGCCAATATATATATATATATATATATATATATATTAAAATGTGAGTACTGCATAGGAAATTAATTTTGTAAGGATGGTTTTATTGTTTTATGTATAAAGCTTCTAGTATTTAAACTATCCTTAAACAAAATTAGTTTCCAAAGCAGTACTCAATTTTAAAATGTATATATATATGTATATATATATAATATATATATATATATATATTATATGTAGTTGTTTCGGTGTTCAAGGTACACCTCCTCAGGAGAACTCCCGAGGAAGGAGTACCTTGACACCGGAAACCGTGTAGGGAGGAAAAACCTTCTGCAACTATAAATGCTCTATATTTTACGAGATATATTGAGCCGCTTTGATTAACTACTTATGCTACTGCAATGAAACGTAGGGTAGTAACTTTTGAGATATTATATAATACATATATAATATATATATATATAATATATATATATATAAGTAAAGAAATAACAAAAGACTTAGAGATTGAGCATTATAGTCTATTAGACTATAATGCTCAATCTCTAAGTCTTTTGTTATCTTTACTTATATATTTGCTCTGTGACTCTAACATTAAGAGCACACATTGAGCTCTCAAACTGTGACAGGTTTTTTAGATAAAACTTTGTGTCGTAAGGAAGATTTCTTCTCTGGACTTTTGGATATATATATATATATATATATATATATATATAATATATATATATAATATATATATATATATATATATATATATATATAATACAAATAATATAAATGATATACTAATTTAATGAATAATAAACAAATAATACTATTTATGTGCTGTCTCTATTTCAGTGATATAAAGACAAAGGATCCGTTCACAGGAGCAACATAAATCAGAGGAAGGGAATCTAACGATCCCCGAATTTTATGATAACAAATAAAAAATAAGTGAATCCTGTACTCCACAAAATCGAGTTCCTTCATTTATTTTTTGATATTGTTTTAAATGCTTCATTAATAACGCCCAACTCAACATAAAAAAGAAATATATATATATATTATATATATATATATATATATATATATATATATGCGTGTAATGATTATGGAATTGCTTCTTGTGGACGTTTATTATAAAAAATGGGTTGAGTTGATGTGATGTGTCAGTGCTGCTCTGAAAATGCCGGCAATGTCAACTAACGTGACGTTATTCGAACAAGTCACGTGTTTCTGATTACAGGATACAAAAACCTGAATAATGTATTATCAGTACCTGTCACATGTGACTAAAAATAAATAAAACAAAATGTTAAAACTATGCACACCACACACACACAACACACACACACACACACACACATATATATTATATATATATATATATATATATACAAATCCTATTAGTAAACCCGTGCGGTAAGAAAAAAACGGGCTAATAATTTGTTAGTAAAAATATACTACAAAAGATTGCCTGGGAAAAAATAACAAAAGAAAAAACCTACAGAGTCGCACTATTCAGTGATATAAAGCACTTTTCTCTTATTTTAAAGTTGCTATTTCCCTGAATTCCAATTGGGCACATAGCCTAGTGGATAAAGGAATTAGGTTAAGACAGTTCTAAGTGACAGTTATCTCTAGACTGCAGGTTCAATCCTGGTCAGAGACAGCAGTAACACAGAATAATAATTAACACACTTGTACCCCAGCTATGGTTAACTGAATGAGAACAAGTTACCCCCGTGAACTCAATAAAAGGTTAGGATCAAAGTTCTGTGATGGCTCCCGATTACGACAAGATGGTTCCCGAGTCCGAGAAGAAATACCTGAAGAAAGCCGGGGGCACACTGGCCGAAATGTAATCCAGATAACAATGAAGATGAGGACAATAGTCTGAATAATACAAATAATACTAAGTTAATGTTGCTGTCTCTAATTCAGTGATATAACGACTTATTTGAATTTTTTGATAAAATTTCAAAGACTACTGAAATTTCCTAAGATTATTGAATGAATTTTAATGAATGAATTATGTATGGGGATGTCTAGTTAATTTGTTTTATTTTTTCTCATGTATGCTAGAGTAAAATTTCCCACTGAAAAAAAATGAAGTACATTTTTTAACCATAGAAAATGAATAAATGAGTTTGAACTGTGAGTTTTTGTTAATTGTATCACGACTTTGTTTTATTCAAATCTAAAAGCGGCTACCCAGCGTCACCTAGGTAGAGGTGGGGCAATAACTCTGCCGTATTGATTTGTTTACCTTTGAGATTTACAAATACTGGACATTTTTAAGCAGAATTTCAATGCTATTTCTATGCATATTTTGTTTTTTAAATATCTTCGAATATAACTCAAATCTTCATAATTTTTGCACAAAACGCAAATACCAGTGATGAGTATATATATATATATATATTTACTTTGTCGTTAATTGTTTTATTTTCATGGTTTCATCCGGACATACATATACACACACCAACTGTCCTTTATATATGTATAGATAGATCTTGTTAATTCTTTAGGTTCCACCTGAGTTTCTTTGTACGGCATGAATAGCATTTTCTTTCAATATATTGTGGCTTTCTGTAGCAGACATGCAGGGCAATAATGAATGTTGTTTATCTTTTAAATCAGCACCTCGAAATTGCTAGAATAAAGTTCAAATGTTTCATGAAGTAAGACTTTTTCTCTTGGCCAGTGAAACCATCATTGTTATTTCATTCCATGAGAGTTTTCCATACCCGGCATAGTCAGTGGTTCACGGGAGGCTGAGTGACAGCAAATCTCCTCAGGTCTCCAGGACTCTTCTGCGTATTCTAGTCGATCTTAACAATGCTTTAGTTTGGACTAGAAACGACTGCCCAGCATCGCCTTTGTATAGCAGGGGGGGGGGGGCAAAAAACTGGTGTATTGATTTGTTTACTTTTGGGATTTACAAAGGCTGAACATTTTAAGTAGAATTTCAATGCTTTCTATGTATATTTTGATTTTTAAATATCTTCGAATATGAATTTAATATTCATTTTTAACACAAAACTTAGTCGGTAGAGTGTTCGGCTAGGAATCACAAGGTTCTTGGTTCGATACCAGCCCTCGCCAACTAAGCGTATGAGTAGCACAGGGATCTGTGCGGTAAATTGAGGAGCTGATGGTAGGTGTGGCGCTCCACCTCAGACGCCAAAAACAATCTCCTTTGGTCTAGCGCTAGTGAAAAAGGGATAGACTCCCTCGTTGTCTGGCTGATACCGATGACTTTACTTACTATATATATTTACCTTGTCGTTAATTGTTTTATTTTTGTAGTTTCATCCGGTACATACATACATACACACTAACAATCCTTTATATATGTATAGATGATCTCAATTCTTCCTCTGGTTTCCAGTTTCTCTAGACTCTCTTCCAAAACCCTTGGAAACCGTTCCAACGGTCTCAATTACAATTGATGCCGCCTTTATCTTCATTTTTCATTGGCTTCATCATCATCATTATTTTATTATTATTATTATTATTATTATTATTATTATTTTATTTTTTGCTCCTTTTGAGTTTTCACATCAGCATTAGCTGATGGTATTTCACTGGAGTCTGAGTGACAGCAAGTCTCCTCAAGTCTCCAGGACTCTTCTGAGTATTCTGGCAGATTGCAGCGGTGCAGTGTTCTGAATGGTTTCAATCCTTCCTCTGATTTCCAAACTTTCCAAACCCTTTTCCAATCCTTTTGGGACTCTTCCAAGTGCACCAACTACAATTGGTATCATTTTCACTATTATTATTATTATTACTAAAATTATTATTATTATCTTTTTCTTTGTAAAGACATTCCTTACATAAATGTTGACCAACTAAATGCATAGAATCTCGTAGTTGAAATAGTTGTGGCTTTTGTTTGAAGATGTTAATTCCCGCTTAAAACCCACAGAAAACATGCAGAACAAGTCGTATTTACTCAAAGAATAAAGAAAACTGGTTTGACAACATTCCGCCATTTTGACACCGGTATTTTATTCTAAGGGCAAATATATATAACGATGCTAAAAAAAATAAAAACAAGATTTACAGAATACTCGTCGCGCAATTAAACAAGCAATTAACGCAATTTTCCTTTGAATTGTAGCATGGCCGTCCAAGGAAAATGATTTGCTTTACAATATTCTTATCCCGTTTTCTCGTCATTGAATAAATATTAACACCTGCGGCCATGTTGTGTCACACTTTCATTGGAACCTGTCTCAACTTCTGATGATTTATAAGCCTGTTTGTTTCACAAGATGCGGATTGTTGCGAATCAAGTGCTGGAAAACTGTTAGATGTAGAATTATATTTTTTTTTTTTCATGTGACATTGGTGCGAATATATTAAGATTGTGTTTGTCAGAAGTGATTACAGATGTAATTGAAGAAGGGCGGTAACTGAAAAAGAAAAGACAAAGTGATGAAGGGGTCTATTGTTTTTATGGTGTCTGTCAGTCTGGTGAGACCTGCACCCGGACCTTGATGGACCCTGTTCAGTACTTGGATGAGTGACCATTCAGGAACAGCAAGTGCCGTAAGTAATCTGAGACCTGTGCACCGGACTAAGCAAATCTTAGTAAATAAGAAGAAAAAGAAAGAAGGAAGTTAAGCAACAAATAGCCAGTTCAGTACTTAGATGAGTGACCGCTTAGAAAAGCCCGTTCTTGATTTCATTGTTTAATGGCATATCATCAATCTTCGTGGATTATTTGATGCCAAAGCCATCCTAGTAGAAGGAAAGTAGTGGTACTACTTAACCCATAGCTGGGGATGAGGTGGGGTTCATACCTTTTCCAAGGGTATTAGTCCGAATGTGAAATTAATTGCATGGCTGGAGTTCGAATACACTAACTACATACCTGGGTGACAGGTTACCTTGTTGACCCCTTAGAAAAAGTGGGTGCTATATGCGATTTGAGGGCTTGTGTAACAGACTAAGGAAAGCTTAGTAAATAAGAAGATAAACAAATGAATAAGTTAAGCAATAATGAGCCTGTTCAGTGTTTATATGGGTAACCACTTAGAAACAGCGGGTGTCGTAAGCAATCAGAGACCTGTGTGCCAGACCAGGCAAAATTTAGTAAGAAGGAAAAAATGTAAGCAGCTAAAAGGGTCAGGATCAAATTTATTGCATGGTGCCTGCCCCCCCCCCCACACACACACACACACAAAAAAAAAAGGTGAACGCATTTTTTGCACTGGTCACGCATGAGCTTCAGTTTGTGCTTAGTTACCCATGTGAAAAAGACCTTGCGTTAATCCGGCCAGCTGGGATGCCTGGAAAATAAATCTACCAAGCCCCTCCACCACGATCAGAGTACGACAAAATGTCAGATTTTTAGGTGAAACCCTCATGGAGTCATAAATTGTTAGCAGACCCTGTAGCTGAGAATAAGGGCCGTTAACATTGAGATCAGGGAGTGGAAATTTACCAATGATGGTTATAACCCCCCTGGTCCCTGGAAAACGCGCAACATCACAAAAAGCAACTGTGTGGCCGCTTACCACCTATCATACAAACCATCCAAATTAGACGAACAAGACACGTTGAACACTGTTGGAGAAGTAATAACGAACTCATAAATGACGTTCTCATGTAGACGCCTACACATGGAGATAACAGAGTCGGCCGACTATCAAAGACTTACATTGATCAGCTCTATGTGGATACTGGATGTCGTGAGGAGGACTTGCCAGCAGCGATAACGGATAGGGACGGATGGCGAGAGAGAACGAGAGTCATGGAAATCAGTGCTTTCAGAGCGGCATGATGATGATGATGATGATGATGGAATTTTTTGTATATATATATATATATCTACCAACGCCTCCGCACGAGCAGGATACGACACAATGTCAATTTCTTAAGCGGAGTTCAACAGGTTTAAATTCAGAGTTTTC
>CM042142.1:127519463-127529463 GCA_023376005.1 Doryteuthis pealeii | reverse complement strand
TCCAGCCTCCCAAATTGGGTTTGATTAGGAAGAGTTTTATTATGTATGTTATTCCAGCGTTGTTGCCATTTTGTATGAAGGAATCTATTAATTTTATGTTTCTAGTCAATATATGGAATCTTGAACTTGTCGGGGATCAAATCTAAAGCAGATTTCGTCAAGCATTTATTCGCATCTTTGGCCTGGTCTCCAAATTAAAAAAACAAAACTTTCACTGAGTCTCCAATTAGAAACACAACGTTGCTTTCTAACCAGAAGAAAGAAAGAAAGAAAGAAAGAAGGAAGAAAGAAAGAAGCGCTTCTTCTTCTATTTACCAACCCCTCCGAAGGAGCAGGATGCGACACAAGGTCAATTTCTTAAGCGGAGTTTAACAGGTTTGTTACGATTTTTGTAGTCATTTTTAGGCCTCAAGTGAGAGTACTGTACAGTGGAGATCCCTTGTGTTAAGCAGAGAGCGATCTTTAGTGAAGAAACTTTGGTTGTTCCTAGGTGTCCCTTAGTGTTTGATATGATCCTTTGGTTGTTCCTTAGTGTTGGGTAAAATCCTTGCGTTGAGTAAAGTCATAGGTCGCAGGTCCATTCGTCAATGTCAAATAACGTACAAATAAACAGTTTTCAATATCGGCGATTAAATTGTTAACCAACCAGGTATTCGAGCTGTTGATTGGCTGGCTTTAATACACGTGACCACGCCGATTCTATAAGTTTAAGTAGTGGATTCCAGCACGCCTTATAACACGAAAATATTCCAACAAGGTTTGAATTCAGAGTTTTCCTTCTCATAGGCTGGTTACCTAGCCATGATTAAAGAGCCCAGTCTGCCCTGCTATTTACCCATAGCTGGAGGGAGAAGCAGATTCATACCTTTCGCAATGGTATTAGCACCATATGAAATGCAAACAGCTTCATCCATGATTTGAACCCGGGTAGACGATTCCATTTCCTACGACTGTAACCATTACACCACGAGCCTGTAAATTCATTGGGTATGAATTCAGCAGATTTACGTGTGTAAAATCTAACCCTTATTTTGAAACAGGAGATTTTTTTCTATTTTCCTTACACAGGAGTTTATGGATTACTTGTAAAATCAGCAAAGTCTAAATTGCCTTCAATCTCGTTTTGTTTTATAGCAACTTACCAAGGTTGGCCCCTCACTTAACAAAAAAAAAGAATTCAATTAAAAATATAACAGACGCCGATATTAGCAATTTCTTACGTTGCTATGCGATGCTTGTAAACAGGGCGTAGTCCGTGCATATCTATTTCCAGAAACTTCACCAAATATATATATATATATATATATATATATAATATTATATGTGTGTGTGTGTGTGTGGTGTGTGTGCATGCATTTATGTGTGTATGTGTGTGCGAAAGTATTACTTATATGGTGTATATGTGTGTGCGTGTGAGTATATATATATATTAATAATATATAAATTATATATTTATAAATATATATATATATATATCTGTGTGCATGTTGTATGTGTGCATATCTATTTTCAGAAACACCAGATATATATATATATATATAATATATATATATATATATATATATATATATATATGTCTGTCTGTCTGTCTGTGGTGTGTGTGTGCATTTTATATGGTGTGTAATGTGTGTGAGAATATACTTATATGTGTATATGTGTGTGGCGATGAGGTATATTATATATATATGTTGTGTGTGTGTGTGTGTGTGTGTGTGTGTGTGTGTGCGTGCATTTATGTTGTATGTGGTGTGTGAAAGTATAGTTTTAAGTGTATATGTGAGTGCATGTGAGTATATATATATCATATATATATATATATTATATATATATATATCTATATATATATATATATTATATATCTGTGTGCATGCCTATCTATTTCAGAAATTTCACGCTCGATATATATTGTATATATATATTTATAGAGAGAGAGAGATACTAGATATATATATGTATATATATATATATATAATGTGTGTGTGTGTGTGTGTGCATATATATGTGTGTATGTGTGTGTGAGAATATACTTATATGTGTATATGTGTGTGCACATGAGTATATATATATATATATATTATATATATATATGTGTGTGTGTGTGTGTGTGTGTGTTGTGTGTGTGGTGTTAGACTGAGCATCTTCATTGGCACATCTCAGCAGATCTTGTTTTTTTAGATAAACACAAAAAACTCTCTTATCTTGAACGAGATCTACACGAGATTTATGGCGGCCAACAAAGAAACTGAACCCAACTTGGCTTTGCTGTGGTAACATCGAGATAGCAGACAATTTTGTCCCTTGCAAATGCCAGATAGATATAAATGCAATGATAACAAACTGCCCAGAAGACACCGGCACTGAGGTGGTGGGGGCCGGGGGCAGGGGGTAGGGGGGGCTTAGGGTTGTGTTTCTGATTAAGTAACTCTGATTGTTTCGTACACTGAAATTAGGGACATGCCCCTACGAAACTGTGTACACAATGCAAGGTTTTGTAATATTTATATGTAGTAATATTTGATCTTAAGTTTAGCTTGCAAGTCATCTGGTTATTTTCAAGAGTAAAGGCTTATCAGGTATTGGTCCGTGCTTAAGGGGCGGGTTAGCTCAGTCGGTAGAGCGTTCGGCTAGAAACCGCAAGGTTCCTAGTTCGATACCCGCCTTCGCCAACTCAGCGTATGAGTAGCACAGGGATCTGTGTGGTAAAGTAAGGAGCTGATGGTAGATGTGGCACTCTACCTCAGACGCTAAAAACAATCTCCTGGTCTAGCTGGTTATTGGAGGCTGAGTGACAACAAAACTTAAGGGTCTCCAGGACTCTTCTGGTATCTCTATGTCGATCTTAACATGCTTTAGTTTTGGACTAGAACGATCTGCCCAGCATCGCTTTGTATACGCCAGGGGGGGGGGCAAAAAACTGGTGTAATTTTTTTTTTTGATTTTGTTTTACTTTTGGGATTTACAAAGGCTGAAATTTTAAGTAAATTTCAATGCTTTTTTCTATGTATATTTTGATTTTTATATTCTTCGAATATAAATCAAATATTCTTCATCTTTAAACAAAAGCTGCAGGTCGGGTAGGTGTTGGGCTTAGAAACCACAAGGTTTCTTGTTATACCAGCCCTCGCCAACTCAGCGTAATGAGTAGCACAGGGAATCTGTGCAGTAAGTAAAGGAGCTGGATGTAGGTGTGCGCTCCACTCAGACGGTTTGGGCAGAAAAAACAATCTCGTTGGTCTAGCACTATGAAAAGGGGATAGACTCCCTCGCGTCTGGCTGATACTGACTTTAGCTACCCCGATGAACTTTACTTTACTTCTTGTTTCTCCATTAGAGTCCCATTTTGTTCTGTAAACTATACGACCCATGCTTTTAAAAATCTAGGCTACCATCGTTCATCGGTACGTGGAATATGTGTGCGAATTCTGCGCAAGGATACACACATACTCATGTTACAATTCATGAGAAGTCCGAATTGGTGGAACGTACTGTTAAGTTAGAAAATAATTTAAATTAAGGGCCGTTAACTTAAAATTAACTAGTAATTTTTCCATAGGGGATGCCCTGTGGAAAAATTACCCCCCCCCCCCCCCCCCTGTGAGGACGTTATATACCTTGACCCCTAGAGCGTGGTGATTACACCTCGATGGGACAGAACATCTGATTTAGTTTTAGTTATTCCAGAATTCGACCCGATTTTGAAGGAGAGTAGAAGTAATGATTGTCATCTCTCCGGGTTGGATTTCATCCCCGCGGCGGAATCACTTATGGGCTAATAAAACTTTTTTTAAAAGTAGTTTGTTTAATTATTAAGACAATGTTAAGCCCATCCCAGAAGAAGAAACAAGTAACCAGTCAACAAGCAGAAATGAAACAAGTAAGTAAGATCTATCAGATCTCTAATCTAATAGGTTGAAAACAATGGTAGTGAATCCGACAGTACGTTGAAAAAATAATAAACAAAAGTAAGACAATGTTGAACTGGATAAATATATCTAATGAAAGGCCGACGCGTTTTTCAGGCCGAGAAAGATGGTTCTTGTATACAATCGTAATTCTATTCATTATCATTTTAAATATAATACATCTTCAAGGCGAACACGTATTGGCATTCATTAATATATTTTCTCCATTTCAACATGTGATGTGCTTGATCATTTTGTTTAATTGTTTATTTTTTCAACGTACTGTCGTTCACTACCATTGTTTTCAACCTATTAGATAGAGATTGTAAGATCTACTTACTTTGTTTTCTTTCTGGCTTGGTGACTGTTCCTTGTCTTCTTCTGGGATGGCTTAACATTGTCTAATTATTAAACAACTACTTTAAAAAAGTTTTATTGCCCATAAGTGATTCCGCGCGGGGATGATCCAACCCGGGAGAGATACTATCATGTCTACTCTGCCTTCCAAAATCGGGGATCGATCTGATACATACTAATCACGTGTCTGTCATCGAGTGTAATCACACGCCTCTAAGGGTCCAGAGGTTATAACCGGGTCACAGGTAAATTTGTTTCGCACCAGCGGGTCCCTATGGAAGAATTACTAAGTTAATTTAAAGTTACGGCCCTTTTAAATATTCTCTTACTTCAGGTACGTTCAGCAATTCGTGACGTTCTCATGAATTGTAAATGAAGTATGTGTGCTATCCTTGCAGCAGATCGACCATATTGCCCACGTACTGCATAGGGTAGCTAGTTTAGATGGGTCAGGTATAGTTTTTACCAAGAACAAAATGACTCTTGGAAACACGTTGGTCTCAGGGTGCTACCAACTCCAGTATCAAGCCGCGAGGGATCTATCCCCTTTTACATAGTCCCGCGAGACCACGGAGATTTGGCGTCTGAGGTGGAGCGGCCACACCTCCCCTCAGCTCCTTACTTACCGTGCCCAATAAGGCACAGTCCCATGTGGCTACCATAACGCTGAGTTGGCGAGGGCTGTATCAACCAAGAACCTTGTTGGTTTCTAAGCCCAACCACTCTACCGAACTGACTTTGTGTTAAAATGATGAATTTTGATTTATAAAGTCGACAAGATATTTAAAAATCAAAATACTAACATAGAAAGCATTGAATTCTCTTTGCTTCGCCTTTTAAAATCCCCAAAAAGTAAAAACCCATCTGAATACACCAGTTTTGCCCCCCGCCCTGCTATACAAGGCGATGCTAGGGCGTCGTTTCTCAGTCCAAACATACAGCATCTGTCTAAGATCGGACTAGAATACCCAGAAGAGTCCTAGGAGCGCTTAAGTTTTGTTTCACTCAGCTCCACATGAACCAGCTAGACCAAGAGATTGTTTTTAAGCGTCTGAGGTAGAGTGACCACTCCTACCATCAGCCTCTTCTTTACCGACAGATCCCTGTGCTACTTCATACGCTGAGTTGGCGAAGGGCGGGTCTCGAACTAGGAACCATTCGGTTTTTCCTAGCCGCGCCCCTGCCGACTGAGCTCCGGCCCCTAAGCACGGCACCAATACCTGATAAGCTTTACTCTTGAAAATAACCAGAGTCTGCAAGCTAAACTTAAGAATCAAAGTTTACTACATATAAAATATTACAACCTTGCCATTGTGTACCCAGTTTCGTAGGGAGCATGTCGCCTAATTTCAGTGTAACGAGAACAACAGCAGTTACTTAATGACCACCCCTAACCCCTACCCCTGCCCCGCCCCACCAACTCAGTGCGGTGTCTCATGGCGTTTGTTATCATTGCATTTATAATCTATCTGGCATTTGCCCAAGGGACAAAATGTCTGCTAATCTCGATGTTACCCATCCCAAAGTCTCGGCAAAGGCCAAGTTGGGTTTCAGGTTTCTTTGTTGGCCGCCATAAATCTCGGTGTAGATCTCGTTCAAGAATAAGAGGAGGTTTTTTTTGTGGTTTTATCTAAAAAAACAGATCTGCTGAGATGTGGCTCAATGAAGATGCTCAGTCTACCACACACCACACACACACACACACACACACGACACACCACCATATTATATATATATATATATTATATAATATACTCATGTGCCACAACACATATAGCACATATAAGTATATTCTCACACACACATACAACACTATATATGGCACACACACACACACACACATTATATATAGTATAATTACCATATATATATTAATATCTTCTCTCTCTATATATATACTATATATACCATATATATATCCGGTGAATTTCTGAAAATAGATAGGGCATCCCACACAATATATATATATATATATATAATATATATATAATATATAAAAATAAGTAGATTATTATTATATAAAGAAAAAATATTTATATATACTCCCACATGACTCAACACTATACCACTTAACTATACTTTCACACACACATCACACACATAAATGCACGCAGCACACAACACACACACACACACCAGCACACACATATATATATATTATACTCAATGCGCCAACCACACATATACACATATAAGTATATTCCACACCATACACACATATAAATGCACACACACACACAGACAGACAGACAGACATATATATATATATATATAAATATATAATTATATATATATATATATATATCTGGTGTTCTGAAAAATAGATATTGCACACATACACATGCACACAGATATATAAATGTATATAATATTATATATATATATATATATAAGTGAAGATCAGTATTAAGTAGTATATATATACTCCACACGCACACACATATAACACATATAAGTATACTCTGAGTTCGCCGGATGCCTGTGACACATGTAGACACCCATAAGGGAGTGCCAGGTGGTGCATACACATAGTACCACACACATCACACACACAATATATACATTAAATGCTATATTTAATATATATATATAAATATTGGTGAAGTTCGTGGAAATAGATATGCACGGACTAACGGCCCCTGGGGGTTTAGGCAAGCAGTCGCATAGGCGCACGAGTTAGGACTGAGAGTATCTTGGTCGTATAGTATCGGCGTTACTGGTTATATTTTTAATTGAATTCTTTTTTTTTGTAAGGGATATGGAGGGCAACTTGGTAAGTTGTATAAAAACAACGATTGGGAAGCATTTAGACTTTGGGCTGGGATTTTTACAAGTCAATGCCCATAAACTGCCTGTGTAAGGAAAATAGAAAAATCTCCTGTTTCAAAAATAGGGTTAGATTTTACCCCACACCCCGTAAATCTTGCTGAAATTCATACCCAATTGAATTTACAGGCCTGTTGTGTAATGGGTTACAGTCGTAGGAAGATGGAATCGGGGTCTACCCGGGTTTCAAGTATCATGTGATGAAGTCTGTTTGCATTCCATATGGTGCTAATACCAATTGCGAAAGTATGAACTGCTTCTCCTGCCGATTTTGGGTAAATAGCCGAGGCAGTACTGGCTCTTTAATCATGGCTAGAGTAAATCCAACCGCCTATGAGAAGGAAAACTCTGAATCAAACGCTTGTTGGATATTTTTCCGTTAGTAGTATGAGGAGCGACGTTGCTGGAATCCACTAACTAAAGCTTATAGAATCGGACGGGGTCACAGGTTGAATTAAAGCAGCCAATCAACAGCTCGATACCTGGTTGGTTTAACAGTGTTTATCGCCGATATTGAAAAACTGGTTTATTTGTGACGTTATTGACATTGACGAATGGACCTGCGACCCTATGACTTTCTCACGCAAGGATTTTCCCACACTAAGGAAAGCAACCAAAGGATCATGCCCAACACTAAGGACAACCAACCAGGATCAATATCAACACTAAGGACACCTAGGACACAAAGGTTTCTCAACTAAAGAAAATCGGCTGCCTCTGCTTAAACACAAGGATCTCCACTGTACGTAACTCTCACTTGAGGCCTAAAAATGACTACAAAAATCGAACAAACCTGGTTAAACTCGGCTTAAGAAATTGACCTTGTGTCGCATCCTGCTCCTTCGGAGGGTTGGTAAATAGAAGAAGAAGCGCTTCTTTCTATTCTTCCTTCTTTCTTTTTTCTTGTCTTGTCGTGAATCTGGTTTAGAAAAGCAACGTGTGTGTTTCTAATTGGGAGACTGACAGTGGGGAAAGTTTGTTTTTTAAATTTGGAGGACAGGCCAAGATGCGAATAATGCTTGGACGAAATGCTGCTTTAGGATTTGATCCGACAGTTCCAAGATTCCCAATAATAATTGAACTATAAACATATATACTTAAAATAGATTCTTCCATACAAAAATTGGCAACGGCTGGGAAAACATACATAATAACTCTTCCTAATGCAAACAGATTTGGGGAGGCTGGAGACCAACTTTAGGATCTAGAAAGGAACAAGTCCTTGTGTCCCGCATTACGTATTGGTCCACAAACAACGCACTCGTGGGGCTATATACTCAACGGAACAATCAACCACAGCGTGGAACACATGTCAAATACCTGATCTGTTAAACAACCTTATTCATGCAGAATGCAGAGGATTTTTGGGGCTACCATCAAAAAAACCCGTTATATTAAAGGCAAACCAATATGAAAGATCCGATTGAAACGTCAACATGGAGATATTCTTTTTTTGGAGGGGAAATACAATATACCATAGATTTAGACATAAATCTAATAATATCCATATAACATGATCCCAATGATGCTAACAATTGTTAACAACCAATTACTGACAAAAATGTAAATATAGATACAACCAACATATATTACTCTAACCGTTGGTGGATACTCCCAGACCGGGTTGATATGCCGTTAAAAATCAACAAGCAAGCAAACCACAGCAATTTAATTCTAAGAATGTATGATACCGAAAAGTGTCTAGATGAAATAAGAGTTCAAATTAATCTTTAATACTCGAGATTTGTTTTCTTGTTATGATTTCATTATTCCTTTGGTTTTTTTGGGTTTTTTTTTTTGTTTTTGAAAGCTATCACAGACTGCAAGTGTAAGGAGGAAACCGCAGGATAAGACTGTGAGTAGGATGTTGTTTGCTTACGTTTGGATTTATTCTCGATATTGTTCCAGAGATAAAGATCTCTTCGTCAGAAGATTTCCGAAAGCCCTAGTCTGGAGCTGTTAGCTGCTTACTAGCATCTATCCAATTCTGTTGTGTGCCTGGTGGTGTCTTCCAAAATTCTCTGCGTTTGTGTGACGTGTAAGTCTTGTGTGTGTAATTTATGTCAGGTCGGAGTTGTCTAAAATTCTGAATTCCGCTTAAAAAATTGATATTGTGTCACAATCCGCTATGGCTGGGGGCGTGGGAGGGGTTGGGAAAATACACACTTTTACCGGGGGGAAACATTGACCCGTTGTGTTTTTAGTTAGTTTCGCAACAACAAGCAAAAATTCTTACTCCAGCATCTTCCATGAATTTATTTTGCTAAAGTTTTTAAACTCCAAAACTATAGTTGTGTGTCTGGAAGAAAATGTTTGACAATTAGAAAAATGATGACACATGTGAGCTAGCATGAAAGAGAGTACATTTTCAGTATATTAGTATTCTTTCACCTATCATCAACTGAATGTTGCTGGCGGTGCATATGCATAAATGCCGTCCTGGCCTTCATTGCCCTAAAAGAAAAAAACGCTAAGGCGGTGCCTGCTGGAGAATTCGTGACTCGAGGATGCAATCAATACGGTTTATGAATCGGTATGATGATTTTTAATTTTCGAAACTGGGTCGTATTTGATTTTAAAATTCGTGGGACAGTTGGTTTGAATTAAAAATAAAATGAAAATACCGGAAAAAGTATTTTAAAGGGTGGTAAATATTTACATTTAATGTCGACGTTAAAAAAATCTGGGGGTGGGCTTACTTAACGCCTTCAAACCACTAAAAATGGTTTGTGGTGTGGTTTTTAAAGGCTTAACAAATGGCAAGTGCAAAGGAAAATAAAGGTTAACTATGACTGTTGCTTGGGTTTTATCCCTTTGATTTATTCTTAAAAATATTATTTAAAACATATATCGAGAATAAAGATCTCTTTGTCAGAAGATTCTGGTAGTCGAAGGAAAGTCTGGAGCTGTTTCCT
>CM042142.1:127503833-127513833 GCA_023376005.1 Doryteuthis pealeii | reverse complement strand
GTGTCTGGAACTTTTTAACTTTGAACATTCGAAACTCTGTTCTTTTCCTTAAAGGAATATATATTTTTTGTTTGCTTGTCTATAAATTTTTTTGCCCCGCTAAAAATTTAGGGGGGAGTATTTATAGCGTTTGTTTGTATTCGCCTGGTGGAGTTGTCTGCCCCTTTTAGTTCCATGATGCCCGCTAGGGCACCAGTATAAAAGCGCCGGTTTCAAAACCTTCGCTCTCGCTTTTTATAGTTTTCAGAACTACGAGCCACATGGGGTAGATTCTATCTAAACCCTCTAGTGGGGCTCCGCCCCCCTTACATTACTGTAAGTCTTTACAGCATGGACTATCGCTAGTCTCATGTCTGTACTCTTTTATGTTATGTTTTGTATCTTTCATGAATGTGTCTCTTTATATGTAACTCTGTTTACCGTATTATGAACGTTGTATTACTGTTATCCATGTGCTGTGTATTAAATGTTTGTCTATTAACCTTTGTCGGAGTTATTTGTATTTAAAGCATGTTGAACTTTACACCATCTTTACACCATCATTGTTCTCATTCTTCATCGCTATTAATTCTCAATACATTTTCTTCTGTCTATTCTCTGCGCGTCACGTCAGTATATATAGTTGCTAATGACAAACAAATCGAAGCTATCATAGAAATTGTTTGGACGAGACTATATCTAACTAATTCAAAAACCAATCGCCCAGAGAGAGAGAGAGAGAGAGAGAGAGAGAAGAGAGAGAGAGAGAGAGAGAGAGAGAGAGAGAGAGAGAGAGAGAGAGAGAGAGAGAGAGAAAGAGAGAGAGAGAGAGAGAGAGAGAGGAGAGAGAGAGGAAGAGAGAGAGAGAGAGAGAGAGAGAGTTAATAGATCCACAGAATGTTTTAATTACGAATGTTAAACAAGAGTCCTTTCGTCCGGTGTTTTGTCAAATATTAAAACCAGAGAACGATTAAAAGTCAAATTGTAAACTACAATTACCTAAGAATAGGGATGGTTTGAAATATGTTTGCGTGGCTAAGGATGAGAAAAATATTATATATATATATATATATATATATATATATATATAATATATATATAATAGTTGAAAGAAAGGAAATGAATCGACAGTATGCGTATGAAAAGGTGGAATGAAAACATCACACAATGCTGTTAAAGAGAAAACAATTTATAACATAATCATAGCTGATATTGATCAATATTTCGATTTTACAAAAATCATCATCAGAGCCCGTTTAATCCGTGGTGTTTGTGATCGGAGATAAAAGTCATATATATATATATATATATATATATTCTAACCTTTTCTAAAAACAAATCACCCAGTCGACAGGGCTTAAGATACACTGATTGTATCCCCTGCAGAGTATGGGTAAGACACTACATTTCAATATTTTTTTAAAAACGAATTACACAGTATAGGTTACAAGGTTGGGTGCTAGACGGCTTTAGTTGTTTCCTCAGAATCATAAATAAAAACCCTACAATGTATTATGAAACTTTAATTGGGACTCATCATATTTCCTGGGGACCCAATCAAAGCAAGTATGTTCGTCCCGGGACGCTCTAAACCAAAAAGCTATCAGCATCAGTGTTTCTAGAACACTCAGTTATTTCGTTTCTTTCAAAAATAGGAATCAGTGGTCGCTGTTTGAAAATTGCCTCACAGCGTCTTCAGATCACGGTGCAATATGCATCAAGCTGGATCTGGTCGAGGTTGAAAAGTAAACTCGCGCGCGGAATCATCATTCCCGTGTTATTACGTAACATCAACAAACGGTTTCTCTCAGCGCGTAATGACATCAACGGCCGAAATTAAACACGTTTTAAAACTCACAAACTATACTAACAACGAAACTCGGAAAATAAACGTATGTTATAATTTCTTCTCTCTTTTTTTTATACCTTGTCCGGAGGTAAATGCTGCTTGGTAGCGCTGGGAGTGGCTGTCCCTCCTGGAGCTACCGAAATTGTGTTATCACTCCTGGTTGCCGGCTTGTTATGGCAGGGTATCGCATGTGCTATCACACGTTGTATGATTAAAAAGAAAAATCTTTACTGAAATACAACGGTTGTCTTGTTGGTTAGTTGGTTGGTTGGATTTTACGGCATGTCAACCCGCGGGTTATTTAATGCTGAAGACATTTCATTTTATTCATTCTTGTTGGGTTTTAAAAAATTTAACTCATCTTTTTTTAAAACACATCTGAGATAAATTTTGAATCTAAGAAAGAAGAAGAAAAAAACACATGGAGCTATGTGTGGTGAAATAAAAACTAAATATACTAAAATTTTAAGTAAAAGTAAAGTAGGGTAAGTGACCTTTAGTCGGTATCAGCCTGACAGCGAGGGTGTCTATCCCCTTTTCCCTAGCACCAGACCAGGGCGATTATTTTTGCGTATGGGGTAGAGCGCTATTCCTACCACCAGCTCACCATTTTACAGCACAAATAAAAGGTGTGCTACTCATGAGCTGGTGAGGGCGGATATCGAACTCGGAACCTTGTGGTTCCAAGGCTGATGCTCTACCGATTGAGCTAAACCGACAGTCCAAAACTCATTACATATATTTTGTATATTTATACACTATTATTTTTAGTGACAGTATTGTTGAAATTTTGCTTTTGAGAGTTTGGTAATAAATAATACTTGATAATATCCGTTTTATTGCATAATGTTCCATTAGAAATAACCAAATACTGGTATATTTGGTATAGAAGAAAATTAATCTTTATGAAAAATAAAACTTATTTATGAGATAGATTGATAGATATTGCCTGACTGATATATATATATATATATATATATAATATATATATATATATATATATATATATATATATGTGATGTGTGTGGTGGTGTTGTGTGTGTGTGTGTGTGTGTCTGTGTGTGGAGAAAGGTGAAACAAACACGGATGTTGTAGAAATGGATGTTATGTAGGGAGTGATGTCGACGATGCAACGTATATTATATATATATATAGAGAGAGAGAGAGACAGACAGACAGACAGACAGACAGAGACAGAGACAGACTGAAATAGATAGATAGATAGATAGATAGATAGATAGATAGATAGGTTCGCACGCATGAGAGATATACTTTGCAAAGACGGATATACTTTGGCACACAAAACACACACACATACAGACGCAGTGATGCAGATAGTTTTTGATTTAGTGCGTTCTGGGACGCACCTATTTGCTTTGAATGAGTCCCCGTGAAATATAATGGGTCCCAACTAAAGTTCCTTAATAAATTGTAGGGTTTTTTAATGATCTGGGGAAACAACTAAAGCCGTCTAACTACTACCTTGTAACCTATTCTGTGTAATTCGTTTCTAAGAAACTATTGAAATCTATTTACAGTTTGCTTGAAATTGTAAGGAAAGAAAAAAGAAAAATACTGGGATGTATGTATATGATTTTAGTGCGTCCTTTTAGATTTTTATGCGTCAGAGACGCAGGACGCGTACCTCTCAGCATATCCGCAAAAGTATATACTCAAGTATATGGAACGCCTTGCCATGGTGTAGTGCGATTGCCAAGATCGTATCATTGAATGTAGTGACTTCAGTACTCACTGGATGCCGCGCACATTTATGGCCTTGTGCCAGACTAAGCTAATATTAGTGAATGCCTTCATACATACACATTATTTTACGGATACACGCACAACGAGAAGGAAAGCTTGCGTTTCTTTATTCCTAGACACAGGCATAAACGTATACATTTCCCCCGCACGCACACATATGTACACACACACACAGACGCATGTATATATACACACTCTTTCCACTGGACGCATACACAAATGCACACACTCTTTTACCCGGACGCACACCTATATACACACCCGCTCCACTGCACGCATACACACATATACACACTCTCTCCCCCGGACGGCATACACATATACACACACTCTCCCCCGGACGCATACACATATATACACACACCAGGGGGGACGCATACACATATATATATATATAATAACAATCTCTCCCCGGACGCATACATATATATACACACTCTCTCCCCCGGAAGCATACATATATATATATACACTCCACTCCCCCGGACGCATACACATATATACACACTCACTCCCCCGGAAGCATACATATATATATACACTCTCTCGCCGGACGGATATATATATACATACACACACTCTCTCCGCTGCACTCATACACATATATACACACTCTCCCCTCCCCCGGACGCATACATATATATACACACTCTTTTTAACACACGCACACATATACACACACTCTCCCCTGCACGCATACACATATACACACTCTTTTCCCCTCACGCTTACATATATACTCACTCCCTCTGCAACACGAACACATATATACATACTATACCCCAAATTTATGGCCTTGTGCCAGACTAAGCTAACATTACTAAATGCCTTCATGCACTCATATTATCTTACGGATACACGCATAACGAGAACGAAATTTGTGTTTCTTTATTCATAGACACATGCGTACACACATTCTCCCCCGCATGCACAGATATATACACACTCTACCCCACACACCTACATCTAACGTGAGAAAGAAAGGAAAAAAGGGATGGCTAGATAGGTAGATAATGAGAAAGTAAGTGTAGATCTTGAATTTCTTGTTTCTTGAAATAAAGAGAGAGAAAAGGTGTGGTTCCCTTCATAAACCTGATCCATTTGAAACGGCAAATAAGTGTCTTCTATCTTTCGCTTCACCTCTTACCTTTTAGATCTGGTCTGGACCGAGATTCCAAGCGTGGATAAGAGGTTTAGACAGTTGGGGCTGGGTAGCGGTGTCTGGGCGAGGACATGGTTGAGGGCAGAAGAAGAAAATGTGCCCACGAGTGACGTGTGTGAGACGCACGAAAGGGGGAAGGAGGAAGAGGAGGGTGAGAGGAGTTGGAGGGAAAAAAAGAAAAAGAAAAGAAAAGAAAGAAAGAAAGGAAAGAAAAGAAAAAGAAAGAAAAAAATTTTAAAATAAATAAAAAGAGGTACGTAATAACAAGTTTAGCAATACGGTGAATCCCGTATAATTCGTTATAGAGTAATAGGTTGGCGGGAGAGAGAGAGAGAGAGAGAGAGAGAGGGAGAGGGAAGGGAGGGGGGAGGGGGAGAGAGAGTGTGTGTGTGTGTGAGAGAGAGAGAGAGGGGAGAGAGGAGAGAGGAGATAGAGGTGTGTGAAAATAAATATATAAGTAAACATTGTTAGTAATGATGTTATAGAGAGAGAGAGAGAAGAGAGAGAGAGGGAAGGGAAGGGAGAGTGTGTGTATGTGAGAGAGAGAGAAGGGGAAGGGAGAGAGAGTGTGTGTGTGCGAGAGAGAAGGGGGGAGAAGGAGAGAGAGGGTGTGTGAAAATAAATATATAAGTAAACATTGTTTAGTAATGATGTTATGAAGAGAGAGAGAGAGAGAGGGGGGGGAGGAAGGGAGAGTGTGTGTATGTGAGATAGAGAGGGGGAAGGAGAGAGAGGTGTATGTGAGAGAGAGAGGAGAGAGGGGAGAGAGGGTGTGGGTGAAATAAAATATATAAGTAAACATTGTATAGTAAATGATGTTATGAGAGAGATAGATAGAGATAGAGAGAGAGAGAGAGGGGGGGGAAGGGAAGGGAGAGTGTGTGTATGTGAGATAGAGAGGGGGAAAGGGAGAGAGTGTGTATGTAAGAGAGAGAGGAGAGAGGGAGAAGAGAGGGTGTTGTGAAAATAAATATATAAGTAAACATTGTTTAGTAATGATGTTATGAAGAGAGAGAGAGAGAGAGAGAGAGTGAGGAGAGGGGAAGGGAAAGAGTGTGTGTGTTTGTGTGTGTGAGAGAGAGAGAGAGAGAAGAGAGATAGAGTGTGTGTGTGTGAGAGAGAGAGAGAGAAGAGAGAGAGATAGAAAGTGCAAGAGAGAGCCCCACCCCACACACCCCAAACAGCAGTCTGGCTGATATACACGTCAGAGTGAATATTATTACCCCAATGACAAAGTATATTGTCTACTTCAACACACTTCTATTCCCGTATGCACGCTCGTAACACTTAGTAGAAACTAGAAGCGGCTACCCAGCATTGCCTGGGTGGGATGCGGGTTGGCAAAAACTTTGGTGTATTGATTTGTCTACTTTTGAGATTTGGACATTTTTAAGTAGAATTTCAATGCTATTTCTATGTATATTTTAATTTTTAAGTATCTTCGAATATAAATCAAATCTTCATAATTTTTGCACAAAAAGCAAGAACCGGTGATATTTAATGTGTATATATATTTATTTTGTTGTTAATTGTTTTATTCTTATTTTATTTTCATGGTTTCATCCGGACATACATACACACCTCCTGTCATTGCTGGAGGGGGATATATGGATTCATACCTTTCACAAGAGTATTAGTGCTATGTGAAATGCAAACAGCCTTATCTAGGATTTGAACTCGGGTCGACGAGTCCATTTCCTATGACTAACTATTACACCACGCACCTTCAGACAGATGGGGTAGAAATGGGATGAGGGGCTCTTCTTACTCTTGTATTTCGTTGGCCGCTTACTGTCTGCTGCTAGTTCGACCGCCATCTTCTCTTGTTGAGCTGATCCTGTGGCTTGCTTCTTCTTTCTTTTTGGGCTCATCATTTCTTGTTTAAATTAACAAAACTTGGTTGTTTTTCTTATAAATCTTTATTTCAACACCCAACCCATCTTCAACCACTGCGGGGTTCGAGAGTGACTCACAGACCTATGCATCCGCTCACTCTGGATTTTTCGTCAATTCTGAACGAAACTAATTCTCACGCTTTTAATAGCGCTCTTTTCGGAAAGGTGAAGTCGGGGTCATCATCAATCACTCATAACCCTATCGGTTATGGAAATTCCCCAGTTAACTCCCGCCGATTATAAATCTAACGAACTCATGATTAAAAATATCTTACTACAGGTACGTACATAATTCATTGACTATCTATGAATTATGTAACAAAAATACTCAATAATATCTGTTATGATAGTATAATATTCCACGATAAATGTTAAACTGTACAAAAGAGGAAGAATGGGCAGTTGAGATATGACTGGTTACTTTCTTCACGGTCCGTGGAATCCACATAATTACTTCTTAGTTTCGCATACAGTCAATTAATTATTTTCTTTGGTTGCAGTACACACGAATTCAGCATTAATTCACTTTAATATACTTACCTTGTGTGGGGAAGTTAACACTTACCTAACATACTCGGCCTCGGTAAGTAAAATTAATAGCGTCGATCCCAGGAGGCGCCCCCTTGAGGGGGAATGCCGACGGGGTCAACACATTCTTTGTGCCTACCACCCATGAGCTTCGGATTGTTGGTAGGCCCACATAAAAATGTCCTTGTGTCACGCCCTCATAAGTGGGATGAGAGTCAAATATCCTTACTTTGTATTCGGTTAGGGGCCACTACTTCTTATCCAGTGCGTGAGGCATAATAAATCGTGTGGTCTCAGAGGGTCGTTCCGCCTAGGCAGCACCTGCCCTCTCGCATTAAGGGAGCAGGGCTGGGTTTATTGCCCGGTGCCAGACGCGACCCCAAAGGGGGAATGCCGATGGGAACCACGTATCTTTTGAACTGGTATCTCATGGGCCTGGAAGAAGGCCTTGAAAATGAAAGCTTATAACTATGTGCAACTCATTTATATTTCGCCCTGTCGGCTGGGGCGTTAGAATGCACCGACTGCACCTCTGCAGAGGGGTAAGACTCCCCCAATGGGGCCACTTGTTGGCCGTGGGTGGCGACTCGTGATGCTTAAGGATAGAGCCCAGGTGGATGAGCAGTTCATGACATGCAATACTCCACTTTGGCCCTATCTTGGGCTAGACGGGCGGTCGGAGAGGCCCCCTCCGGTCAATCGGCTGGTCACGTCAAGCCCTAGCACCTATATGATTTTCCCAACCCTATTGCCCTTATGGCAAGCCCCAACCCCTTTTTATTATATGGGTACTAGAAGGCGGTGGCTGCTGGTCTACATGTCCTGGGAATGATGTTAAACTCTATCTGATGGTGAGGTTCCAGTTTTGGAGGTTTGGGGAATGTGGAGCACCCCTTCATCACCATTGCTCCCTGGTCCACTCTGACCCGGAGTGGTAGTACCTGTTATGGTCCCATCTATGGTTTAAATAGAAAAATGTATTTATAAAAAAATTGTATTATCCATTAAGAATTGATTTATTTCAAAACTTTATCGGCATTAAATGACCCACTGAGGTTGATATGCCGTAAAACAAAACAAACAAAATCATTTATATTAAGAATAATTACTTGAAGGTATAATTGTTTACTAAGTATTATTAGTAGTAGTAACTTAAAACCATATAATTGCTTGCAAATTATTGGGGTTATTTAGGTATACGCAGGGCCAGCGGTAGGAAGTGCGGGCCTAATTAGAAAATTGTTCGTGGGGCCCTCTACCCTAGGAAAAAAAGGAAATGATGAAAATTGTTTCTGGGGTGGTGTATCTTGTAACATCATTTCAAAGTCAATGGATATTATATGAATGTATAACATCGCCAAATTATTTAGTCTTTCTTGTAAAATTGTTGCCCCTAGGTATGTCTTAATCAGTTTTAGTTTTGTAAAACTTCTTTCACGTGTGCGCGGGGTTCAGTTTGAAACAAATATGTAAGTAATCAAATACCAACAAAAAAGAGACCCAGTCTTTACTTTATATATTTAAAATTAATAATCTTTGTTCTTCTTTAAAGAATTACTTAGATCTGTTAAAATATTTTAAACCTGAAAACTTATGAAATAGCTGAGGTGGTCACTACTAGAACAGGCTCAGTCCTAATTAGTGAATCATCCTCCACACAATAATAATTTCTTGTGTTTTTTGTAAAAAAAAAAAATGAGTGAAAATAAACATATTTCTTTCTTTCTTTCTTTCTTTCTTTCTATGTTTTTTTTTTTTTTTTTTTTTTTTTTTTTTGATGGGGCGAACGAATCAATGCCATTTCAGTTTATTTCAATGAGCAAAACTGATTTGATATACGAGGAAACTCAATTACGATCTGAACGAATTAAACTCATAAGTCAAAATACCACTTTATTACCATTATTAATACTAGTACAAAATAAAAAAACACCCTCGGGGCGATGTAAAAATGGATTTTTGAAACATATTACCTGAGGGTGGGAGTAAAAAATTCAATGTCAGCGAGTTTGTAAGTAAAATCATCAAATTCAAGCACAGATGCCTAAACAACCTCCTTGGTCGAGCGCTAGTAAAAATGGAATAGACTCTCTCGCTGTCTGGCTGATACCGACTTTAGGCCACCCCGACGACTTTACTTTACTTACACTTTTTTAGAGTAAAATTAAGTTATTCATTTGAATTTTTGAGATGAGTCTTTTATTATGAAATATATATAAACAATGTTTCAAGGATTTCAAGGAACATCTGAAGAAGGCCAAGCTGTACATTTGGTCGAAATGTTGTTCAGGTATATTTCCCAATAAAGATGAGGACAACAGTCCAAAAAATCAGAGTAATACAATTAAGTTTTTTGTTTTCTAATATCTTTCTCTGACTGAACAAAACTGTAGTTTTTGTCTGACTCCAGTCAAAAGAAACACCACCTTCCTTAGTTTTATCCTCGATATCTAAAACAAGGGAAGTTTTTTTGTGGTCAATCCAGATTGATTGATAGATTGATTTTAAAGGCATGTCAACCCGCCTAGAGTTAGGCAATCGTATTCATTCTACGAGATATGTCATAAAAGTTCCAAGACTAGTGTCACAAAAAAATTGATTTCAAATCCAAATTACAAGTTATCACCTTTAAAGTAATGCCCCTGGGGTCTAATGCACTTTTCCATCCTTATCTGCCCCGCTTGCATGCACTCCTGGAAGGATTCTTCCGGGATTCTCCGTAGCTCTGTCATCACGGTCTTTTTCATGTCATTCACATCCTTAAAACGGGTTCCCCTTATAACCGCCTTCAGCTTGTTTATTTTATTTAAAAACTTTTATATT